>VXAV01005916.1:0-17180 GCA_013399715.1 Alectura lathami | reverse complement strand
AGGACGATAAAACTAGGAGATTGTATTTGGATTTCTGTGGCTTTAAACTGATAAGGTTGGGCTGTACCAGTTGTGGTGGGTCGTTCTCTTGAGAACCGAAGGCAGCCTGCAGCTGGTGACACGTTGTCCTGGTAAACGCCCGCTCCGTGTGGATGCTGAGGTAGCTCCTCTGCTGCATAGGATGTGGCAGCAGGACAACCAGCACAAGGGAGAAATCTGTGCTTTTTTTTCTTTCTTTCTGTTGTTTTTTTTGTCTGTTTTTGTTTGATGGCAGCCTGTGAAACACCCAGGCATAACAAGGGTTGCTGATAGCAAAGCACACTATAAAACTACTTTGTGCAGATGGCGAGAGTGATAAACGTTGTAAAAGACGGTGAATGTTCATCTTCCTGTAGATTAATGGCAGCAGTTTACAAAGCCAAAAATACTGCTTTCATAGGGGCGGTTCTGACTGGAAACGTGCGTGTGCAGGAATAAAAGGAACACCAGACGAGTCGGAAGCAGTGGGGGTGCTGCTCAAGACCCCATCGTTATGGAAGAGCCCTACGAGGTGGCCAGAGCAGTACCAGGGGGCAACCGACCCCTTTCTTCTCTCCCCAAGAAAGGCAAATTTGAGAGCTCTGGCAGCTCTGGGAATTTTTAAAATAAAGCAGACTGGAAGAGGTGGGTAGAAGACTGTGCATTAATGGATCTTTCCTCCAGGTGACCTTCAGGTTTGGTTGGAACCTGTTCATTTTCACGAGCACTATGTTTTTTCCCCTTTTCCTTGCCCTTTTTGTAGGCGGTAGCCCCGATGTCTCCTGTTCAGTGGCCTTTTAGGTGAAATTGCATGCAAATGCATAAGGTGCAGTGTACCGGGTGGCTGTACACCGTGTGCCCTGTGCCATACGATACTGAATTCAGGGGCCTTAAAGGCAAATACAGTCCTGCATCTGCTAGGAACGTCTGGTGTGGAACCTTGGTTTTTGCTTCACGTCCTTTGCCTAGAAAGGTGACTACTCAGAAGGGTACCAGCTGCTCGCTTCGGCTGCTCGCTGCTGCGTTCTCCAGTTGCTCACCTTCGTGTCGGTCAAAAATTGCTCGTCCCACAGCAGAAGCCACTGTCTGCAGAAAGCTGATTTTGTCTGGGTGGGCGTCCGAGCGCCACCTGAGAGCTGACGCCTTGCTTTCACTCGGGAGCAGCCCGGACCCACACGAGGCGCTGCGACGTGGGGCAGGGCGCTCGGCTGCGCGGGGGGCTGCCCTGCCTTCCCCGCTGCGTGTGGCAGCCCCACGACATGCACCTCTGGAGGCAAAACTGCCCTGGCTCTCTGCCAAAGGGCCTCGCAGGAGCCATACTTCTTTAAGCCATGCTTTGTGCCATGAAAAGCCTGTTCTTCTGCCCAGGGGGCTGGCGTTGTTCAGTCTGCGTGCGCGAGCTGCCTGACACGAAGCGGCACGAGCAGGGCCAGCGGGGGCATCCCGCGTGGCGGGGAGGAGGGTGACTCAGTGCCTCCGTTATCAGCTCCTGTGCTGCCGCAACAGGAAAATGCTGCTCGTTCTTTTGCACAGAGAGTCAGATGCCTGGCAGCGATTCAGTGCACAGGAGCTCGTTATTCTGAAGCAGGTCGGGGGCGGTTTCACCTTTCCCTCAAAAAAATTTGTCACTCCGTGCCTTTCCTTACTGAAGCAGGGCACCGCTGAATGTGGATAAAGGCCGCTGTCTCGGTCTGTGCCTGCAGTGCTGTGAAAAAGCAACTCTTACTATCAGAAAATGGAGATCATGTCTGCTTTCTGCTGTTTACAGCCGAGGGGTTTCAGCACTACTTGCCAGCCCTGCCTGCAGGAACGTGGCGTGGCTGCGGGAACGCGCTCTGGAAAATGAATTCAGGAAGCTTTAGCATAAAGTAAAGTTTTTATTTGCCATTTACTTGTTCAAGGGGAAGGTGTGTTTTTGCTGCATTTCTCTAAGGTGCCTTCTACGTGATGTATTTAAATTCCTCTACAGTAGCGTTTCTAAGAACTGTTGTACTTCTGTCAGAGTTTCTGTGGAAGCAGTAGTGAATGGGAAAACCATTTTGAGATTGTTTGCCTTAAAACCGAGCTTGTTTGTGTGCCCAGTAATGCGTGTTGTACCTGTCCCAATAAAAGCGCAGCAGAACAGCCAGCCCCAGCCTGGTTCCTCCCGCTGGGACGCGCGGGCGCCGTGGCTGCAGGGCTGCGTTGCCGCCTCGCTGGGCTTGCGGGGCCGCGCTGCTCTGTTCATTTACGGGAATTGAGCTCAGGCTGGGTCACCTCGGGGACCCAGTTTGCAGCGCAAGCGCCCAAACCGCCCCAGCTGCTGGCTAAGGACTTGGCAAGGTGAAAGCGTCCCGGGGCAGCCCGCCAGCGCGGGATGGAGCAGAGGGTCAGGAACAAGCAGGGGCCGTGGGCAGGGCCAGCATGGGATCCTGCTGCAGACCAGAGGCAGGGACAGGGCTGTCCTGGAGCATGGCAGCTTCGCCGTTCGCTTATTTCTCCCTTCGTGTTTCCTGCCACGATCAGAGTAAGGTAGAACTTGCCTTACTAAAAGAAAAAAAAAAAAAAAAAACATTATTTACATTACTTGCTTTTATTTTGGCACATCTTGTAACTTCAGCACAGTCCTCTTGAGCTTCTAAAGCAATTTTGTGCAGAAAAGCGTCACAAAGAGCTGCACGCTCCTCTGGGAGCCTGACAGCACAAGCCAACCCAGCCCCTGCAGCCCCATCCCTCCTCTGCAGTGATTCAGTGCGATGCCACCGAGCGTTAAACGACCTTCAGAAGAGAAGCAGCAAATAGTCACGTGCAGCTTTCCCTAATTTCCAACATCCTGCCTGTTGCCTTGCTGCAGCAATTGCCACGTGGCAGTACCACAGCTCGGCTTGGAGCTGGCACCCCGGAGCACGGCCACCGCCTGAGCGCAGGCAGGATGCACCGAGTGAAGGTCAGCTTTCCCCTGTAATTTGCTCCAAATGTCAGTTTTCTTGGCTGCAGCTGGGAGATTCTCCCGATGAAGCAGCCCCGGAGCCAGGCATCGCACCTGGCACGGGGGGAGCCACCAGGAGCTGGTGCTGGCGGTCACAGGCTGGAGGAAAACCTGCGCAGGGACAGAGCAAAACGTCCTGGCCCCGCGGTGCTGCTGCAGGGCTGAAAGGCTTTGGTGGGAGCAGGTGAGCGGGGAGCCCGGGGTGCCCCCAGCACCTCCATCCGCAGGGTGCACGGGAAGGGAGGCCCAGACCTCGCACACGAAGTGGCAGCGAGGGAGAAGGAAGCTGATAATGAGCAGCGGCCAGGTGTGAATCACTGCCCCAAAGAGCATGGGGACGGAGCTGAGGGGAGGAGCTGCTGGGTGCCCAGGGCTTGTGCAAGTTGCTGGGCTCTCCCATTGAAACAAATTTCAGAAAGCAAGAGGAACGAGAGATGGTCAGGGGCTGCAGCACCTCTGCCGTGGAGCCAGGCTGAGAGCTGGGGGTGTTCAGCCTGGAGAAGGGAAGGCTCCATGGAAACCCCGCTGCGGCCTTCCCATGCCTGAAGGGGCTGCAGGACAGCTGGGGAGGGGCTCTGACGTGGGGTGCAGGGACAGGACAAGGGGTCTTTGAGCTAAAAGAGGGGCGATTTAGCTCAGAGGCGGGGAGGAAATCCTTTACCCAGAGGCGGTGAGGCCCTGGCCCAGGCTGCCCAGAGCAGCTGTGGGTGCCCCCTCCCTGGGGTGCTCCAGGGCAGGCTGGGTGGGCCCTGGGCAGCCTGATCTGGGGGGTGGCAGCCAGCCCCCAGCAGGGGTTGGGGCTGGGGGGGGCTTTAGGTCCCTTCCAACCCAACCATGCTGTGATTCTGTGGTTATCTAAAATGCCAGGTCATATTTCTTCCGTTCGCTTAAATGAGCAATGTTTTTTGATAAGATTAATTTAGAATAAACACTTGAAAGCACAATGGTGAGAGTCTCAGGACAAGTGAAGGCGACGACAGCTGGCAGCGGGCACCAGCACAACGCAAGGGTGGGGGTTTGGGGCGGGGATGAGCTGCTGCGTGCGCTGCAGCCCTCGGGGCTGGTTTGGGGGCGGCGAACACATGGAATGCCCGTCCTCACTGCCTGCTGCTCCGTGCAGCGTCAGGGGCACAGTCACATCTCCCGCGGGTGCTTGCCCGCAGGACAGGGAGGGATTTCTGCAGCCATGGTCCCAAGGAAGAAGAGCAGTCACCAGCCCCACCGCAGCTCCCTGCTAGCGCGCAGTGACCCTTCTGGACTGGCAGAGCAGCAGTAACCATGCCTGGCCTGTTTGTGAAATGGCAGCATGTGATCCCTGGGCTGATCTTGCCAAGCAAGCCTGGGCCCAGTGGATCTCTTCCAAAAATGAATGGGGAAAAAAAAAAAAAAAAAAAAGAATGGGACCAGAAAGGTATTTCCAGCGACAGTTCTGAGGGACACAGCCGTGTTCATGAGGACAAATTCCATGGTGCTGCTCTCTGGAGTGCACGTCCCAGGGATTTGTGCTCGGAGATCACCAGCGGAGCCCTGTTCCTTGTAACACTTTCCATGCATTGCTGATCCCCTGCTGTTTCACCTGAGAGCAGCGCGTTACAAATTAACAGGCTGCTGCTTTTATTTCTCACCGCGTTTCTCTCCCAGGCAGCGCGGGAGCTGCACGAGCTGGTGAGCACACACTCAAGCATGTTCCCAGAAAAACGCCGAAGCCCGGCGGCACCCCAGCAGGCAGCGGGTGCTGGCCCCCTGCTGCCCACCTGCACCCGGCTCCCCACAGATGGACCCCTCCGAGCGCCCTGAATTCACCCAACACAGCCGGCAGCAAAACATAAAATGTGCTTGGTGCGTGGCTTGGGTGGGCGCCGACACTGATGCTCGTGGGGGTGATGCACAAGGACTCAGCCCTCGCTTTGTTCCACTGCAGAACGTAAAAGAACCACACTGAATCTAAATATGTTAAATATGTTCAAAAGCGTTTTATTAAAGACAACGTATTTATACTTGGGGCCGCTTTGTTTTGATAATAAATTGTACCAGAGGGTAGAAGCCCCGGTTATTATGATTTTCTCTAAACACACTGATCTAACAGACCCCGTCCACCCTTCAGCACGCGGGCTGTTTGCACAGAGCGGAGCCGCAGTTACGACACGCACAGATAAATCCAGCATTATAAAGGCTCGTGGCCTTGCAGATGAAAGGAAATACACACCCCATTTTGGAGTGACTTTATAGTGCAAAGCATTAATTCCCAGCAGATTTGCAATTTATATGACAGGTTGAAGCCAGCTGGATTTTTGCCTGATGTGTTTGCAGTTCACTGGCTCTGGATGTGAAGAGGCTTTGAAGAGCAGGGACAAAAACTTGCCCAGGAACCCTTTGTCCACATTTGGGCATCATTTTTTCCCGTCTCGACAAGCTAGGAGAAAGTCTCTGCCTGCTCTGCGCCATTTCCACTGCTCTGCTCCGTCTGCAGCCCAGCTTCCAGGCTCTGCGTCCCTGCCGAGCTGCATCTTTTAGCTCAGATGTCAGGCTGAGCCTCTGACCATTGAAATTTCAACTCTTTGCATTATAAGGAATCTTTGAAATATCAGCATCCTTTTGTATCAGACAGGCAAGGAACCGACCGCTCTTTTCAGGGCATCTCATTTGGCTCAGTAAAATGCAGTGGCTGAAGGCTGAAACCAGACAGTTTCCAATTGCAGATGATGTGCTGTGTGCTTGAAGCAGTAAATATAGCCTTCGACAAAACCACAAGGCACAGTGGAGTCTGCATCTCCTGGCACCATCAAACTGCAGCCCAGCTCCTCTGCGGGCTGCACCAGGGCAGCTGGAACCTCTGCTGGTGTGTTTGCTCGCCAGGCCCTGCACCCCACCTCCCGACGGCCCCACCTGGTCTCCAAAAGCCATTAAATCGCCTCAAATCTGTGTTATTGCTGCGCGCCTAATGGACGGGGGCAGAGCTGGCCATTTACAGGAACCATCTGTGGCCAAACGCTTTAGCATCGGAACAGTCATGTTTCCCCCCTCCCGTCCCCTTTGTGCTGCTACTCTCGAGTTTTTAACAGCCCTCAGAGGAAGCGGCGCTGGGAGCAGGCACTGCCCGTTGCCCTGCCCTGGGTCCCTGCAGAACGCCCTTGCAGCGGGCACTGCGCCGCGTAACGCGGCACGCCGATAAGCGTGGCGATAAGGGCGCTCGGTTTAGCTCCGGGAGGTTCGCAGCGTGAAGGGAGAGGACGTGTCGTGCTCCGTGTCCTCTGCCAAGGACCCCGCGCCCTGCCTGGGAGCTGGCAGCTGGCAGCAGCCGGCAGCCGACCGCGAGGTCTGCGGGGCACAGAACCCCGCTCCATCAGGAGGCAACGAGCAAGATCTCACCCTGTGGCAATGTGTATTCCACAGCCTCGTAAACCGATCAGAAATTTAATAGAGATAACATTGTGGTGACCTTAAGGAAGTTTATTAACTGGGTGTTATTGGTTATCTTCCTTAGTAAATACATGCCCGTTTCTACCGTATCGCCTGCTGATACCGCACAGCTAAAGCACGCACTTGGTGGGTGAGGACCACCAATATTCTGCGATGGCTCAGCCTTTGCTGTGTCCTCCAGCCTCCTGCCACCAGCCAGCACCGGGCACAGCCACTGCCAAATCCAGGCCCAGGATCCATGCCGGCGTCTGAAGTGTCAGAACCCAAGATTTTGGTTTCCAAACCGACGCTTATTGCTCAAGGAAATGGCCTAAACGTTGCTGACCCTGGCGCCTGTGCTCCGGCCGCGGGCTGCAGTGTCTGAGTCCCCCGGCTTCAAAGCGTCTCTTATCAGACCGCCAGGCACCCAGGCTGCTGTTGGTTTGCACACATCTGGGAAAGCAAAACCCAAAATGCTCCCTGCCAGCAGCTGGACACCATCTCTTTTTCTCCTCCTTTTCCTCTCTCATGTCTTTGAAACCTAGTTACAAAACCACCGTGGGGAGGTTTGGCCCTGGGCTCCTTCCTCCTCAATGTGTTGACCTAGCAGGATTGTCTAATGTTCTGGAAATGAATTAGTATTGAGGCTGTGTCAATAAATTAGCTTGATTACGGTAACAATGCAAAAGTTAATAATTCAGCTGATATTTCACCGCACTCACTGCCTGCTCTCGACTGGCTTTGCACAGATCTTGCACGCAGAGCAAGCGCGTGGCTCAGGGCTGTGCCGTGAGCGCCCGGTGCCCACGGGAGCTCTGGGGAAGCAAGATCTGGCCGTGGTCAGGTCCTCGGTGCTTTTTAAGGGTTGCTGATGAACCCTCCGAGCTGTGAGCTCCTATCGCAGCCACCTGCTCTGTGTGGCCAGGGGGCTGGCAGCGTTTGGCCGTCACTTTACTGGGTGCAGGCAAAGCACGGGGTGCGAGGTGCAGGGACACCTCGGGGGCTGGTCACGGCGTGTCCAGGACTTGTCACAGCCCAGGAGTCCTCCCGGCCCCAGCAGCCTCAAGGAGGGTTGCACAGCCTCTGGAAGCCAGCTGCTCCCTGCTGACAAGGCACCTGGATGCCCTGGGGTGTCCTGTTGTCCTCCTCTCCCCTTAAATACCCGGGGCCTGCGATACCCCAGGAACTGGAAGCTGATAACCAGAACAGGAGGGCGTTGTGCAAGCACGGCCCCAGGCACACTGCAGCTGGCAGCAGCTGGCAGCAGCTGGCTGAGGGACACCCCCAGAGCCTCCAGCCCCCCGTGCTGCCCAGCCCACCCCCAGGGCTGGTACAGGGGGGTGAGAGGGATGGCAGCATTGCGCCAGGCATGGCCAGCACGTCCCCTCCAGGACACTTTTCACAGGCCCTGTGCCACAGCACCCAGCGTGTGCTCACAGTGGACCTGGGAACACCACTGGTGCTGTTGGCCACTTTCAGAAGCTTTGAAAGCTGTTTTTGCAGGTCGTTCGGGTGGTGCAGGTGACATGGCAGAAGGTCTGGACGTGTCTGGAAGGGCAGAAAACACACAGGCGGAAGAACAACCGCTGCACATTTTTCATCGACATCTCCTGGACGCTTGCTTTTAATTTCATTTGTTTGTCAGCAATCCTTTCCCTTTGGAACGCAATGTTACTTTGGCAATGCTCCTCGGAGGGATCTCTACTGAAATACTGAAAACATTTCACAACAGAGCCTGGCAGGCTCCGCGAGACGCCAGTTGTGTAACGAGGAGGGCGACTGTTAATTACCGCCCCGCGTGACGCCCATGGGAGGGAGCAGCAGGGATTTGCCCCTCCTCAGGTGTTGGCACATGAGTTTGGGGGCAGCGGACCGAGAGTGCTGAGCTGCGTCCAGCAGAAGGACGTCTGTCCCCACCACGTCCCCACCACATCCCCACCGTGTCCCCACCACACACCCACTGCATCCCAACCAAATCCCTGCCACGGCCCCACCACGTCCCCATCACATCCCCACAGTGTCCCCACCGCTGCTGCGCTCTGGTTTCTCTCTCCTTCCCTTTCCCCATCCATCTCTAACCACACAGCACTGGGACGATTCCTCCCCACCTTCTCTTGGGGTGGAAGAGCTTCCAGAACCACGTTAGTAACCAGCAAACACCACCTGCCATGTACAGCCGCATCCGTCACGATGCTGAGATGGCAGCGGAGCAGTTTCCAGAACTGTGTCGCCGTCTGGCACGAGTGCTGGGGACGGGTCCTGAACCTCTCTTGGGTCTGCGCACACAGCCGGCAGCGCGCAGCTCACATCGGGGCCGGGAGCCTGCAGTACACTGGCCCACCCAGGCAGGATGACACCCAGACCCCGCTCCCAGCCCCGGTTTTGCTTGGCCTGCCGGGGGAGCAGGGATTGCCCACTTCTTCCCCAGCAGCTGCAGCTCCTGAACTGCCCTTCACCGGGTGGGGCCCTGGGGTAGCGTCCAGGTGCCCGTCTGGCGGGGCGGCTGCCCCACATGCCAACAGGCAGCGTCTTCCACCTCCATTCCACGGCTCGTTCCTAAAGCTCCCGCACAGGGTGATGCGGATGGGCTTCTGCCTACGACCTTCCCAGTCCTAGCCTTTTCAGGCAGGAGAAAAGAGCCCTCTCCGCGCAGCAGCTGCTGGGACAGCCCCCGCAGGTCCTTTCGGCCCTGAGCCTGCCCAAGGTGCAGGGCTGCCGACGGCTGGGCACCCAGCACCCGTGTGTCGGAGTGGTTTGGGTAGGGCCCAGCTCTGCAGAGTGCTGCCCTTCTCTGTAGTGAGTTAGGGTGTGACTTCAACAGCAGTTCCAGATTTTCTGCCCCCAAAATGTTATGCCATGGACCACATGGGCCTCGCAAACACCTCCTCGTTCCTCACTTTGGCACTGCTGCCAGGCGGTCATGGCATGGGACAGGACTAGCTGCAGAGGTTGCATCTTGGCTTTCTCAGAACCCTGACTTAGCACCATAAATTCAGCACAACAGCAATGATTTATTCCTTTTCTGAGAAGCTTTGTACAAAGAATTTGTTATCTCCTTGGAAATATCTCTCACCTTCCAGAAACAACCCCCCCCCTGCAAGCACACGGAGCCCAGCCCAGGACGGTCGTGCTGCGAGACATCTCCTGGCACCGGCGCAGGGGTGCGGGCGCCGCTCACGTGGAATGGCTCCAGCCTCCCGAAACACGGAGCTGCTGCGGGGCTGCACAAGCCCAAAAGGGGTCACATGTTTTCAAAGTGGCTGGATGAATTTGAGGGGGAATCCAAACGTTGCCAAGCTGAATTACTCCATTCGGGCAATTTCTACAGCTTAGGAGAACATGGGCAGTTACCCATCTGCCCGTTCATGGCTACTCGTAATTCCAAAAAGTGAACTGAAAGATGCCTCTGCTATTCATTTCCAGACTGAAATTTAACCTTTGTTGTAAGAACCAAAGAAAGATAAGGGAATATATTTTTTAATTTTCAGTTTCAAACATAGTATGAAAGTAACTGCCAATTAACTGAAGTGTTTCACAGAACACATTGATTTGTTTCCGTGTGCTGCAGAAAGGAACGTCCTTGTGCATACACGAAGGCGAAGCCTAAACATCAAATAGAGCAAGAACAGATCAGCACCAGCTCCTTTCTTTCTTACTGTTTCTTATAAAAATGGTCATGGCTAGTGCCCGCTCTCAGAATTCACACCACACTGGAGCACGCGCTGCAACTGGGGAAGGACAGTGTTGTAATTCAGACGTTCGTGGTAGCTGAATCCCTCCTGGAAGTGCAAAAGATCGTCTCAAAAGACGAATGCAAACTCACTTCTTCCTTCCTCATTTGCTCTGGCTTTTCCTAGGAAGCCAGCAAGTGCAGAACCAGCAACAGATCTGCAGCAGCACGCTGCTGCTACAGAAAGCAGATGTGCACAGCAGGAGGTGGTCTGGCAGCGCTGCCGCCCCGAACCGCCTGCGAGCTGACACTGCCCTTCCCGCAGCTGTGGAGGCAATCCTGAGGCTGCATCAGCCTCAGGGCTCAAGCAGCTGTTTCGTGATTCAGCTTCTTTTCATCCTGGGTGAGCGATGCTCCCGGTGCAAACTCAAGGCGCTTGCGACGAGCAGCAGCGCTCCTAACGAGGTGGCCGACAGCCAGCGGCCCGAAATGAGCGCATCCGTCACCACGCAACGCTCGCCGCGATGGACAGGAGGCATACTGCCCGTCACCACCCTCGTGGGCCTGAGGCTGCTTTCGTTTCTTTAAGCTGAACCGCGAGGATCTAAGTAGGAGAGCCAGTCTGGCCCGTCAGAATGAATTTTAGTGGCCATAGCGGTGCAATGACAGCGGTGCCCGGTTTGGAGAGCGGGATGGTGGAAAATGGCCTGGTGCAGCCTCCCATGGCAGCTGGGATGAGGTGGTGCGCCTTAGGCGAGTGACATAAAATCAAGAGAAACAGCCCCTAAGAATGACACTTGTATCATGGAAAGGAGTTGTCCGGGGCGGGCAGAACCCCTAAGCCCCAGCTTGGACCGCAGCACGCGCAGCGCAGACTCCAGCCGAACCAAGGGAGCTAAGGGAGATGACAGTGACGCGGGCTTGTGGCAGTGAGACAGTGGTGACCCTGGAGACAACGGCTGTTAGCCAGCACCGGAGGCGCACGGCAGAGCGCCGCTGCCCTGCGCGCCCGGACGGGGGGCTCTTCGGCGGGGGCCAGCACACGGCAGCGGCCCCAGCGCAGGGCTCTGGACAAGCCGAGGTCCCTGTGGGAAGAACCATGGGCGTCACCATGGGTGCTGCAGCGAGAATTTCTGAAGAGACAGCTAACGTAGTGCGTAGTTATTTCGATGTACTGAAGATACATGTAGAAAATGCTGAAAATTTATGACGCTTACACAAAAAAAAACCAAGGAACATCCTGACCTGAGCCGCTAACATGGTATTCCAAAGGGACAGACATGAAAGGGTCCGGAAATAAGCACCGAGATGATTAATGGCAAGGAGGACTCCAGAGGCAGGAGGAATGGAGGAATGTTTCCTCGGGATTACCCTGCCTTTTTAAGAAGCGCTGAAAACACAGAGCTCCAGCACTTCCCGAGCGCTTTTGCTCAGACCGGATCCAATGGGGCTGGTGCCGCTGCGGACAACCGGGGTGTGCCCTGCACCCCGCCCCAGTGATGCTGCCCCAGCTCTCTGCACTGCTGAAGACCACCTTCCCTTCCAGGCACGGGGCGAGAAACCAAATCATGGTTGGGTGGGAAGGGACCTAAAGGCCCCCCCAGCCCCAACCCCTGCCGGGGGCTGGCTGCCCCCCCCCACCCAGATCAGGCTGCCCAGGGTCCAGCCTGGCCTGGAGCACCCCAGGGAGGGGGCACCCACAGCTGCTCTGGGCAGCCTGGGCCAGGGCCCCACTTCCTCTTGGTAAAGGTTTTCCTCCTCACCTCTGACCTAAATCTCCCCTCTTTTAGTTTAAAGCCATTCCCCCTTCTTCTGTCACTGTCAGACCGTGCACAAAGTCGCTCTCCTCAGCCTGTCCCCACAGCAGAGGGGCTGCAGCCCCTGAGCATCCCCGTGGCCACCTCTGGCCCCGCTCCAGCAGCTCCAGGTCCTCCTGTGCTGGCGGCCCCAGCATCGTGAGCATCCTGTTCAACCAGTTCAGTAAAAGAGAAGTCAGTCACAGCTTCAGCTGTTCACAGCACACCGAAACCTGGGCCAACAGGTGATGTTCAGGGCATTTAGGGGGGCAGGAGGCATGTAGCAGTGTTAATAGCCACTCTGATTTTTCGCATAGTGTATTGACATCCAAAGCAACTAACAGAATTTTACACTATTTTGTGAATGTTTAAGGGAGTTCTTGGAAAACAGTCACGCATGTCTGTTCCCACATAGCCCAGAGCTCAGGCTGCTTTAGCCCTGTGCTGTTGCTGCAGAACCCAACCACGTGGCTCGTAAAACTTCAGAATGAGTCTCCAGAAGTTAATGAGTGACCATAGTGCCCATGGAAAAAAAACAAACAAACAAAAAAAAAAATGGAATCCAAATTTTGCTACTGCTAAATACTAGGCTGCTTGCACTTTGGCCTCACGTGTTTATCCGCACCTTCACACCCGCGTTTCCAGGTCTCTCACCCAAGAGCTAAACCACATGGCTCAGAGCGGGGCCCAAACGCTCCCTAAGCCCCGGCAGCTCGGGGCCGTGCCCCCTGCCCTGGGGACCCTGTGCCGTGCCCACCACCCCCGGGGCAGAACCTTTCCCCAGCCCCCCCCGACCCTCCCCTGAGGCAGCTCCGTGCCGTGCCCTCGGGCCCTGCCGCTGTCCCCAGGGAGCAGAGCTCAGCGCCTGCCCCTGCGCTGCCCTGGCAGGGGGCTGCAGGCCGCCATGAGGCCTCCGCTCAGCTCCTCTGCTCCGGGCCCAGCACACCCAGGGCCCTCAGCCGCCCCTCACAGCCCTTGCCCTCGGACCCTTGTCCGCAGCCCTCCTTTGGACGCTCTCTGACAGCTTTATCTCCTTCTGACATCGTGGCACCCAACCTGCACCCAGTGCTCAAGGTGAGGCCGCACCGGGCAGAGCAGAGCTGGGCCTGATGCACCCCGTGGTGCGGGGCCCTGCTGGCTCCAGGGCACACTGCTGGCTCACGGTGAGCTGTCACTTCTTAGGCATATTTCTTTTCATGCCGTTTTATTTCTCTCTTTGCAACAAAGCACTTAAACCTAAAAAGGGATCTCGAGCAGAAACACGTTGCCCCCAAGTCTACGTGCTTATTTGCACACAGGGGTATTGATTATTTAGCAGTTCCCCTGTTGCTATGACACCAAACACCACCGATCCACAAGCAAACAAGTGCTCTCTCCCGTAGTTCATAAATACCAATTACGGGAGAGCAGCTCAAAATTTTCCGTTCAGAAAATCTCCTCCAATTTCTCCTGTTGTTCCTCTACATGACGTTCTTTGCTTTATATAACAACTTCTTTGTTCAATTCCCTTTTCACTTGTGCCCACTCTGGGGCTGGGGTCAGGAAGGGAGCTGATGCTGAGATGGGGCTGAAAGCATTTCACAGCTTCCAGGAAGAGCAAACCAACCAGAAATCAAAATAGTGGTGCTGGGTTAAAATGCTGCCACTGGAATCTGGAGCAAAGTGGCTACGCTCTCAGATTTAGAGTTTCCAATAGCCTGAGCCACCAGCTTAAAGCTGATAAAGGGGACAAAAAGAGGTTACGGGGAAATTCAACATACTTCTGCATATTTTCAAGTCAAGAGAAAGAGGAAAGCAGGAAAAACACCACTCCTAGTGCCCTAGGAAAGCAGGGCTGGGAGCCCAAGAATCATAGAAACAAAGAAACATAGAGCCATTAACGCTGGATGAGACCTCCCAGATCGCCGGGTCCAACCGTCAGCCCACCAGCAGCAGCATCCCGCTAAACCGTGTCCCTGAGTGCCACATCCACACGGCTCTTGAGCACCTCCCCGGGCAGCTGGTCCCAGTGCCTGACCGCTCCTGAGAGGAAATGCTTCCTGATGGCCGACCTGAACCTCCCCTGGCAAGAGCCTCCCTGGAGGCACGGGAGCTGGAGGCGCAGGGGCAGGACTCAGTCTGGGAGGCTGATGCACAATCCAGAGTGCCGTGCTCATCTGGGAGGGTGAGCTCGGACCTGCCAGTGCAGACACTCGGTGCTCTCAGTACTCTCTCTGGAGAGAGAGCAAGTCAGCCCCACTTCTTCCAGCCTCCGATCTGTAGGCCTCTGTTTTCTTCAGCTTCTGCTCACAGCTGAATGTCGGATGAGCTTAACTCAAGTCTGGATCATGCAGAGGATGGATGGAAAGTCAAAGGAAATTAAGGAAAGAAACAAAGGCATAAAACCCCACCACCCCACGCAGCTACACCGCCAGTTCCATTGCGCCTCCTCTGATCTCGGAGCTTTGGCTCCAGCTCCATTTGCGGCAGAAGCGTTCCCTGTGCAGCGCACGCCCTGTGCAACCCAGGCAGTCCTCAGGGACGGGAAAGCTGCGGGCTTTGGAGTGGCAGGCTGTATCTCCACATCACTCAGCCACAGGGAAAGAGCAAGCTGGCGCACATCTGTCCTCGCCTTGTATCAGAGACGGAGAAACCATCAGGTGGATGATCGCATCGGTGCCGGCCTCCGCCGGTGTCCCACAGCAGCACCCCCCATACAGCTGTTAGCCTCAGACCTCTAACAAATGATCTATCTTAAACTCAGTAACTTCAGATATTCTTTAGAATTTATTTGGACAGAGAGAGGCAACACCCCCCTCCATCCAGGCTGGGAGGTCATTGCTTCTAATTTTACAGGATACAGGATGGAGGAGGGGAAGTGAAGACTCTGTTGCCATGGGAATTGTTTTAAAGATATTCCAGAGCAGTGTTCTGCTGAGATTCAACCTATTTTTTTTAAGCGCTAGTAGATTGTTTTTGTCATGTTATAAAACAGCAGCACAGTATTTGGTTCAGCAAGATCTGTGTACAGTACCAGTGATGGAAAGCAGGGGAGAAATTCGTTTTAGAAAAAAATCCAAGTTTTTACACTGGTAGCAAGCCAGGTTATGTTCTCTCAAGTATCCTGCCAAGAAATACAATATATGATAGCCTTAGCTTCCAAAAATTCACAATACACAAGAGTCTGCAGCTCTGCAGTGGCCTGAGCACATCACAGAGCTCGTGAGCCGCAGGACCTGCATGGACTGCGTGGTGCCCCACGTGCCCACGGGTCTCCCCAGTGCGCTGGGAACTCGGGTACCACGGCCAGTCGGGGAGGAAGGCAAAGGGATCGCTGCCGTGTTCGTCCTCCTGGCTTGTTTACTGAGCACCGCAAACACTGCTCCGGTTGCCCAGCTCTCGCAGGAGGAGCAGAGCTCCAGGTATTCCCCCATCCACTGCTGGTGCCCGCAGACGGGATTTCCCCAGGGCCGTGCTTCATCGCTCGCACCCGCTGCTGGGTGCAGGGCTGTCCTGCTCCGCTGTGATGCTGTTCTGCTGCTCCACGGTGGGCACGGGACCGTCCTGGGAGAATGGGCTCAGGGCAGCGGCAGCTGCTGGAAACTGGGGCTCCTGCCAATGCGCATGGTGTGAGTGGGGCAGCTGAGAGCAGGCAGCATCCCACAGATCGCATCCTGGCTAGGGACCAGCAGCCAGCCCAGCACCTCTCTGAGAGCCTCAGTCCCGGCACCGTGGCAGATCTCGCTGCCCTAAGTGAAGCAGAGCGTGGTGGCTCCTCCTAACCACCAGGGCAAACGGAACAGCCAAGCCAGTAATTCCCAGAGCTCTTATTCTTCTGATTTCCCGTCCCCAAGACAAGTCTTGGCTTTAGCTGGGGCTGGAGGAGGAACTCAAGCCGCCCCAGTAAGGAGCTCTGGCTCCCCAAGGACACAGCAAGACCCAGCTGCCGCTGCTCCAAACTCACCCCAGGGTTTCAGAAACACTCTTGCGCAAACCAGTTCTGCATGTCTTTGACTTTGAAATCAGACACTCGTTGCACCAACGGAAGGAGACCAGAGTCAGGGCTCAGTGTCGAGGAAAGGGGCACGTTTACTCGCCAAAAACAACAGCGAAGTCATAAAAACCCTCTCAGTCCTTTTCAGCCTATTTAATAAAGTCAAACCCGACTCCGGGTGCCAGTTTCCTTTGGAAGACACAGATTTCTGAGCAAAGTTGACATTTGCAGCAGTTTATTTGCGGGGCAGCACACCCAACCGAAGAGGTGCAGTTAAACCTCGTGGGTTACAGGCCACAATGGATGAGAGCTTTGCTTTGAACAAGAAGCGTGGCAACTCCTTTTGCCCCACAACCTTCCTTCTTTACAAATGTGGAGAAAAATAGATTTCAGTTAGAGGAGAAAGCATGAAAAGCCATTAAAAACTCCAGGAGGCACAGCTCTGCACGCAGCTGGAAGTCTCCAACCCCGCATGAGAAGAACGCCTGCTCCCCGGACACAGGCCTGCAAGCAGAGGTGAAGGAGACGCAGCGCTCTGCTGCCGTAGAGCAGCCCCGCACCCCCAGCACCTCCCCTCGGGGCGGTGGCTCCACGGCTCCTCTTGCTTTCCGCAGCTCTGCTTGCTCGCCATTCAGCCAGCTTCTGCAGCAGGCAGAGGAAAGCACACTTTGGGCTAACCTGCACTCACAGTAAATGTAAAAATACTCGAGATGAGCTGTGTTGACTTTCCTGACATAAGCTGGGAAGCGAGAGCTGAGAGCAGCGGCACAGTGGGCGCTGGCCTTGGGGAGCGGAGCAGGAGCATCCCAGGATGCTGCTGGTGACGGAGCAGCGACGGAGCAGCGATGGATGGCACCTCCTCTGTGGGCACAGCAGGCATCGGCCCCTGGTGCCCGGCGCTGGGGCAGCCTTTGCACCGCTCTGGGCGGCTGCCAGGTGTCGCACATTGGCTCATCCCGCTGCAGCCTCACACAGAGGCCCTGGGGCTGAGCCCTGGGCGCGCTCTGCTGAAACAACACCCAACGCCCCCCATGCAACGTGTTTCTCAAGGCGCTATCAGCAAGAGCACTTGTTTAAACACACGATAAATCCGAGGAAAATGTTGTCCCAATTGAGACAAGTTGAGAATAACCATAAACTTCAAGAGGCGACTTGTGAGATTGCACAAGGGGACGGGACCCTCGTATTTCATGTCCTCAGCCTCTCCTGCCAAGAGCCCCGTCAAAACTAAAATTACACAGTCACGCCCGGCAGCGCTGGCCAGGGCCACGCAGGGGCTTAAAGCTCCAGGCGGCTCCTGCCCTCCGAGCCTCTGACGTGTTGGCTGGGCTTATTTTTTTTTTTTTTTTTTTTAAA
>VXAV01005915.1:377130-391016 GCA_013399715.1 Alectura lathami | reverse complement strand
ACTCCCATAGCAGGCAAAATTTTAAACTTCCAAAGTCAGAGGACAAATAAAGAGAGCTGCATGTATATTCTTTAAGAAAAGAATTTGATTGTCTTTTACAGCTGGGGTTCGCAGGGTCATCTGCATGGGGACTGCATGCCTTAGAGTACCAGCACTTTGTTACATCTTTTCCTTGGTGACGTGCTACTATAACAGTGTTGTTGTAACCATAACAGCTACATATGGAAGGCTGGCTGATGCCAGAATACTGCGAAGCATAAAAATAGGTCAAAGTACTTNGAGGACACAAAGGATCATTCTTAAGTTGTTTCAGGTCCTTTTTCATTGTAATACACCCTGAAAAGCCGTCCTAGGCCTTGTGCCTATTCCTAGCCTATTCCACAGAATAGACTAACTATACATTAGCTATTCAAACCAGATAGCCAGAGCAAGGAATTTAGAACAGAAAAAAGAAAGGCTGCTAAAAGACACGTCAGAAAGATACACTTCCCATGCAAAATACATTGACTTTGTGGGCCTAGTGTAACATCCTGTAACAGTAAATACAACAAATGACACAATTATAAATAATTAACTGAAAGGACAAGGCTGGCTACAAATGAAATCACAAAAATAAAATGGAAGATTACTATAATTCTTCCTCCTGGCTTCTTTTCTACCTACTCTGGCACATGCAGGAGGATTAATGCCCACACACCCACCACCTTGCTCCAACATTGCATTTCCATACACAAAGCAGCAGAAAGGGAGATTGTATATATTTGCTTCTGTTGGCAACTGCTCACATCCTATCAAAGGCATTTTGGATGCTCCATCTCATTTGTTATCTCCCTCTTGGCATTATTATTCCAGTCAGAAAGGCATTACATTCAGCCACCTGTGAGATCGCCCATCACTCTTGCAGCCATCCAAGCAGGGAAAGCATAGGTGTAATTATGTTCCCTCTGCAAGTTCTTCCTCTTTCCTCCTTTTGTTGTCACCACAGACATAGACACCCTTAGAGATGGTGTGTACTGTATTTTTATTGAAAAAGTTAAATGAAAATTGACCGGGCAGTTATTTTTCTTTTCCAGTCCTTGCTGTGAGGACTTGGCTGTAGCACATTGGGAAGTGCTCACCCCGTTATTTTACATGCTGTGCACACTATCTGTGTTAATTAGGCTTCAGTTGACAGCATGAAAACACTTGGATTTACACATTGCTAATGCACCACTGCAGTATATGGGCCTCTTCCTCCGATAGCTTCTGCAGAGCAGTGCCTTGGAAGAGCACAGTAAAACCACGCACAGACTAAAGCTGTTCGCTGGAGGTTTGCCATGCCAAGCTTCAGGCTGTTCTTTTTCAGCACTGGCATTCAGCCTAACTTCACAGCAGGCTTTAACACAGTGTAGAAATTGGTACCAGTCTTCCTAAGATGCCATGCCCATGAGATTATTTACTAAGAGATTTATATCTTGTTAATGATCTCAGAGCCACCCACGGGTTGTCTTGCTTTAGAAACTGTACTTGTAAATTGATGATTAGGAAGTAGCACATGGGATTCATCCAGTAGAGCACTATTTTCTCTTTAATTAATACAGAAACTTCAGGGGAAGACACTCATCTCTATCTCCTTAAGGAGAGAGCGAATCTTCCTCCTAATATCACAAGCTTTAAAACATAGGCACTGTTTTGCCCATATGTGTTACTTTTACAGGCATACGCAATCGCATGTTACTGGGGTTCTTTGCTCCTTGTCCTCAGAGGTGGTGGTGAGCTTGACAGATTTGGATAAAATAGAGCTCAAGGACAAGAAAGTAGTTGAGTAAATAAAAAGGTCTGTGAGGATAGGACCGAGCAGATGTCATGCTGCCTTTACGTGGTAGATTCACTGTGGGAAGGGAACTGCTGATTGTGTCTGGAGACTGATAAGAGAAGAACAGGAGAGCTCTCCTCTGTGGATCTCTTATTAAGACCACGATGAGATCATTAGACACCTTTCGCAGCCTGAAACAGAAGGCGAGGGTATGGCAGGCAAATTCCATGCTAAAATTCAGGTCAAAGAGGTTGAGGGTCCAAACAAAGTCCTAGATCAGTGGAGAACTGTGAAAGATCAGTCTGTGGTGAACTGAAGGGGACTCCAGTGCATTTTGTCTGGTAGAAATTTATGAGAAATTAATCTGTTTGGGTGTTGCAGTAGATTTTCTTGCCAAGGCTGTATCTGGAGCTGCCACAGGTGTGTGACATAACGTGCTCTAAGGCCATGTTTTCCAGTCTGTTCAAACTGGGAATGTGGCAGGATCTCACAGGCTCTCCCTTTGAAGGCCAAGGCAAGGCAGTGAATGTGTGCCAGATTCTCCTCCCAGACAGAAATCTAATGAGCACCCATCTTCAGCTGCTCAGTTTACACAGACTAAAATAAGCTTTTAGCCCTGACATGAAACTGTTAAATAACTGACAGCTCAAAGAGATCTCTGGGGAGATGTGTCATGGCTACAGTAACAGGGGCAGAGGATTCAAGTAGTAAGACAGTTCAGTGCTTGTCTAGCGAACTGGATTCTCAAGTTCTGGCAGACACTTCACGTAATTAATACAACTAAGTGATTTCAACCAAGGTTTGGGAGATTGTAATGCTGTGTTCCTCATTTTCTGGGTATCCAAGTTGAGATATCTGAGCTAATATTTCTGGTTTGCAAATGTGATGAAGTCTCTGCTGCATTGCCATTTGTTTTGACTGGAAATGTGCTATATAATGCAATTGCTTTTAAAAATCAAGCCCTATGCTTCTCAGAGCAGGCAACCACAACAAGATGGTACATTTGGTGATTAGGAAAGACTCATGAGTATGGATGAGGTGCAGCAGGTAGTACTGGAGGTTATGCAGTGAAGGAAGGGGCAAACCAGAACACTCAGTGGAAGTAGCGAGCACTGCCTGTTCCTGTACAGGGCCTGTGACTGTGTGGTGACAGTCTGTACTGAAACATGTGCATGCCAGAGGAGGACTGCAATCCTTCCTTCACAAACTTAATATCCTTTTGTGTCTAGGGTTTGGGAGAATTGTCGTCATTAATTTGCACTGCAGAACTCCTCAAAGGTAGCAGCTTGTTCCAGTAGCTCCTGTGTAAACCTATAATAAAGGCAGCTCCCTGACCAACAAGCTTATACTTTAAATATAACAAAATACATGACAGCGGAATATAAAAATGTGAGAGAAGCTCAAAGCAAAATGTTTTTCAGAGATATGTTACAGTGATCTCTTGTCCTCTATCAAACCTAACATGCAGCAATTAGTTAATAGTGGTAGGAGATGTTTGTACATTGTTCAGCCCCAGTCTCATACTGATACTGAACAGGTTAAAGATCCTTTAATCATTACAAGACAGCATCTCTTTCTACAGGCCTATTTTCTTTAATAAAAACGATTTGTATCATATTAAAAAAAAAAAAAACACATCACCTCCTACTAGTTCACTGGAAGCAGACAGTAATGTACCGTAGGGTGCCTACTACAGGAGGGCTCTGAGCTTGGAGCCACCCAACAATTCAATAGAACTGTCCTCCTAATAGCTATGAAACCAAAGATTCTTGAGACCTTCTAAAGTTTCCCTATGAAATCCTGTCATGCTTTTCCTGACCAATGAAAACAACGAAGTACAAGTCCATACAAGTCAAAGAGCTGCAGGAAAACCTGGTGCAAATTGAAAAACAAAAATTCCGATGTTGGTGGGCTTCAGAGCTAGACTATTGTGAACTCTGTAAGAATCGAACAAAGCAACCCCCTAATGTTCGTGTAGGACACGTAAACAGAGAGCCATGTCTGCAGCAAGCAGACTGACTTTCTTCTGTGGGCTGTTATTGCTTCAGCCAGACCACATACATGACAAAGTAAAACAGATCTTCATCTTTCCTCGGCTTAGTTCTTTCAGAATTAAGTACAAAGCAGAGCTCAGCTTCAGGGGGAAGACATATAACTGCATGCAGGCTGTTTCTTGTGCATACTCACCTTTGTTAGCAACAACAGAAGAAAAAATTAATACAGATTTTTATTACTCCTTTTAGTCTCATCCTTCTCACACTCATTTATGTCTCTTCAGAAAAAAGGTCAGTCTGTTAAAGCATGATTTAAAATGTGCGCCCATCAGAAGAGAAAAGCAAAACCACATATATCCTGGGTGTTAAAAATACACCATCTGTAAGCTGCGCATTCCTCTTGTGTCAAGTACGTGTTCCCTTGTTGAGTTGAGGTTATCTTGTACTGTTCTGTGAGATATCTTTGCATGGAAAGAGCTGATGCAAAAGATACCTCAGGGGACCAAATGAAGGAATTAAGATCCTGATCATCTCTTACACAAGGCAGCTAATGAGGTGGAGTCTTAATGAAGAGCCTTGAGTCGAGCCATGCTTAACGAGTGTGGCTGGGGAAGGTTCAGGATGAGTATCTCCAGATCCTCATGGATCGCTAAGGGATATACATGCTTTGCTGCTGCTTCCCTGGTAGTGCAGGATAACTCAGGCATCATGCTATATTCTGCTGCTATTCTGAAAACTCCAGTTTTAAGCATTCCCACAGTTTCTGTTCTGAAGCAAAGTCCTATTAGACCATAATAACATGTCACTGCGACCCATGAAAGCTCAGGCCTGCAGCAGACTTGCCACAGGCACAGGTTCTACAATTTGTAGGCTGTGAACATTAAACAATAACAAAACGGGATGCATGTAAAGTGCAGGAATTCTGCTTCTCACAGAATGAAGCATTGCTAAAGGCTTGGGAAATCCCCTGGGATGTGGATGTGGTGAATAATGTATTTAATGCTTAGCAGTTCACCTCTGGAACTGCTTGAAAATGGGGGTACGTTAAGGAAGGGTGTTCTGCTGCTTTCTTTCACCAACTTCCTCCTTCAAAACATTCCCTTATCCTGAAAGCACTGAGTGATCTGTAAGATAAAACAGCTGGCAAGGGTGTGTGGGAAAGTAGCATGCTACTACCAAAGCTTCTGCAAACACTGAGGATGTGGGAAGAAAGCTCTGCACCTCGGGCTGGCACGGGCAGATCGGTGAGGACAAAGCTGCTGGGCTTTGTGCTTGCAGGCAAGCTGTGCTGCAATGAACCAACCTGTGTGCTCTGTACGAAGATTCATTAGGTTTTCTGACATTGTGTAACATTCTTGCTGTGGCAGTAAAACAACAGCAGTTTTCCAGCTTTGCATCCACTGAGGCTTTTAAAAATCCTGTGAATTTATATCTAGTCATTTGCAGGAACATTTTAATGGAGAAAGAGACATCATTATAGATTTCTTTACCTCAAACAACAGGGAAGCAGGGTACCCACTGGCAAAAAACAAAGCCAGAAACAAGAGAAAAATTGTCTAGGGGACCAGAAAAACACAGTTCTGCTTAGAAATAATATTTTTTATTTAAAGCTTTTGTTGTCTTCATTTTCTGACTGAGGCTTCTGCTGTGTGAGAATGGGCTGTGTATTGTGTGTGTTTGGTTTTTAGCCGTTGTTTTCCCAGGGATGTTTGGTGTCCTAAAGGAATATGTGAACTACAGATGGTGCCCAAAGCAAGGGAATGTGGAATGTAGTTTGGAGTGTGACACAGAGTGGCTGAAAGCCTGTTTGTCTGCCAGCATGGTCCAGGGGAGCAGAGTAGAAAGGCTCTTTTCTCCTATTATGTTATATCAAACTGTTTGTTGAAAGACTGTTCATTTTCCGTTTCTTTTTCTCTGTCGCCCACCCAAAAAATCTAAACATTTAAAAGCCCAGTTTGAACAGTGGAATGCGTGGAGCATTCTTCTCTTGCCTGATGGGACAATGTGTGTGCCATGGGGGACTGCCGAGGTAATTATTTATTGACCCTGAGTAATTCCAGGAGCTTATTATATGAAATTCCAGTGCACTGTATTGTGTCAAAACTATGCTTAATTTAATAACTAATTTAATTAGCTTTTGTATTCCCTGCGCTAACATGGAAAGACATCTCCCAGGCTATACCAAATGGATTTGTTTTCCAGTGGCTAAAGCTGTTTTTAAATGATGATTTTTGTTTTAGATTTAAGTGTTTTTCCGTGCCATTATAGCTCACTTTGAAGCAGCAAAGGCAAAGTTTAAAAACTAGTGGTTTCTGATACTGATAAGGGAAATTTAGAGTTACCTTATCGTATCTGGGATTTTTTTTATTTTCTTTTTTAACATTCATGTCTCAAAAAATGAAGATACCATAATTCCAGTAAATAAAGGTGGACTAATTCTTACTGTCTGCAGTCCCATGCTGAGACATCTGCCATCTCTCCTGTGTTACACCATGGCTGCAACAAGCAAACAAACACAGCTGGTTGGAACATAAATATCTCATGTGGTAAAAAAAATTGAGATCACAAAGTGAAGACCACTTTAGATTAAGAAGAAAAGGTAGGCTGCTAATTATTTTGAAGAAACTGAATTCAGAAAAGTAAGAAGTTGTTTCAAAATTTTAAATAAAATCAAGACATTCTAAAGTGAGGCGTATTCAAGTGTACCATTGAGACACCTTCAAATTTAATTGTTTTTATTTCTTTAGAGGATTTGGGGGAATGGACAAAATAGTCACACTGGCGTTGTCACAAACCCTCTCTCAGAACCATTCCCGATAAAACTATGCAGCCTGTACCGCTGCACAAGGTGCCAGTTTATTTTTCACTCCATCAGCTGCAGGGGCAGTGGGTCATGGCTAAAAATGGTCAAACGGGGATGTGATGTAATCCAAGTATTAGTATTCTTTCTAATTTATATCTCAGCTTTAGAAGAGTTGAAGCTGTGCAATACCGCTCATGTATGATTTAACACCTACATGATAATAATGCAATGACAGAGGAACCTGGTGATTTAAATGCAGTCAGAACACAGAACTGCTGATGTAGCAGTGACATCCAGATATCTTGAAGATGTACAACTTCTGGAATACAAGTAATCAAATTTGCTAGATAATTTAATTCAGATGTTTTGTGGTTACTGGAAAACAAACAAAGACCACAAACTGAGAGAGAGGCCTAAATATCCTATAATGATTTATTAGGAAAACTTTCAGCCTACATAAGTGGTCCTATAAAATTGACTTAATAACTGAGATACGGAGCACAGTAAAACCAGACATTTTTGTCTTACGGTTTAATGTAACCGTATCCTACAGCAACATTCTGAAAACTCAAGCAGATGTTCTTTAAATAAATTGTTTCATGAAACATAGTGCTCTTTTCTTTTGAGAGAAAATGTCCTTTTGGTTGGGCTGTAACGGAGAGACTTTACAGACTTCAGTGCCTGGCAGAAAGAAAACTACCACCATATTGATTAAAGCAGACCTTTTCAGGTCAAAAACAATAATAGTAACTGATCTGAAGACCTTAATAAGGTGCAAATTTATTCTTCTTTTGACCTCCATAGCTGAACTGCAAGGACAAAGAAATTGTTCGATCTTCTTAGGGATGAGGTGATGCACTGCTCCCAAACCAAAGTCAGCCTGACATCCGATTGCAAGTGATGCTGAATGTTCATCTGACTGCAGACACAGAGCAGGTTCTTTATGCAGAGTTTGATACAGAAGCAGAGAGGGAGACTTGATTCTCTGGCTGTTATCAGGGTTCCATATTACAGCAAGGCAATATATACAAGCCTAATCTAACAATTGTGTGAGTGAACAGAAAAGACTCCTACTGGTTTCGGTGGCCTCTGGTAATTTACTAAAGGATCAATGACCTTTAAATTTGAGTACCCTGGGTGCTGATGATGACATAATACCGACAACAGTTCCCTCAGTCGAGGAGCTTTTATTTCCATGCAAGTTAAGGACAACTCTAATTTATAGTAAGAACTTCAGCAAGTGTGTTAAAATATTTTATGTACTTGTATGTTGCAACTATAGGTCCACTCAACAGCATTCTTGTCTTCAATGCTGTTTGGAAATCCTTTGCAGGCAGGTGGATTTCAACCTGTGTCAGCCAGCTGGGTAGGAAGTCAATTTCCAAAAGCCTGTTATTTTTTATTTTTTTTTTTATTTTTCTCTCCAAAAGTGAAATCTTCAAAAACTTGCATGCAAAAACTAAAGCTTCAAATTAGCCTGGCAAAACTCTTGAAATTTAGTGACAGTTTTGATTTAAGAAATTAATTAGGTTCTTCAGGTCCTTTAAGGCTGCAGCATGCTGAGGTGAGCAACTAATTATTTAAGTCAGTCAACTGATTTGTCTGNTATTTAAGTCAGTGAACTGATTTGTCTGCTGTACCTAACGTACAAATCTTTGGAGAAAGATTTGTCTGTGATGTGTCCTTTGGGACTGGACTGTCAGCTGGGTTTATACTTGCAGCAGTAGTGTGTTCATACAGTGGAACTGGTGGCAATCTTAATTACAACTAGTGAAGGATGCTGTGCTAGGCTGGAAACATGAGGATTGCTCGGTTTACTGTTGAAGGATGGCATTCACAATTATTACTAAACAGCCCATAAATATGCATTAGTTCAGCCTGGCATAGAGAAGGTCCTCACATCACCAGTAACCAGCAATGGGGTTGGACCAGAGGTGAGACCACACATAGGGCGTGTGAACACATTAATTGGCCTAAAAATACTGTGCATGGGCATAGGGAGGCTGTGGTTAAAATTCCCCGTGTGTTGACTCACATGGAGCCTCTGAGTGGGAACATGTGGCTGCAGCGTTCAAGAAGTTTCACCTGTGCATTCTCTTTGTTTTTCTGAAGTACAGTTTCCAGTTTGCTTATGTTTGATGTGATTTCCCCCTGTATTTCTGGGCAGAGTGAATAAGCTGTGCTGTTTAGCAAAATAATGGTGATTTATGTTCACTTCATTATTTATTGAGATTCATTTTTGCTTCAGGGGTATTTTATATTTGGTGACTGATAGATTTAGTTTTTGGCTGTAGGAAACCTGTTTGGGAATGTCTCTGAGTCACATGGGTGCGATGTGGGAGCGTAACTCTAATGTGGCGTTAATGTAAAAGTGGAGAATTTCACTGGAAAGATCTGTCACCATCAGTGCAAAATATTCTAAGTACATTGCCATCAGGCACCAAGGCTGTCCCTGGCAAGCTGCTGGAAATGTGGCAAGAAACAACCATCTGCTAAACTCTGAATTCTTATAATGAAGGCATTTCATAAAAGTATTGGTATGTGCTTTTTACTTGAGAGATGAATAGAAATACTTGAGTTCATCAGGAATGCATGTTATAAATGAGGTATCAAACACCTGTGTCTGTGCTCATTTTTGTAGTCATACCTATTTTGGTGGAGCTATTCATAGATCGGACCATTCTATAAAAGATACACTTTTTTTTTTTTTTTTTTTTTTTTCNTTTTTTTTTTTTTTTTTTTTTCCAGAAGATGCAGAAATTCAGGTGAAGAGAATTTCAAAGACTTCCCAAATTCTTGTATGCAATATGATTGAGAAGTGGTGAATTTATGTTTGATCTTTTGAAGGTAACTTATGAGAAAAAGTTCAGAAAGCTCCTAAGACCCTAAAATTCTTTTCTTTAGAAATAATTCAGACTGTTTGGGGGAGTTGTTTGTGTAATCATTAGCCTCAGACATCCCTTTTATGTGTTTGGTAATTTGTTACTTTTTTTTTATTATTTCTTTTTCTTTTTGATTTGATTAATTAGACCACAATGAAGACATTGGAATAAAATGGACTGGTTACTTCTTCCTTAGTCTGAAAAATAAACATTTGGTTTGAGATCACATTTTTCCACTTGAGTGCATGAGAATACTTTCACGGGCTTTGATTTTTGAAGATTTATTTGCAAAATGTCAAGTGTGTTTCTGGTTAGCTTTCTTTATTTGCACTTATGATTTCTTTTTTTTTATTAATCTATATTATTTGAACCATGTTCATGTTCTTTGGAAGTAATTACTGAAACATACTGTTTAGAAACCTTCAGCTACTTTGCACTCTGTTATTAGGAAGATAAGAAACTTGACAAATCCATGAGGAAAAAAGAAAAAAAAAACTTTTTTTTTTTTCTCAGAGATTTTGAATCTTTCCACCTCATAACACACAACTTGTACAATCATTAAAGAGTTCTGTGACATAACCACGTGAAATTATGAAAATATATGGGGTGAGAGTATTACAAAGTGATGACAGCTGATTCCTAATTTCATCATTCATTATATTTCTGGTCTCGATGAACAGCTTGAGATAAGCTTATTTTTGTGGTTGGTATATTCATAGTTAACACGATGATATATTTCTCGAGACATATGTACTTTGCAAAATATGTAAACCAGTGGAAGTGCCTGTCTGAGCTACACAAAATAAGGATAATTTAGGACATGCTGAACCCATGTAGAAATCCCCTTTCTCCCTTTCCCTTCTGCATCTGCATAAGAAATGAGGCATGAGTCAAACAAGGAAAACAAGTTTGACAGTGCTCCATTTTCAGGCCCACTGAGGGATGCAGTGAATGGAGGAAAAACCCCTTGCTACAAACACAGGTTTAGATTGTTTACCATTTTTGTCTGATCTGTTAGTCAGGCTAAATTAGCATTGTAGTTTCAAGAGCCAGAGAGGAAGAAAAGGCAAATCCTCAAAAGTGTCCTTTGACATGACATTTTCACTCCACTTTAAAGTAAGGACATTAGTGTGTGTTGGGAATCAAGCTAAGGGTAGTGCTCCAAAGCCACATTTCCAAATGCCATCTGCTTGCTAGATTACACCTAATAATGGAATGATAACGCATGGTCAGGTCCTGAAATAACAGATGAGAACAGACTTGAAGCCAGTTCTCCATTGTTTGTATGTTCTTATATTTTCAGATTGTTAGGTGTATTTTACGGTATGTAGCAAATGTTTCTATCTTAACACTGAAATACTTTATTTTCTATCCATGTAGTTAAAACTAATCTCATGCTTATATCCTTCAGTCTTTCATGACATAACAGTTATCTGATAAATGCATGGATCTTTGTTTCCTTTGAAGTAGTGAATTATTATACAGTGTGGACTAGATTATCCATAGGTTATCCTCTATGCAACACAAAACATGAGATTCTTGAGAGCCTGGACAAACACCCTGTGTCAAGCTGCAAGGTCTGGGTTAGTGCTTGCTCCAAGATTATGGAAGTGGATTTTCCTTGGCTGGTTTTGAAAAGTATCTCTAGCCACAGGCGCCTGAAGGCAGCATGTGAAGTAGAATCTTCACAAGCAGCATTTAATTTGTTTTCTCTGAAGAATGATTTCATCATCTAGAAGCAAAAATTGTCCCTGCTGTAGGAGTTGTAGTCAATCAGTACAGAAAGGAAGCTCCAGATTCCAAAATTTTGCTCTTTTTATCCAAACTTTTGGTGTTTATTATCAACTTCAATGATGGTAGTGAAGGGGAGGTAACATCCCAGATTCCTTGAAGTCATGTGGTAATAGAAGTGTATTAGCTTTCCTCAAAAAAGGAAGAGTTTCTATCTTGCAGTTGTAAAGGAAGGGCCAATGACTACAAAATCTAAAGAAAATAACTTATGCACAACTGACGTCTGCTGCACAAACCCCTGTGCAAGCAGTAGTACATACAGATTTCAGTACTTGCACATTTCTCTCTTGATTTTTGAGATGACTCTCATGCATCTGATGTGAAATGCTAGAGATAAGAACAGAATGTGCCTGGACCATCTCTGCATTCCGGTAACACGGGTATCTAGATTGTGAGAGGTAGTCTAATTCTGTTCCTTAAGTAGCCCCAGTGTTACATACAAGTGCAAACAGTGCGGAAATTAAGGTTTCCTATAGCATCTCAAAAATCACATAGGAACAAACAAAGGAACAAGCAAAAAGGGCAGATACTTTATCAATCAGAACTCTGAGCAAAGAGGAGTGTTGCCTGAAGATTTATGCAGCCTGTAATTGGGTGTGCAGCTCCTGATACTTGTTTCTTACAGGGCACCATCCCACTCTGTTGTATTCACAGGGGCTGCAGTGAACATGGCTTGGAAACAAATGGCATTACCCCTACTGCTTCGTCAGTCTCCTGTTCAGGGAAAGTGTTCTGTTGGTGCTGGGCGTAACTGTCAGCTTCCTTCATGTGTACCTCCAGCAGCCTGATCTTCTGCTCGTGTGCTGGACAAGTGTTTAGAAGCTTATGGTCCGTGCCCAGTTCCTAATGGCTTTTTCCACTCCTCAGAGAGTTGCATAGTGCCCTTGGGAAATGTGTGATTCAGTCACTGCAATTCTCTTTTAATTATTAATTTCTACTCTTCGTTTATATTTCATTGAAATGCAGAAAATCTCCAGTCATCACAGTGCTACTTCCATCTCTTAACAGCCTGAAATATTTATTAAACTCATTAAGCTCCAGTCTCAGTAGCTAATTACAACAAACGTATGTTTGTGGAAACAAATCTAGCCGTGAAGATTAAATTTAAATGAGTGCTAAAAACTCCTTGCCTTCGGAGATTTTTGTTTTTCCTCTTTTTAATTTGTCATGCTGATTTGTAAAGCTTCCTAGCTATTCTGGTAACATTAGCACTGCTGATAATAACAGACAGTGTTTGTCTTGGAGAAATGCCAGTATTCTAAGTACATATCTAATTTGTCCAGACAGTTTTAAAGTCTCTTGAATTTAAATTATAAGTTTAACCTGCAGAGTTACAACAGCTAATTACAGAGTAAAATTTGGGATGAGAATTTTTTAAACAAGGTGAACTACCAGAATTCTTTGAAGTTAAGGGCACCGAACAAATTCTCCCCCTTTCCTACAGTGACTACCACAGGCATTCAAGCAGGGCTCTCAGGATCGTGCATGTGGACTTGGTGCCATTTAAAGGTTTCAACAGACAGCAGTCATGTAGTTGATTTTGAGGCCACTGCTAGACCTAAACCTATGTGTGTATATTTACTGTGGTAGAAAAGCACTTTGCCATTGTTGGGCAGGAGAGACTCCCCTGGATTGTCACCCAAGTTTGAGTCTCCTCTGGAACATCTCTGGAGGACTCTTCCTCTCCAGGACCTACAGATAGGCTGTGGTGGGTGGCATTCTGCAGCAGCCTGCAGTCTTGCACTGTCTTCCACAACAAAACCCTCACTAACAGATTTTTTCAGCAAAGTCTTCCTGTGAAGACAGAAAAGTGTATTTAGGCTGCCATAGCAGGAGTGTTAGCTACTTGGATCCTGACTCTTATTCAGTTAACTGCCTTCTTTTCTACTTATGAGCCTTTCTGGAAGCTGTCCCCAAACGTGTTGATGTACCTCTGTAGTGACTTTCCAAGAGTCACCGCAATAATTCTGTGCATGCAGGCTGTGCAAAGCTGTGTGTGATAGCACTCCCCTCTCCCCCTTGACAGAAAGGTAGCAAGCTCTTTCCCTCAGGAAATTCTGGCCTTAGGATTTACTGAGCAGACAGTTGGTGGGCAGGTACAGACAATATAAGACATCTAGACTGACTGAAGAGCTTTTTGGATTGCTTTATATTCCCTAGACAAAATTTGCCATGATGCTCATTGCTCCAATTCTGCTGATTTGTCACACCCTGAGCTGCCTGAAATTCTGCCTAGCAAGAGTTGTCAGTGAAACATGACTTGAGTGGAGCTATGCCAGTTCTCACCAACTTTCAGGAGATTCTGACCCCTTGTTCACAGCATAGAGCCTGTGAATTCTCACTTATGCTTTTTAGTAAACTANAAAGATTCTCTGAATGAGAAAGGCAGTGTATGTGGATTTTGCCATTTACAGACTTTTCCTTCAGTTTCAGTAGAGTGAAGGATGTGGAGCATGTAGAGAACCGAGCCTGTTGTGACTTGGTGATGATAAAACTATAATGCCTCAGTGACATAGCAGTTGGTATTACAGAATTTCCATATTTCAGAGTTACATAGAAGCATGAAAAATCTGTGAAGCTCAGATATCAAAGATAGCAGCAGATCTAAGGCAACAAGACAT
>VXAV01005915.1:342045-352050 GCA_013399715.1 Alectura lathami | reverse complement strand
TGTAGTTGTGAAACACTTTTTTTTTTTTTTTTTTTTTTTTTTCCCTGTAGCAAAGTCTTTCCACAAAGCTTAGTTCCCACAGTTTCTCTAGTTTGTTAGAGAAACTAATAGTCAAATGCCCCCATAAGGGTCAGGAGAGGATGACCTGTCTGCACAGACTTGACCTCCTCATAACAGGATGTCTTTGATGTAAATGAGGATTTTTATTTTAAGTGCCACTATTTTTGTTTGGACCATACCATCTCTGCTTCTGAGATGCAAAATATTCTCTTCTCCACAGCCGTGAACTGCTGAACATCTAAAATATTTTCTCTTTTTAGAGGCAGAATCTTGAAACTAATAGCAGCTTTCAGTTACTAATAATTAACTTAAACAAGGTTTTATTTCTCTCTTTTCCCTTCTTCTTCCACTTCAAAAGTGTTTGAGGAAGATGCCAGGTTTGCAGACCCAGAATCTAAAGCCTTTTGTTTACCCAAAACACAATGACAGTCTGTGAAACTGTAGTTCAAGTCCAGCTCAAGCAGCCTGCTCCCAGGGCTCTGTACATGGCACACAGCAGTAAAGGCAGAGGAGTATCTTTCGCTGTGCCCTGGCCCTGCTGTACAGTCCACTTAAATTGAGCAAACACTAGCATTAAAACTATTCTTAAGCTCTTTTCTTTCCAAACTTTCTTCTTCCTTAGCCTCTCTGCAAAACCAGTGCCCTGAGTATGGTGACAGCTTTGTGATTTGCACACTTCTGCTGAATTGGGAACTTGACTTTGATTCCCAGTACTGCCAGCTGTGAGAGAAGGGCAGGGGTCTGAAGTTTGTTCTCAGCTTCTGTGGTTTTGAAATTTCCAGTCCATGGATGGGGTATGGGAGAAGTTGAGGCCGTGCTGTACAAAGGCATCCAGAACTGTGATGCCAGTGATCTATCTGATGGTTCTATAGGACAATGTCAGAGCTATTTGGGTTTGGTTTCACTCTCTCCTGAGCATGCGTAATGCTGTGGACCTATGGATTTATAACTCTCCAGGCAGGTTCTAGAAAATACCTGTCTTCTTTTTGGAAGTTACAGTGTCCAATGATAAACTGGCAACTGCCTCACTAAGCTGAACAGCCCTCTTAATCATCAGAGGTGTTCAGTCTAGCCTGACTCCTGATCGCGCACACAAGTTGTTAGGTCTGTGTGACGCATCTTGTGATGGTCTTCTGTCAGTGAGCTATCAGAAGAGGGGTTAAACTTGGCTGCCTCTGCAGTGAGAGCTAGCACTGTCATACAACCAGTTATATCAACTGAAGCTCAGACTTCATTATCTTTTTGCTAAAACCCACTCATTTTGTATTAGGAAGGCTCTGGCTAGTCCTTAAATGGTATCTGAATTGAACTTTAATGGATAATTACATTACAAACAAGGTTTTCCTCTGTCTTTTTTGATCATGTCACTGGGAGCAGAGATGTTGGTTCTTTCTTGCCTTTTCTTATCCCATTTTAATCCCAATTCTGTTGCTGCAGGTCTACCATAAATTACAGTATGCTAAAGGAATTTCCTATTGATTTGCTCTGACAGTGATTTGACCAGCTATGTGAATAGCTGATGGAAGCAGAACTTTACTTTGGTTCAGACAGCAGAGCATTGACTAAAGCTTTGAGGTAAACATTTACAGAAAACTGAAATCATAATGCCTTGCAGCACAGCGCAATTTACAAATGTATTAATTAAGCTTCAGCACTGGCTTTAGTGTGGGTTAGAGACTCATAATAAGTTGACATCAGTAACCTTTTATTGTTTATCATGCTTGGAAGTCACTGAGAATGAGGGTGAAGAAATGTCAAATAATCAGGTCATATGCAACTGAATGAGTCTTGATGGTTGAAGCTTAGTACCGTGGGAACCATTATTGTCCAGAGTAATTTCTGGAGCATTCAAGTTAATTTCTTCCCTGCAATGTTAGTTTGTAAGCTAGGGAAATCTACAAACAATTTATACAGGCTGATGAAAATCATTGTTCTGAATCTCATATGTAGCTTCCCAGTGAATTCCTGCCACAAATTAGTAAAACAAAAAAGTATGGTGACAAAGATAAGAGGTCTTGAAGTTATTCTTACTGGAATAGCAAGGTCTAGCATAAGTGCATTTAGTAGAAAAGGAAGCTGAAGCAATAAAGTGATATTTACTTACAGAGACAATAGGGCATTGCCTTTTCACTCCTCTGTGGCATTAGCATTTCTAGCTGCCCCACTATGTACACAGTGCACTCATGGCTTTATGCTGTGCGGGCTGGATTCTTGCTGTTCACAGTGGGATCACTTGAATGCTTGTGCCTGCCTAATATATGTTAATTGAAGGACTTTTGTGTCTCAACATCTTTATTAATATTAATGGAATGAGATTTTTAATGGACCTCTACAAAATATGCTTGACCTAGCTTGAGCCCTCACTTTTGTTTTTTCACTCTGCAGCACAGTGTGACTTCCAACTAATTTAAGAACGTAATATTATATTCTGTGTCAGAATACACAAACTAATGAAACATGGATTAGATCTGCAGTTTCTTTGCCATGAGATATAAAATTTATGTAACACCAGAATTAGGTATTTTCAAATAATGAAATTAAAAACAGATTTGCTTTTTCTTCATGCAAATTACTGCACTTCAGTGAAAAGACTGAGCACTTACAATAAATTCTGTCTTGAGCAGGCTTGTTTTGTGCCACACATTCCTTTTTTTAGGAACAAGTCATCAAAACAGTAGGTCTTACAATCAGGCTAGACTAAACCTCAAGAGATATTTTCACTGAATGCTGTAATGGAAGTATTATCTGGTCATGGTATAGGGTAGGTATATAAATGGTGTAAAAGAGTGTCAGAGAAGAAAGGTTAAACTTTTCTTAAAATGTGGTTACCCAGTTTCATTTCCTGTTAACACTTGACAGAAATTTGTGCTATTTATTTTGGTTGATGCAAGTCTAAATTCAGGATTAAAGTACCAGCCTCAGACTAGGGCCAGACTGAATTTTATGCAGCCCCTTGTGGAACTGTGGATGTTTATTATAGGGATGAAAAAAATGGTCCTGTCACTCCTGCACATTTTTGCTACTTCTGACAGAGGATCATTCCTTATAGTCTGCTCTACGCTACATTGTTTGCAATAGCTGTCTGTGAAATCACTGTGGACCCCAGCCTGCTACAACAGCATCTGTGCCCCCCAGTTTCTTTTTCTGGTTGCTGAAGACCATATGGATATTTTTTGCATTCCCAAAATTTCATATTAATGATCAGATTGTTTTCTTGATGAGCAGCTAAAGAATGAGCAAAGGGGGGAAAAAAGGACAACTTGTAGGCTGAGACAGAAGTGAGAGGCTGAGAGTCCTCTGATTCCTGCAGCACAGTATCTTTCACTGTCATTGTTGGGTATTTGCTGGTTAGGGGCTTCATCTAAAGCTTGCGATGAGTACTAAGTTTTATACTGGCTTCTTTGGATCAGAACCTGGCTCCAGGAGAGTTCCCTTCTTTTATTCTGTCTTGGCCTCTGAATCAGAAGACACACCACATACTTGAGTAAGGTCGCTACAGTGATGATTTGGTTTAGAAAGACATTTTTCAAATGGGAGGCACTGCTGGCTCATCAAGAAAGTGGGCTATGTCAGTTTCCACTGGCAGACCCCAGAACATATCTTTTAAGTAGTCCAAGGTGGTGCTGTATTAACATGTTTCACTGGGTCAGAAGATGGAGGAAAATGGCCTCCCTGAAAGGCGAAGGAACCCATTGACCCCATCCTGTTCCCATGGGCCTCTCAGACTATTGACAGCCAGAAGTGAAACGAAGCAGGAGTTCAAGCGGCTTCCCAGGGAACCAGCTGGTGCTACTGCTGCTAGAAATGCGGTGGAGTGCTTGGCATCTGGTGCCTGCAGCTGCCAGATGTGTTTCAGTGTACTAATGCTAAATATTTTCATTACTGCTATGCTGCTAGAGTATTATGACAACAAAGGAGTAAAGGAAGCACAATAATCACTAAAAAATAGGAAGTCAAAGAGAAATAAATTTAAAGAGGTTACCTGATCTAATCCTGATCAAGTCCTGATGAAATCAAATCCAGCATTTGGAGTAAGCAGCAGTTGCACAAGGCAATGCTCTTTAGAGCTGTTATCTTTTCTGCCATTCAGTAGCAAGATCATGTGCTAGCAAAAGAGTAATTATCATTTAAATGACATCTTCATGTGTCTCCGGGGAAGGGACTCAAAATTTAAGGAGAAAATTGAGATTTGTCTTTGGCTGTTTTTTGTGGTAAGTGGCTGGATGTGAAGTCATTACAAAAAATGACCGTGACATGGTGACGTGGTCTTGCATGACTTCAATCAGTATATATTATATATGTTAAAATGAGTTGATAAAATATCTTATGCAATTGATTCACTTGTGCAAAAAAAAAAAAAAAAAAAAAACCCACAAACCTTTAGGTTTAATGAAACTTGTGAGAATTGATAATAGTATAAATAATTTTTCAAAATACCAAAGTCCAGTGTCCTATTGTAGTCCTTTTGAGGAGTTCAGTGGAGCTGTACAAAGAGGAGCCCAGGACAGGAGTGATTGAGTGTGGAATCTCAGGCTGAAACTATTTCAACAGGATGGGGAGTGTAGTTTCAGCCCTCTCTTATCTTAACAGTGTTCCTTGTGCATGCTAGCTCTCCACAGAGAGATAGTTTGATTGATTCATAGCAACTGATGGGCAGTTTAAAATTACAAAGCTTTCTATTTCCTTGTTCCCAGCAGATAAAGAGGGTGGGCATTTCCTGATTATATGGTATACATTCAAAGTATTTCAGTTCCCCATGGTGCTATTTGTGACTAATTTACTTCCATAGAACATTAACACTGCTGGTTTTATGCAGTGGGAGGAGTGTGTAGTGTAACATGCTGTGATGAGAGGAAATGTTTCACAACAAGAGGTCCTTCTGGCTTTTCCTCTGTTTACGTTACCACCTGGAAAGAAGAAAAGGTGGAGTAAATGACTGATCCAGATGGATTGCACCAACAGTCCCATCTTTAGTCACGACACGTTAAGCTGGGCAAATTCACACTGAGAAGTGGCAACATTGCCACTTTAACTCCTGGAACCACATATGCTCCTAGGTAGGAAAATGTGGAAAATGCGTGGGCATTAATAGTGTTTGACCACCTTCATGCCAGTGGTTTTTGGCAGGCAGTGCAGATGGAGGCCCTTTAGCCAGAGAAAGCCCGTGTGACTGCTGAGCAGCCAGATGATCTGGGGGGCTGGTCAGGGGTACACTAGTGTGAGAGACAGGGGCTTGGGACAGGGTATAGCAGAGAAGAGTGAATTGGTGTCTGTGCAAGTGACACTGAGGTTCAGAGGGGCTGTTGTGTTCTGTGGTGTCAGACCAGAGCAGGGAGAACATGCAAGCCCCAGGATACAAGTAAGACTGAAGTGTCTGTATCTCTCACATGCTTCCTTAATGTCCCAGAGCCTCTGTGAACCTGACAGTACATTCCTCTTCTTGGAGCTTTTTTGTTAACCTGTGCTTAACCTGACCTTTGCTTAACCTACTGTTCAGTAGATTCATTGCAGAACGAAGATCAGGCTGCCTAGGAAATTTTGCCTGCTAAATCTTCTGTTGATTTTTTTTTCCTACCATCCTTTTATAACTTTGCAACACATCAGGCTGTCAACAAATTCCATATAATTGTATCTCCCTTGACTTCACTGCGTTTTTATTCCAACTAGAAGGCCAATAGTGCTTGATGTCGTGGTAATACCTATTGCAGTAGATTTCCAGATTTCTTTGACCAATTTAATATAGAGATTATCTCATGGAAGAAAAAGTCACCTTCACGTACAACCTTCCCTTTGTCACTTTATTTTTCCCATTTCTTGAGGTCTCAGAGATTCTCACAGGTTTGCTTAGATCTTTGGGGCTCTACAGGCCATATTAGAAAGTAGTGCGTTGAAAACACTGTACTGTACAAATGCCTTCATGAATGCTATTCACTTGCTTGAAAATCACAGACAAATGTATGCTTGCTGAGACAGGAATCAAAGGCCTCCCTTCTTGGATCAATTTCTATGGGACTCTGTAGAAATGGAAAGCTTTATGTCCTCTCCTCATATTCTCTTTTGTTCTCTGTTCTTATCTCTGATTCTCAAAGGTGCATAATGGAGCTGATTTAATCAATGAAAAGAAATATGTAAATATTGCCACACTATCATACTTTTCTTAAGACCCAACTAAAGAGTCATGCAATTCATAGGCTTATACTAAAGTCTGCTTGTGGTAAAATCAGTGTAATCTTTTATGACCATGGTAGTTCTGCAGGCCTAGTCAGTAAGGGTAGGTCAAACACAGATCTCAGTACTTGGAAACTGTTGTGTTAACAGTCCAGGTACTGGTTTAGACTTGTGTGTTGTGCTCTGATCCTGTCAGCAGACAGGGTGTCAACAGATGTAAATTGATGCAGTAGGAGTAATTGGAGTAAGGAATGGATTTAGCTCACTTTACACTGAAAATGTGGACCAATATTAAAGTATTGTTACTGTTTCAATTTTAAGAGGACAGCTTTGGCATGTTATTGTATTTCACACCAAACTAGAACATATTGTCGTGGATTTTGCATGAGATCAAAGTTATTTCTGCTGCAGAGATTATTGCAGTGAGAGAAATTTCTCTGAACTTTAATTTATAATAGCATTAAAATTTTTTCTAGTCTGGGCTAAATTCACCCAGGTTTCTTGCTCTTAACCAGCAAAACAGTTGGCATGCTCACTTTTGGGCATTATTCCCTTAAAAAAGGTAATTTGTGGAGGTGAGGAGTATGAATGAGAGTGCACAGCTTTGAAGCAGGACAAGAATTAAGGTAGGAATTAACTGGGTACTGTGATTAGGTAGTTTGTTGCATTTGGCTACAATTAGGAAAGCAAATCTTTGGACCCACGGTATAATTGGCAATATAATATTGTGAAGTCAGTTCTTCCAGCTCTAATCTGTGCCCACAAGTATGAGGCTGTTTCATGATATGGACTATAGATGGCAGTTACTACATTTAGCTTAGCAAACAACTCGCTTCTTAATCAAATGCCCATTGTAAACTAGGACCTGGAGGCTAAGGATGTTTGTATGGCTCGCTGTATGTCTAAATTTTACATGGAGCTGTGATTATACAGGTTTCTTAATGTAGTGAAAAACTGAGGTCTGATTTTAAATTGTTGGGATGCTGCTGCCCTGTATTTCAGGTTAATAGTACGAACTGCATTCAAGGTTTTAGTGATTTGGTCTTTCTTAGAAAATATTGTTCAGGCTACTGGCCTATTTTGAAACAGTGGTTATAGCAAAAGCAGAGATGAAATTTGTTCTTTCCCACTCCCCCTTTCTCAGCAATACTAAGTAACCACACTTTGTGTATAGCCATGTGTAAAGTAGAAAGAATTACAGCAAGGGAATTCCTCGTTACGAGCAAGCCTACCAAACACTCTCAGACTGGTGGACGTGACCATGTTTCTGAGTCACACAGCATGTAGCTCTGGGGCTCCTGTGACAGGAGCCACATGGCAGAAGTCCACCCAATGATGTGATGAGGGACAGACAGATTGTGGGCAGAGCCATGTTAGAGCTATGTGGCGCGTACCAAAGTACTGCGGGCTTGTGTGCTCCGCGCAGCTGGTCAGCGGGTCAGAGCTCAAGCTGCGGAGTGGCAGCCTGAAGGCTGGGGCTGTAGCTGGAGAAAGGCCATGCTCTTATAGCGAGGGAGATAGAGGCATTTGACTGGGGTCAGATGTGATTTTGCAATTTTCTCAAGCATTCACAATGTGAAGTATGCTATTCTGCCCTTAAAACAGAGAAAGAAGGAACAGAGAAGCTGAATGACTGGGTGTTTAATCCAGATAACCCAGGCGCCAGCCTGACATTCTCACTCTTGGGCCATCTTTGCTGCTTGTTTTCTATTCCCTTAATGGCCTAAGCTCTTTTATTCCACTCTCTTTCTCCTTCCCACGTAGATATTTCAACATATGTGTGTCTGTGTATGTGGAATATCAGCAAAGCTGATACTTTGCTCCCTACAGAGTTCCTTGTGACCACTCTCTCACGTAACTAATCCATAGCAATGTATACTCCAACAAGGAAAATTAAAAGGTTGGGAACCACTGACCTAACTTCTTAGTAAGCAATACAGCTGGCAATCAGATGTAACCCGAGCTCCTCGCTATTGGAGCTGTCTGAGCTATTCATAGCAAAATAAAATTGCTATGGGAATTGAGCTGGATTTATTTTGTTTGAATGCAAATTATCCCAGGTCAGACAGGCTCAGATCTTCTGCCCCCTCAAATTCATTTGCAACAGCTCTGCCAGGCTGAAGATTTTCTCTGAAGGATCTTCACTGGGGAAAAGTAGGCATGGGTAGTGAACTGCCACTGTCTAGAGCATTCTCTTGTGGGGCTTTGATGTGGTCAGTGTAAGTCACTCTGAGCAGAGTGGAGGGTCTGCTAGTGGTGTGGTGTCTGCGTGTGTTTAGTGTCTCGTTCTTTTGGCTGCAGCTTCGACAGGGTGTCTTTCATGCTCGTCTGCCACTCTTACTCATGATACGTAATGTTCTTCTGAAAGGTCTAGCTGCCAAAGTCCTATCATCGCAGGAAAAGCTGAGTTTTCACTAAAAAGAAAGACAAAGTATGATTTTCATACACAAGGGTAAAAATAAAAAATGTTAGACAATCCAAAATGGTACAAAAAATCAGAAAGCAAGTAAAACACCAAAGACATTCAGCATTATGTTTTAAAATCTCACAATTTATGGTATTGTTTCCTACGAGGCCTGAATCATGACTTTCAGTGTTTGGAGTTGCATGTCTGATAGGAAGGAATGTTCCTGATGGAAAACACTGTTGCAAGCATCTGCTAATGCTAAGTACCTATGGAAAAGAATTTGTAAGAACTGATTTCGGTTATCTATCTTCATCAGTTCTTTTTTTTTTTTTTTTTCTCCTCCTCCTAACAGTATGTTTTCAGTGTCATTATTTGAATAATCTTACTGGTTTTGCCTTTATCACAATTACAGGATCAAAAGATTCACTGAGAAGGCACACAGTTTCCCTAGAATATTAGTACATCTGAATCCCATCAACATAAAATCAATTAGCTGTACAGGAAGGAGGAGAATCTTTCCAGTGTCTTTTCATTGCACCGGCATGAATAATTCATAGCAGACCATCTATAGGGTGAACTTCTGCCCTGTCTAAAGGCCTGCTAAAGATCTGGATATCTTGAAGTCGCATTTCAGAGATTTAAGAGGAACATAAACAGTGCTTTTATATTGTGCTGCTACACAGAGTGAGAGGACAAGGAGGGCTGCACCTTCTATGCTTCAAAAGTTCCAAAAGGGAGGGCTCCTCTCCTGTGCAGAGGATTCTTTTAAGTCCTGATCCAGCAATGAACTCTGTTATATACGATGTTAGTTTAGGAGGCTAACTTAGCTACCTTCTGAGGTCAGTTGGCATGTTACTCTTGGTGTACCATAAGTAACTAATCAACCGTACGACAGCACATGACAAATATGGGCTGCCTCTTTTTAGGAAAACTGAAGAATAAATGCATTCATAAACTAATCCTGCTGTTTCCTGTTTTCTTTGTGATGGATTTCAGAACTGTCATAACTAATAAAATATCTAGATTTTATCTTACAGTTGCAGGGATTTGCTTAAACAGGCTGTACCCAGCGGCTTGTACAGCCACCAAGCCTAAATTCAAGCTGTTGGTTTTAGCTAATTGCTTTCCAGAAACATTATAACAAGCCAAAAACTCACACAGTGCCCGTACTGATGGGATCGTTAATGAAGCGATCTTGAGTGCTACTTGGCAAACCTTTGGCACTTAAATGTTAGTAGTCTGTAGTTATGTCATAATGCTGTAGCTTACATTAGTATTTTTCTTCTGTCCGTTAAAAATGCCTATTTATGTGTGTGGGGTTTTTTTTGTATCTTTGTTTTTTTTTTTAATTATTAGAATTAAGGAATTTA
>VXAV01005915.1:331473-342040 GCA_013399715.1 Alectura lathami | reverse complement strand
GTTAAAAATGCCTATTTATGTGTGTGGGGTTTTTTTTGTATCTTTGTTTTTTTTTTTAAATATTAGAAATGAGGAAGTTCAGGTACTTAAGAGCAAATGTTTAATCTTTGGCAAAGCAATCAAATTTGTGTTAGTTCTAGAATATCTCATTACCTTGCAATAAATACCAGTTTAATACATTTAAATACCAATGTCAGTGGTTCATTTACTTTCAATGGATGAACAAATAAGAGTATTTCCTTATTTGCCATATGTTGACAGAGGATTGCATAAACATGTTTTAAACAAGTTCAGTGAACTGCAGAAATACAAAGGCAGTATTCACAGATAACATTGTCTTTGTTCATATAAGAGTAATTAAAGATATGCAATTTTGTTACCTTGTTTTAATAATTGCTGAATGTTCTGCATAGCACTTCTTTTGAGCAGCCAGACAGAGTCGTCTTTCATGACTAACTCAGACTGACAATTTAAACTTCTTACTCTCCTTCCGTGAGATCCTTAGATAGTAAAATGCTATGTTGGTAAGAATTCCTAACATTTTACATTTACAAGAAATCTGTATTATGTTAGAAAACGGAATAAACTGAGTTATTTTGTCAGTCATTTAGAACCTAAAGAAACACGTGATCTGCTGTACAATTCTCAGGTAGATATAAGCAACCAGTGATTCTAATGCTTCTTTCATGATATAAATATTTCAGTATGTATAAAGTCCGTTAACTTAACCTAAACATTTGCTGTGGTACAGAGCCAGATATTCCAATCTAGTGAAAATCAGTAGAGGTCTGCTGAGGTTATTCTCATTAGCTAAGGACCGAGACCAATAAAATATTACATTTGTACTTCCCTGACTCTGGGATAGTCATCAGAAACTGCCCCTGTGCTGACTTGATACTTTGCTGAAGAATGGGTGAGTTTCTTTGGCAAACGTAAAAGCTAGGGAAAAGTTTAGTTCACTTAAATTCCCTTTCGTTTAGTGTGTTCGCATGACTTTGTGCTGCCGGGTTTGGGATAGGATCAAAAATGAAAATGCTCTGAGTTGTTTGTACTCGTGGGATCTCTGACTGCAATAATACATGTGTGTTATTAGAAACCTCATGAGAGTCTATTCTCACTAGTTTCCCAGAACATTTTATTTCCCAAATTGGTATAAATGCACTCTGGAAATGCTTTCAGTCCAGAGACAATGTTCGGTTCGGGGGGAGCTCCTGGGTGCTTAGCAGTCTAAAGGTCGTGTATTTAACAACCTGTGGTGTATGGATTTAGACATTTCACTCTTTGTTGGGAAACCATGGATGTGTCTCTGTTGCTGTGCCTCAGAACCTTCTTTAGTTCACCCAGTGCAACATGGTCAAGTGTGAAATGCCCTTCTGAGGAGAGCAGAAGCAACATATGGAGGCAAAATATGGCTCGGCGCTGTTAGCTGCTGCTGTCCCTTCTGCAGATACAACCCAGAAAAGGGGCTGTAGGTCATAGCAGAGAGTGAACAAACTTCTTTAATTACCATGATTTACTGCCATTGGTTTGGCTGTTAGCTCGTGCTGCTTCCCGAGGTTAAAGATATTTTTTACCTCTGCAACACTTTCCGCAATTCAGCTCCTTCATTCTGCTTTGCCAGATACATAGCTTGTGTTTTTTTCTACCTAATTTCACATCTTAATTTACTCATTTTGATTATAGTTTCCAGAGCACTGACATTTGACCCTAACCTGAGAGGTGCTCAATAACCCATCTCTCAAAGATTCAGGGAGTGATATCAGGTATCTCCAATTCCAGGTCACGCTGTACTATGCTGCTGGCTATAATTCTTGGGAACAGTTTGGCTTATGACTGTAGTAAAGTTGTAGTCTTACGTATTTTTCATCTACTGACTTAACCCATCCCAAGAAGTGAGTCTACTTCATTACATATTCTTTAAAGAAATAATTACCTATTTAGACTGCTCATATGATGTGGGATTGCTTTGAACAACCTTGTACTAGTATTGGTTGGATATCCTTACTTTGAAGGAAAGAAAAATCCTTGGCATGTATGAGAAAGCTGTATCCCCTTTTCAGGTCTTGACCCAAAACTCACTCTAAACAGCTGGTGCTTTTTCCCTGTCTTAGAGGATTTTGTATCAGGCTGTTGGTGTATGCACAGGGGACTGCCAGCTCTGAGTATGCTTTTGAAATGGATCTGAAATCACCTTTGCTGTTCTCCAAGCTGCTAGACAAGAACTGGCTCTGTTACAAAATACCATGTAGGCACATAGGCATTATGCTGTGCTTGAGCTAATAAACCCAGTCTCGGAGCAGCTATGTGGCTTCTACTTGGGGCTGGCTTGCCACCAGCTGCCTGGGACCACATGCAGAATGGATGGAGAGCTGATCTCAGACCTGAAGATCATCTCTGTGCTTTGTGAAGGGACCATCACTATCCACCTATAAAACCTGAGGGAAGGGACTCATCTCCCCATCAGCCTGGTGGATTCTGAGCAGAAGTACAAGTGTTATGGGGAGACCTCTCAATTTTTCTAGCGCACAGTACAGTATGTTGGTATTTGAAAACAGACATCTGCCTAATTCTAGAGACAAGTCTGGGGGCTCTAAGGCAATTTATGGCCGTTGGCTGGTAGCTCTAAGTTGTGTGAATAGCTTAATGATCTGTGGATCTCTATCATGCCCTCTACTTCTGCGATGCTCATTATTCCAGGATGGAAAACAACCTGGCAGAGAAAGTCCACATGGGACATGTGGGCGAGGGCAGGCCTTCCTCCAGCAAGGGAAGCCTTTGGTGGCAGAGATAAGATTTAGCTGTTTCATTTGTGATGCTAAAGGGCCGGAAACTTAACAGCACCTCAGGCCAGAAAACAAGAGTTTGGTTTTGATCAAAATGAACTGCACCTAACGTCATTTAATGAGTTTTCACTACAAGACAATAAGAAGTGTCTCCAGGCTGCTGTGACATGAGACAGTTCCAAAAATACTGTAATGTGAGTAGTAGATATATAGGCAACTTGTGGTTGTGGACCTCAGGTAATTTTAAATAGCTAGCAACTATAGTTCTTAGGTCATCTGTTCATATTCTGTCTATTTCAAGGAAGTTCTACCTTTACCTTTTTGTTTGTTTTAAGTAGAACTAAAAGCTATACTTTGCGCCTCTGATACGTGCTGTAGCTCCCATTAAGATGTTTAAATCAATGATTTGTGTTTTTTAGGAGCTGAACAGTTGGGAAATAACAGAAGTCTTGGATCAATGTCCACTGATGTCTGTGGAAAGGTTTATGCCAATTTCAGTTGGCCTTTGGTCAAGTCTTAAAACTGTACATGAATATTTGGAACCTTTTTAATGGGTGTGAAACTATATTTAACTTCCTTTTAAGAGATTTTTCATCTTGAGTACATGCACACCCACCTAATGGTCAAGGCTTCATTAACTTTTTTGGCCATGGATTTAGCTGCCACCAGTTAAGACAGAGTATTTTCTAACACTCTAAATTTTATTTATATGCTCATTACATTGAATAAAGCATTCTGGAAATGAGTAGTATTGCTTAGACAGGAGGTGCACATGGTTTTAGTACTTGGTTTATGTGAGATACTCCTCTTTGTACAAACTGTAGTTCTATTTTGCATCAGTCAGTATTAAGCAGTTTTGTTCAGGAGAGATGTCACAGTTCATATATTCACATTTTAATTTTCAGTTTCATTTCGTTATGCTTCTTACCTTGTCATTTGAATTTTGCATCTGTATTACGAAACTCCTGTAAATTTAATATGTGGCCAAGTTGTTGCCTTTAATTTCGTTAGCATTTAATGAAGGTGCATTGTATGCAAATAGAGAACCCATAGCCATGAGGCTCTTCTAGTTTGGAGCAAGGGTTTCCTTACTATCTCAGAACTTAGATTTTTATTTTTTCATTTGTATTTTTTTCTTAAATACAGGCAACAAATAGAAGTTCTGAAAGTCCTCCTCTGTGTGGTGTGTCACTCACTGTCAGTGCTGTGTTTCTTATGGATGGTCTGGTTTTTGGAGATGTTGAAACATCAAAATGAATTAGATTTACTGGCTGTTAAGCTCCCAAATTTTTCACTCTGAGTCTAAGAACACAGGTGGAGGCAAATGGGAGCAGCCTTTGTGCAGTTCCCATAAAGGCAAAAATGAGACTTTATAGAAATGGATATGGTAGAAAGAGACTGTGAAAACCATTCTGTGTGGGTTTGAAATCTATGGAAGATTTACCTGGTTTTGAATAGCTAAGATGGTGGTTGAAAGAATTCCACTTATTCTTCAGTTATTAATCTAACATAATTTTAAAAAAACTTGAAGTTAAAATTTTATTATCCTTTCCCATCTCTAAATTTGCTTTTGAGATTCTTACTCCTCTTGAAGTACACCAAGAAAACGGAACAAGTGCCTTACATTGGTGATAACATTCTGATACTGAGGAATTTTATGAAGGTGTATTCCAGTCTGGAAGTTTCTTTAGCCCAGAGCTAAGCAAACATTTCATAACAAATAATGAGTAGGAGGAAAGTTGCCTTCTCATCTCTTCTCAACTTGTCTGGAAACCAGCTGCAAGTTCTTCCAATTTACTAATTCAGAATTACTTGCTATCCACACAGATCAGCACGTCTTTCGGTTTACTTCCCAGTGGTATGGAGTATCCCTTACAGAAGGATACCAAGTCTCTCTTGTGAAGGTAGAACAAGTGAACAGTAAATTCCAACTGAGCAGTCTCTTGGGTTTTCCTTCCCACCATATTCTCACAATTGCTGCTATTGTTAGTGATAGCCACAGTGGGAGAGAGGGAATCAGTAGGAGACCGTGGTCGTTTTCGTGCTGTGTTGTCTAGGCTTATTAAAAATGTTAGATTTTGTCATACTGCTTCCTCTCACGGTGTTACAATTGCGGAGAATCTAAAGAAAAAAAATGGAGTTTGCACCTATTCAACCCCCTATCCAACACTCTTCTTGTCAGGTCCCAAATCTGTCAAGAATAATGGAAAAGTATCATTGAGTTCTGATTCAAGGCAAAGCACATGTACACTTAAAGCTATGCTGACAATATGAAAACCTCATACATAACGTTTCCATGACAATTCTGACAGTATCTGTTCATCTAATGAAATACTTGAGCTGGAGAAACATTGCATCTAACTCATGATTACATGGATGTTTCATGCATTTGTAGGAAAAATTCCCAACAACACATACACTGCCCAGGATTACAGACTAGCCAAAACCTGGTCTACTTCAAGGAGCTGGAATTCCTTGGCAGTGTGAAGTTGGAAAAGATGATTCTGTGCTAGTATCCTGTCTCTGTGCTTTGGTGTTCCTCAGCTGGTATTACTTTCCAGCCAACATGACCATAGCCATGGATGATTTTACTTTACCTAAGGCTTAAACTCAAGAACCTGCAAGAAAGATCTAAGGCTGTTATTGCCCAACTGCCCACTTTGCACCAATCCAGAGGAGTGCCTCTGTTAGACGTCAGGTCAGCATTCTCAGCATTGCTTTTGAATTGCCAGAGAGATTATTTTAGTATGAATCACTGAAACCATCCTGAAAGAGATGGAAAATGGTCTGTGACTGAGCGAGTGTCCACAGTGCTCCATGGCACTTCCCCTTTCTTCTTGACAACTTCATAAAGCTAGATGTTACCAAGAAAATATATCTTTCATTCACACAACATTTTTCAATTTGCTGGATGTGTCTGATGTAAAACCTAAAGAAAATAAGTATTATTGGAAATTCAGGATCATTCCTGCTGGAAAAAAAGTGAACACATTTGTAAGGCACTCAGTTGGTTGCAGCCTATGAAGTGGTGCAGCAATATACATGCAAATACAGGGGCCAGAATTCAATCTGCCATTTTTTTTTTTCTCCCCCAGAATTCTTAATCTGTCATTATGATGTTAAATACAGAAATTGCATTTGGGGCTACAGTTGGTACAAGTTGGTGTACATCAGGGATAGTTTCTTACAGGAAAATGCAGAAAACCCTTTATTCCATATGGTTTGAATAATTTACAAAATGAATCCTACAGGAATAATTTCAGATGTGGAAACCTTTAAAATGGGGAAATAAAAAACAGATTTACTATGTTTCTGTTTTCTAGCAGGAAAAGAAAATTAGCAGGGCCCAGTTACCAGCGCACTCTAGCAGATAAAGATCTCTTTTAAATTGCAATTGCCTCTCTTTTGCCCGCTTTTAAATTGTGTAATGACACACATCATAAGGATTAAAATATTAGTCTTCTTGCCTACAGGAAAGTACTTTGCCATTACCAAATGTGAACCGACATTTGAAATATGCCAACTTACTGCAGTGAGCAGGCAAGGTATATTCTTGTCGGTGTTGCCTCTCTCTTTTTGACAGAGGCACTTCTAACCTTTATTTAGAATGTTAAGTAGATGTAGATACATAATTAGGAATTCATGTTGAAGAAAGGAGAGGGGGTAAATTGTTAATCAGAATATCTATTTTTTTTTAATCTCTATATAAATTTTCAGGAGGCTATTAGGCCATTTGAGTTAATAATGTGGTATCTCTTATGTTCTTAAAATGAAGATCACAGTATTATTTTATGAGCACTACCATTAGGACCACATAAAAATGCTTATACTGGGGATTATAGTGAAGATATTATTAATTTGGAAAAACAGAAGTGAATTTCCTTGAACAGTGCATCGTGTCTGACTGTAGGCTGTAGAGGACTTGCATGTCTCTGAAATATCTTTTTAACTGGAATAGACTTAAATTCAGTTTTAGCATTACCTTAGTAAACAGCTGAAGATGTGAAGATTTTACATACAACTTTCTATTTTCACTTGCTTTGCATTTTCTGTTGAGTTTTCCTCATGGGAAACAGTTCTGAAAGTGTAGAAGATTCCAAGATCCTTCAGAAGTACAGTGCTTGTATTAGGCATTAAAGTTTGCTTTCTTTTGGATATCCTTTGCATTCTGGATGCAGAAGTTTCAGCTGAAGAAAAGCATCAATTTTGGAAGGGAATAGGCAATATCTGTCTAATGTGTACCTTTCAAAGAATGCTATTTGAGGAAAGAGGTGGAATCATGAGCTGGGAGGATTTAAGATGTCGGACAAGGTGGTTTGTAATTGACATTTGTTTGTCTGCACATATTTTCCTGAAGCATTAGAGATATGTAGCCCTCATGGGATGTCAGTTTTGGCAGGAGGATGTTGGCACGTGGTAGGGCTTCACTGATCCAAAACAAAAATCTGTATCTAGTATTATGTATATAATGTAATAGAATTACCTGATGAAACTTCTTGGGGTTTGACTCGGTAAAAAGCAGTGTTTATTACACCATGTTTTACAAAACCAAGAAATGAAATAAAATCATAACTGATTAATGAGCTGCATGGAAATACTTCCTCAGTGCCACCCACATTTCTCTGGCCCTGATCCTGGAAACACTTCATCACATGTGCAGTTTTATGCACAGACACTATGTGAAAAATACAGCATAGTTTTCCCATACTTACTTCTGTCTTGTAGGGATCCAAGAAGGAAAACAAGAAGATACTGAATTCACTGATGAGTTTTCTCTTGTCTGAGGGCACTAATTGTAAACTACTTTATGTTGATTAAATTGCTGGGAGTTGACCGCTGAACGATGGTACTAAAATTTTTAGATGCTTTAGCTTTGCACCACTGTACCATAATGTGCTTAGGTTTCTACTTAGAGTAACCTTATGTCTGGATTAATATTGCCTACAGAATTCGTCATGACACTGTGTGAAGGTGCTATGCTAATGTGCATGAAACCTGTCCATCTTCAAAGTGAAACAATGCATATTTTATTGGGAAGGCTATCTAGATTATATCTTGAGTAAATCTAAATTAGAGGAGCACATGTCAATCTGTCTAGATAAGAGCTAGCATGTTCTGCTGTGAACCTTGACAGTCTTTCCTCTAATTTGTGCTGTTGTTTTTTTTAGTCAGGTTTGATAAGGACACAGAAGATCGAATTCCTTATTTCTCCATTACCTCAGCAGCTAGCACAGGAGCACAACTACACATCACCTGCTGGCCACCATCCTCATGTCTTATATAAACGAACAGCAGAAGAGAAGGTGCACCGGTACACAGTAGAGTCCAATCCCAAATCCTTTTCTCTTGGTCATCACAGAACTCACACTTCCCACAAGTATCATGTTCAAGCGAATGGTTACCACCATGGAAGGTTTCAAAAGCAACATTTTTGTGGACGTCGCAAGAAATGTATGTAAGGAAACTTTCTCTCCTTGTTTGAGATAGTGGCTCTTAGAGACTGTACAGTCATAGTTAGTGGTGGTTCATAGTCGGCTTTGTGGTGGAGATGTAGTAATTTTAAATAGCATGGCTCTAAAGGGAAATATGGGAAATCTGACTATTCCTTTCAATTGATGTCATCATCTTTTTTTGCTAAGCTATCAGAATCAGTGTTTTCTTTTCCTTTACCTAGATTAAAAGATTCATTGCTTGATTCTTTGACATAGTTTTCGATAAGCCATTCTGATTTTGATTGTAAGTCCCCGAACTGTTCTCTGTTAGTTTGGGGCAATATAATTAATTAGGCTTGAAGATGGAGGAGAAGCCTTCCAAATCACTAATTTCTGAAGGATAGAGAATAAGTCTTTCAGAACTCACCATCTAGTAATGAAATTTTCAGCAGCTGAGATTTCAAAAGTAACCTTCTATGTAAACTGTTTAAATAAAATTTTGGAGCCACTTCCTAACAAATCATTTTAAAACATGTTATCCTGCCAAGGCCTGTTCCAAGTCCTTCATTAAGCCCTTAGACTTCTCAACATTTTAGAGCCCCCTTGGACCTTATATCTGTACTTACAGCGTTGAGTTGATTCTCTTTGAAAGATGATCTGCTTCTGAGTTGAGTTTCTTAACGAGGGTCTCTAGGATTGCACACAGTATTGAAAACATTGTTGGTCCAGTTGTATTCTTCCAACTTCCTACCTGAGCAGGTTCCTTTTCCAAAAGTCATGTAGGGAAGACAGAGAAAAACAAATAGAAGGGAAGGAATGAGAAAGGAGGTAGTGAAAAAGATGGCTGTCTGAGCTTGATGCCTATCTGAAGTCTGAAAACTGCTTTTTAAAAATTGAGTACTTCTTCAAAAATCCTTCTCCTCCCTGATTTGAAAGCTAGGCCTCAAATGCCAGGTGCACAAGTTTTGCATTCTGATGCAGGTCAAAGCTACCTCACTGCATACTCCTTTCCCTCCTGTCTGGTTTTCCTTCTACTTCAGATCAAATTAAATGGTGCTATGTTAGCTCATCTGCTCTGCAGTGTTTTATTTTATTTGCATTGTCCACTGTGGTCCTATGCCTTATTCACTCTATCCCCTGTGACTGTTTGCCCAAGTACAGAATTATTCATGTCCTCCTCAGCTTTCACAGTGCTGGTCCCAATATTAAGTGAGCACATCCAATTTGGCCACCTAGAATAAAAAATTTCCCTTGAATAAACAAAGGTATAAGAACAGAGTGTGCAGTAGTGCAAATGGCAGTTCTCTGCTATTAACACTGCCTATATTCAAGGTTAATTTATCCTAACCTAGGAATGAATCCAAGCTTCCTGAACAGTAAGAGGGAAGAGCACCCTACCACTTCTAGAGTCATAAAGGTAGCTTGTCCAACTCACCATCTTTTAAAACTCCCTATGCTGGCCATTTGTAAGTGCTAGAGAAGCCAGCTAATCATCTTTCAAACTCTTCCTCACAGCCTATATGGTTTTAGATCATGAGAATCGACTGTAGTCGGTAGATGATGCATGAAACGTATTGCTGCTTAGGTTCTATTAGTGGCGGTGAAGCCAGTCCAAGAGCAAAACTCCACTGCTACTGGATGCGTACATATGAACACAGGAATCTTACTCGTGATGTGTGTCTCCTTTCTGTAATGGTGGTGGATGTCTCTTAGGGAAGGGAGTTATTTTATGAACAGCTATATAAGTAGCACATGCCAGACACCTCAGGATGTTATCAAAAGGCAGGAGAAATGTAGGTATTCTGTTAACAAAAAAATCTGTTTTTTTTTTTTTTTTTACAGATGCCCATTCTATTAGATTAAGTCTTAATTCTTTAATGTAATGCTTATAGTATATGAGTGTGTTTGTCCTATTTCCTTCTCTCCCTGTAGCCATCCTACCCTGAATAACAAATCAGGTTGTCTTTAATAAACATACAAGAACTTCCCACCCATAAGTATTACATACTGTAAACATAATCTAAGGCTCTAAATCTGTGTTACTTTATCTGATGAAACTGCTCATGGATGATCTGAACCCTTCCCCAAACTGAGTTTTATTTCATTTTAGATGCACCNGACTTCTGCTAGGTTCAAGAGATCATCTGCTAAAATTCAGAAAAATGGAAGTCTAAATGTTGAAACCCTTGTTGTGGCAGATAAAAAAATGTTGGAGAAACATGGCAAGGAAAATGTAACAACATATATCTTAACAGTTATGAACATGGTAAGATCTGATGTAACTGAAGTATATTTTCCCTGTAGGATATTGTTATGTCAGGGTCATATCTTTCACTAGACAAATGGTGATAC
>VXAV01005915.1:302772-315772 GCA_013399715.1 Alectura lathami | reverse complement strand
TTTTTTGTAAGTGAGGAATTGACTCTTTAATAGAAATGCAGCTGTTTCTTCAAATCCCTTGTGTCTGAGTCCTTCACTTCTGCCTTTTGGTTGCAGCAAGTAGGGTGTGATCATGGACTTGGTTCCAAAGCTGTGTTGGATGCTTGTGGAGTTTGTAAAGGAGATAATTCAACGTGCAAGTTCTTTAAAGGCCAATACTTGATCCAGCACAAAGCTAATGGTAAGGAAAGCTGTTCCACATGATCATCAACTCATTGCTATGCTGTATCCTTGTGTAATATATATGACTCCTTGCTCATTAGGGCAGTGGCTAAAAGTCCAGATGTGAACTGAAAATCACAGGGAGAGTGAGAGAAGAGTTCATATTTCTCCTGTTTCTTGGTAACAAGAAGGCTATGAACATAAGTCTTGGTTAGTTAATCTGCAGGCATTCCTCTTGTTTCTGAAAACGTTTTTTCCTTTATGTGTGAATTTCCTGTTTAAAAAGATTTTAAGATTTGTGCAAGTATGTCAACAGTTCTGACTGGAACGGGACAATGGAAGATATAAAAGGCGATACGCTGATCAATGCCAAACATGGCAGTACTTCCATGCCCATTTTCAAATTAAGTTGATTGGAAGCAGTCCAGCTGATTCACTGGATGATCACTAGGATATGGACTTCCTTTCTTTAGTGGTCTGTCACAGGCTTATTGTGAAAGCCTCAGTGTGCCTCAGTTTCTCAGGCATAAAATTGAGATAATAAATATTCCTTTACCCACAAGGGTATTTTGAAGATCCATGTATTGATGACCATATGACATGTCAATACTACAGTGAGATATGCCAGGAAATTGTTTAGGATATAGCAATACAGAAATCCAATGCTAAGACAATAATCTAGCAGAATGCTTTGCCAAATAAAGTGTGTGCAGTGCATGCTGGAGGTTGCCAGCAGCGTCTCATCTGACTGTAGAAAGAGGTAGCTTTCTAAATGCTCAGGAGTGCCATGGGTCACAGCAGGGACATCCAGTGGTAGCTATATGGGGCTTTGTGGGAGCTCTCTGCATCCCAGTGCATCTCACCTCAAAAAGCAATCCATGATTGAAGTAGTACGTTCCAACTACTGTAGGGAACTACAGGGAAAACATGGTAAAACAGTTACAGTGAGACCACCATGAGTCTGTTCTGCATTTTGCTCAGGTGAACTTGCTTCTTCTTCAGTCACAAAGAAAAGATTCCAGGACTGAAATACCTCTGAATTACTGTGACTACAGACTGCATAAGGGAGTTAAAATCAGAACTGGTTTCTTCTTGTGGAAATAGAGTAACATTAGTGGATCTTCAGCTGTCTTCAATATCTTTCAAACTGGCCCAAAAAGGATGAGTCTTCTGTATCTACGCCAATTGCAGAAATGTTGCTTTACTTCTTTCATTTCAGACTACTACGCTGTGGTCACTGTTCCAGCAGGAGCACGCAGTATACACCTCCACGAAATGCAGATCTCAACCAGCTATCTCGCAGTGCGCAACCTCAGTAAAAAGTATTATCTAACAGGAGACTGGACAATCGACTGGCCAGGAAAGTTCCCTTTTGCTGGAACAGTTTTTGATTATCAACGCTCTTTTAACCATCCAGAGAGTCTATATGCAGCTGGACCGACTAATGAGACGCTGGTCTTTGAAGTAAGCTTTCTTCTGTTTATTCTTCCCTTGATGTCTATTACAGAATTAGCAACGACAGCTTTAGTTCCGTGCTGTAGCTCTCAGAGATTAAAGAATAGCGTTGAGTCACAATAGTGTTCAGGCTTAATTGTGTAGTCATGCTAGATTGAAAGGCCTTTCACCAGTTCATCAAGGTTTGAAGTTTACTAAACTGTCACAGATTCAGTGAAAAGACACGTACATAGAACATACCGTATAGCTTTATGTCTCAGTTACTGCACGATGGTAATAGAAATTATAAGCACATCCCACAACTGGTGTGCTAAAAAATTCAGTGATGCAAAAAATAAATCTAATGTTATGGTAAGGCTTAAGGGTAACAGTTTCAAATAATGCTTTGGAAAATGCAGGCACACGTAGCCCTTTTTACATCTGCCTTGAGACACAGATGGTCTAAGTACCACACATTAGGCTCCTGGGTAATTTCTGTTGATTCACTTTTATTGGNCTTGTATGGTTTGGTACAGTGTTACAATTTTGAAATTGGTTGGAAGTACATCTGTTGTAAGAAAAATCTTTCTCCATTGTGCTGCTTTACTGGATTTTCTTTTAAAGTGTGTCAGAACATCTGAGGGTCAATTTCTGGCTGAATCTCTTAAGTCTTTAGTCACAGTTAGCCACATAAGTTGGCCTGCTTTGCTGGAAAGCTCTAGCAATTCCCTGGGTTTTTAACTTGTCTGTTACGTCTGTTTTGATGAATCCTTCCCTGTGAGAAGGAAGAAGCCCTCCCCAGGAGAGATTCAATTCCTTCCCACATCTCCCAGCAATGCCCTGGTCAGCTCACTATCAAACACAGCTTTCTCTGGAGTGCACCTGGGGAGCAGGAGCAGGAGGGCTGTACCCACTCTGAGGCAGCGGTCAGTGGTTCTTCAGCCCATCACGTAACACCGTAACTGAGACCTGCTCTCTGCAGAAGCTTAGCAGGAGTGGTTAACCAAGAACCCTGCATCCTGTTTCCATTACACAGCTTTGTTCTGTTAAACTTAGAAACACAGCAAATATAGGCTGTGATATGAAATATATTCTTCAAGGATTATTTAAACTTTCACAGCTATTCAGTAAAGTTTTATTTTGAATACTGAAAGGCCCTTACATTATTCATATTAAGGAATGTACTTAAACATATATTTAAGCACCACTGAAGCTCACGGACCTTGAACACATGTTAAAGTACTTTAGGATGGTCACATGTTTTAGAAAGGACTGTTTGACATAGGCTAAAGGTGTGTATTTTAACAAATTATGGTCACAATTTGTAATGCCTTTTTAAAGCAGTTTTTCTCAATTGAAGAATTGTCATTTGGGGTGTGTAGGTTAGTAAGAATGTTTTAGTTCAAAGAAGAATTTTGGCCTACAAGTTACAGACGTGCTTCCCTATCTGCACTTCATTTCCAAAATAGCCTTGCACCAAAGAAACAACCACACTTACAAGTGCTATGAAATGCTAAGCTGAACTCTCAGGAATCTTATTAGTCATAAGTAAATCAGACTGTATTAATATAGAGCTAAAGTATGAATAATAAATTCCCTGTAAGATGACTTGGCTGCATATCATGCAAATACTTCACAGAATCAAGATGTAAGAAAAAATTTTTAACGCCAAATAACACTTCTATTTTCATCCTATCAAATTATCCTAAACAGTTTTATTAAGATTTAAAATTTAACTTAAGGCTATTGCTCCTATGAGAGCTTATTTAAACTTCCCTCGTATTTTTATTGGAATACCTGCACCACCGGCTTTGGTAACCAGGGATTCTAACAACTAAAAATGTTGAAGTTACGTATTCCCCAATTATATGTATCTATGAGCTGCACTAAAGATTTTTTTTTCTTTCAGCAATTTAAGCAACATTCAACAAGCTAAATTTTGGAAAAATGCAAAATCTTGTGTCTTCAGAGATCTGCATTATTTATGCTTTATCAATAACTAAGCAGCAAGAATGGCAATGAAAACTAAAGAATAACCTTTATGAGAAAACACACACTGCTGAATATGTATTTGCAACAGTAATAACGAAACAAATCCTACTTAACTGTAACTACTAGAAGCTGATAGAAGGCTGAATGAAAGGAACATTTAAGCATACTACATTGTAGATTTGTTTTTATTTTTATGTCATTTCTAATTTCTAAAGAAGTGTACAAAATAAGTCCTGCAGCAAGTTTGCCAGGGTCAGACCACAACTTCTTCCTATAATGTTAAGGTATTCTTTTCTTTATTTTTAATTACATTGTATTCTACACTGAATTAATAATTATTTTTTGGATTGGATTTTTACCAGAATTCAGTGGAAATTCGTATAAAAATGTACACTGCAGGAACTGGGAAACTGAATAAATTATATGCATAAATACAGGAACTTTTATTATTCAGGTGGGCACAAAATAGAAGTTTTTGTAGATGTATTTATAGTTGTTCCACTGTGACCTGAAAGACAGATTATCAGAGCTTGTGCTTGTTCAGTTTTGTAGCCATAGTTTTGCTAGACATCTGTGTGGTGACCCAAACAATCCAGGTTTTCAACTGCATTTCTGAGTGCAAATCAGCCTGCACGCATCCAGAAAGCTCAGGTTACGCACATCCTCTGAGCAACATTCACAGGAGGGGATGGAACCAGAGTTCTCCAGGTATGGGTCCAGACAGGTCTGGCACGTCTGTGCTTAAGGCAATCACTTCCTTTGAAATGCAGTCATTCTCCAAAATATTTTCTTGAAACAGATATCTGAAGCATGCATTAAGAAAGAAGGATGAAACCTAAATAAGGAAAAAACCTTATATAATTCCCTATTGCCTTGCATATCACAAGCAATATCTCAGCCTTGCAGTCCTAGTGTACATTTCATATTTATGTCTTAGAGTACAGCATGTTCCTGTGCATCTGTGTTTTTCTGTCAGTTTTTTCAATAGCCAAGCTGACGTTATTTAATCAGGCTTTGCAGTCCTATTCAAAAATGGATGAGAGACAAGAATCACAAAGTACTTGTCTTATTTATCCTGGAATTTCACACACACACACACACACATACACAAACAAAACAACAACAGCAACAAAAAAAAAAACCACATGTATATATTCTCATACATGTATATAACTATGGGAACCAGTCATACCGAAGAAGACAAAGAGCAGTGATTCTGTAATTTAACTGGGTTGTGGGAGAAAAAATACAAACTTCAGTGGCCAAATATTTTCTGAGGAGGAAGAGAACATTGTGTGAAGAATGTGGAATTAAAAGTGTGAGACGAGTGTTTTCTGAGCACAGCTACTGGAAGTGTAAACGCAGATTTAAATATGATTTTTAGGATTCCTCAAAGCCCTTTCTGGATTGTTCAAGAAGTAAATTCACGGATGGCTGGAAGGCAAAGCAGTGTATACCAGTACTTTTTAGAATTTGTATTTCCTTCTGAAATGGCAGTTTGTATTACTGACACGTTGATGATTGTGGGTTTGTAGAAACCAGTAAAGGCCTAAATGAGAAATATTCAGGGGTTCAGAAGGCAGTTCCAAAATGTCCAGATTCAGGCTAGGTGAAATAACAGACAGAGGTCAAAGTGGTAGAAACATGATAGTTAAATGATAATTTAGGATCAGAAATTAATACCAGGTTTTAAAATATGGTTTCTGTAGCATAGTTGTCTCATCTTAAATGGAAACATACTGGATTTCTTTTATGTAGTTGAATATATTCAGCTTATTTATTTATCTGTCATCTAAGGTCACCACTTACAATTTAAAGATGTCAACAATGTTTTTCTCTTAATTGAAAAATACTTGACCTGAGGAGGAACAAACAGTAAATTCATCATTCACTCATCTAGCTTTGGAAATGAGGGCTGACAGTGGTCACCTCTAAATGCTGATAGTACTTTCCACAAGAGGCTAGCAGAGCATCAGGGACATGGGCATCAGAGGGCCCTGTTGACACAGGTCTTGTATGAGGGTCACTTGAATTACAGAAAAGACTCCGAAAGTGCAAAAGAAACTGAACTTCTGGGTCAGCCCCAAAAATATTGCATAAACTAACTTTAAGAAGACGATAATTTGATGATTTGTTTTTCCATTTTATCAATAAACTGCTGAAGAATGAACTCAAATCTGATTTGAGAAAGCACTGTAAAGTTTTTCAGGACGAGATGGAATCAGTATCCTCTCTGAAGTTTACCTCAGACTTGGTGAAATATCAAATCAAGGAACTGTGAAATACTGAAAGAACGTGGTTTATTTTGACAGCAGTAAGTAACAGATGGAAAGTATGCTTTACAAGGAGGCAGATATTCATGGGAAGAGAAGGCAAATGGAGCATCAAAGCAGGAAAATGTCTAATTAAAACCAGTAAATCACTTCCTCTTTGTCAATAGGGTAAGAAAAAAAGAGAAAGGAGGCCAGGTGGAATGACATTACTGATGATCTAGCCCCCACTGGGAGAAAGCCAAGTTGCAGTTATAAAACATTACATTTATTATTAGCTACTAGATGATAAATTTGTACTGATTTCCCCTGAAGAGAAAGTAAGTTAAAGAGAGCTAAGATGTGCTTATAAGATACAGATGTTGATTCAGTACAATGGATAAAAGGGTTCTCCTTTAGTGAAGAGAGACTAGCTGGACAACATCCCTGAAGGTTGTACATTTAGCATGTGAACACTAAAAAAAATAGAGACACAATAACAACATCAGATAAATTCAAAACAGCTGAAGTAGAAATGAGATCATACAGGACCTTTCAAGGATGCTCTGTTTTTTATTTATTTTTTTATTTTTTTCCCCCCTTTTAATGACCTTAGTGGAGTTCCTTGAAAAACAATAGTTTGTCATAAGCTTTTAGTTAAGACTTTGTTTAAAGTGACTTTGGAAATATGGAAGGGATAAAACCCCTTTTGTTTTAAGGTTTGTTTTAAGCAACCGATGTAGATGCAATTCTTCCTTTATTGGTGCTTTCCTCCACAGGTGTTCTCCCACTTTACTTTGGAGCTCCTGGTGCTAGCCACTCCCAAGGATCCCACACAACTGTCCATTCAGGCCAATGGTCCTGGTTTTAAACTGTGACAGTTTTCCACCAGCATCATATACTCCATACTTAGATTTACACTACTAAAAACAGATTAAATTTATGAAAATCAGTGGGATTGATGAAAGAAATCTGAATCTGGCTTAGCATGTTGGATGTTACAATAATTATTAAATGACACATAGGCTCAAAGTGGATGAAAGCTGCAATCTCACAAGCATCTTTCTGAAACTCAAAATTACGTTGCCAGACTTCTTAGCCTGCAGGCTTTTTAGCCTGCCCTTACTATGTAACTGAGGGCTCACTGGAGATAGCTCAACTCTTACGTCCACCTCAAGAAATTATCAAGGACTTATAAAACATGGGAGTGACCCAGGAAGTGTAGATGCAGTTTGAAGATGCAGATCAAAACTACCATGTTTGCTGGGTTCAAAATCTGGGCCTACATCCATTCTATAGATAATGCACATGGAGAATGAGTAAAAATGAAAATACGTGAGGCACATATGGGTAAACAGTACTTACTCCTTTTTGTTTAAGCTCAGTTTGACTCTGTAAGTAGTAGACATCTATCTCTCCCCTTCACAGAGATATGGATTCATTTTTCTCCATCTTGATAACCTGCCAGACACTTGTATACTTTCCTGTACATTAGACAGAATATTATGGAGAAAGAGGAGTTTATCTTGTGTAACTTAATCTCTTTTAATTCTGTGTATTGCAAGTGACTTCATATACACATCTTAGAATAAAAGACACATTAAAAGCAGTAAGGCTTTATCATAAAAAGACATGTTGATAGGCTCTTTAAAATTTTGACCTGCAAAATGGAGTATTGTATTGGAGACTTAGGATAGCCATGGGGAAAAAACAGAACCTCAAACACAGGGGCAGATGAACAGCTGTTTTAGAAAATTCATTGGTTTAGCTTTGATATCAAGATTAGCAATAAAAGGAAAAGGTTCTTTACTCAGGAGAATTCAGTTTATCCGTTGTTTTAACATTTTATGCCTTAAGCAATAGCCACAGTTCTTTCTCTTTTTCTTCAGAGTAGATCTGGCAGATTCCAGCCATAGAGTCTGTGGTTTTCAAACTCAAGAAGCTGTAAATTTTATAATTCAGCGCCCTGCGGTCAGAGCTGCTGAGTGTTGTGTCTGAAGTCAGGTGGTTGGTGTGTTAAAGGTAGACATTAAACAGTCCTATGGAGGAACTGGAAATGTTTAAGGAGGTTGTTTGCCAGCTGTAAATTTGGGAGCAAATGCCAGTTGGCTGAAAAGATGCTGGAATGCGTCCAGTTAAGTAGACTAGCACTGGAGGTCTTTCCAAATTTGTAGGTCTGATAACTTGGCTGTATATGCAGACTTCAGTTATTGGGTTGTTAAAGAAGGGCTTTATAATGAATGTTTGAAAATGCGATAGAAAACTTTTTATATGCTCATTACTTTGGCAAAATTGTAACCTTGCAATAGCATTGCATTCCTGATGAAAACTTGGTTGAACATTATGCATTGTATAACATTTTTCAGCTGAGTGCCAGGGACTTTAAATTATATGGTTTTGTGCCCTGCAATATGTTGTCTCCAGTGCTTTTCCAGAGTTTGACTTTGCCTTTTTTGTCTGTAGCTGGGATCATGTAGGATGTAAGAGACCTGAGTGTGATGCAGCTCCTGCTTTGTAAACATTCCCTCTTGTGGTTTCAGGGGTGGGAAGGGGCTCTAGCTTTGGCTTCTGGCTGAGACAAGCAAAGGAAGTTGCAGACTCCAGCACTCTTATAACTGGATCTACTTCCCAATGCACAAGAAGGAGGTGTAGCCCAGTGTCTTGAAATGTGTACGGAGCAGCCTGCATGATGTGCAGGATTTACTCCACAGGCAATCAGCTAGAGGCTGCAAGTTCCTGACATCATTTTGAGGTTGTTCCCTGAACAGTAGATGCTACCATGTCTTGTTCTAACTCGCCAGGGATCATTTCTCTCCCCGTCTTAGGATCATAGAATCATAGAATGGCTTGGGCTGGAAGGGACCTCAGAGATCACCTAGTTCCAACCCCCCTGCCGTGGACAGGGTTGCCAGCCACTAGCTCACTAGATCCAACTGCCCAGGAACCCATCCAGCCTGGCCTTGAACACAGCCAGGGACGGGGCATCCACAGCTTCTCTGGGCAGCCTGTTCCAGCGCCTCACCACTCTCTCAGGGAAGAATTTCTTCCTGATGTCCAACCTAAACCTCCCCTCTTTCAGTTTTAGCCCATTCCCCCTTGTCCTACCATTATCCACCTGTGTAAAAAGTCGGTCCCCCTCCTGCCTGTAAGCTCCTTTCAAGTATTGGAAGGCCGCAGTGAGGTCTCCCCGGAGCCTTCTCTTTTCCAAGCTGAACAATCCCAACTCCCTCAACCTTTCCTCATAAGAGAGGTGCTCCAGCCCTCTGATCATTTTGGTGGCCCTCCTCTGGACCCGCTCCAACAGCTCCACATCCCCTCTGTACTGGGGGCCCCAGGCCTGGACACAGTACTCCAGGTGAGGCCTTCCAAGGGCAGAGTAGAGGGGGACGATCACCTCCCTCTCCCTGCTGGCCACCCCTCTCTTGATGCAGCCCAGGATGCCATTGGCCTTCCTGGCTGCAAGAGCGCACTGCCGGCTCATGGCCAGCTTTTCGTCGATCACAACGCCCAAGTCCTTCTCCGCAGGGCTGCTCTCAAGGAGTTCTTCTCCCAGTCTGTACACACACCTGGGATTGCCCCGACCCAAGTGCAACACCTTGCACTTGGCCTTGTTGAACCTCATCAGGTTCTCGTGGGCCCACTTTTCCAGCCTGTCCAGGTCCCTCTGGATGGCATCCCTTCCTTCAGGGGTATCAACTGCACCACTCAGCTTGGTGTCATCAGCAAACTTGCTGAGGGTGCACTCGATCCCACAGTCTAAGTCATTGATAAAGATGTTGAAGAGCACCGGTCCCAAGACAGACCCCTGGGGGACACCGCTCGTGACCGGCCTCCACCTGGACGTAGAGCCATTGACTACAACCCTTTGGCTGCGACCATCCAGCCAGTTCTTTATCCAACGAACAGTCCATCCATCAAATCCACTTCTCTCCAGTTTAGAGATAAGGATGTGGTGTGGGACCATGTCAAAGGCCTTGCACAAGTCCAGGTAGATGACATCTGTCACCCTCCCTTGGCCCACCGATGCCGTCACTCCATCATAGAAGGCCACCAGATTGGTCAGGCACGACCTGCCCTTGGTGAAGCCGTGCTGGCTGTCTCGGATCACCTCCTCATCTCCCATGTGCCTTAGTATCTCCTCCAGGAGGATCCGCTCAATGATCTTCCAAGGCACAGACGTGAGACTCACTGGCCTGAAGCACCAGAAGAATATCACTCCACAGGAGTAAAGCTGGTCTTTAAGGTCTCTTCCAACCGAAGCCATTCTGGAATTTTATGATTTTTTTGGGTTTTAGTTTAACGAATAATTAGCCCTCTAGAGAATTCTTTCATGGTGCGTGTAAATGCATTATGTGTGTATCATGGTTAGTTTATCTTCCTTCCAAAGGACAGGAGTCTTTTTTTTTTTTTTAAACTCTTCTCTCCCCCTCCCCACATGTTTTTTTTTGTTTGTTTGTTTTAACCAAACCCAAAATTCCCCTCCTTAGATCCTGTTACAAGGCAAAAATCCTGGGATTGCTTGGGAATACACATTTTCCAAAAGCAACAATGAGAACAAGACATCTGTCAAAAAGCACAGCCACTCCTGGGTGACGGTGCAGTCGGAGTGCTCTGCTACTTGTGGCGGGGGTAGGTAACTTTCTAATTTTCAATGCTTTCCTTTTTCGTTTTTTTTTTAAGGCATCTCAAACTTTTCAGCTGCCTTTAATTTTGCAAACGTGAATATGAGTACATACAGAGGGTTACCCTGAACACCTGGTCCTTTTTTTTTTTCATCTGTCAAGTTGTAACACAAATGAAGTACCTTCATACTTCCCCTGTAGTTGAAAAAAAAAAAAAATTATGACAGTCTCAATTCATGTCACTTACAGTGACTCAATCTTTCTTCAGGTCAATCTGTATGTATAATATCTTGCTGCTGAAGTAACATGGGAGTTAAATATGTGCTTTGATGTAGTTGTAATCTGGGAACACAGAAAGATAACAAATTATGAGTAAACTTTATCTGTCTGTAAAGTAATTGAAGACTAAAATACTATAAAGACCTGTACTGACAGTAGCACACTGATCTCACTGTTTAATTACGAATATTTGAGTTCAGCCCCCTTAAACTCTGAAATTCTGCATCAGCTTTAGATCTCTTATTGCCATATTCCTCTAGGTATTTGCTTTGCTCAGAACATTTATTCATCTTCAATCCTGGTTGTTCTGTCAGTGGAAGAAATCCTAGGATGTAATGAAAGCAGAAAACTGGCACATGGGAAATCTTGCAAAAGAGAAAAAGAGAACTAAAATTTTAGTAGCCTTTAAATTGGGACTAGATCATATAAATGAGATTAGATGATGCAGTTGTCCTTAACATCAAAGAATTGGACTGGATGACCAAGGAAATGCCATGTTAACTCCTGTATCAAGTGAAATTCAGGAATATCTCATTAGTGCGTTGTTAGACTTCACACTGTATTAGTAGACTTTTCAGGGCTGGTTTCTGCAAGGAATTAGGATTTGAAGTGTTACTGATTTTTTGCTGGCGGAAGATCTGCCAATACGCTGTTTATAACTAAAATGTTTCATCTAACTTCAATAGTACGTGTGCTGTAGAGGAGCAAATTAGCGTTAAAAACGTGTTGCCAAATGAAATCTTATTTTACTTAGTTCAAGTGAATGGAATTGTACCAGGGATGAGCTTGGAATTGTTTGGTTAAAATTATTTCCTACTACTTTTTCTCTTGTATTTTGAGTAAACATTTATCTTACTACTTTTTTTTTTTTTTTTTCTAATACCTCCATAGGATACATTACAGCAAAAGCAATTTGTTTAGAAGATCATCGTACACGAGTTAATTCTTCCTTTTGTGGTCCAAGGATGAAGCCTTTAACTGAAACAAAACCATGCAATACTAATCCCTGCCCAGCATAGTAAGTCCTCTTTATTTTTCTACCTTTCATTGTGCCTTATGACTGGTTTGGCCAGCAAGGGCGTCCTCCCCGACAGGCACACAGAACTGTAAAGCTCGCTAGCTGAACCCATTTTTGTTCTGTAATTTAAAGCAGAAATTGTTTCAGAACGCTAGTTGTGTAGGCTTCTGCCCAACGATAATAACAGAGGCAGTATTTCTAATGTTGCTAAGCAAGACCCCCTGAGGTTTGCTTGCAGCTCTGTCACCATGCTGGGGTTAGCTATGTGACACTGAGTAAATCTAAGTTACTTAGAGGCCCGTTCTGCCACCTTTGCTCACCTTGAATCAATAAGACCATTTCCTGAGTAAAGTGCTACTCCCCATGTGGAAACCTGGCCCTCTGACTCAGATTCCACATATTAGATTAGGCTAAAAGAATCTTGTGAAGTGTAATTAGTGATTTTTGGACAAAATACTTCATACAGTATTATGATACCAATAAGAGGACTATCTAAGCCAAATAAATTGTCAGCAACGCTCATGCTGCCCACAAAAATAAAGACGTTTCTTATGTTAACAGTCTTATTTTCTAAAAGACATAAGAAAGGTGAGATGCAAAAGAAGACAATGACATATAGATAAGCCTTTAGAATCCAGCTGGTATAAATCAATAGAGCTCCTTTAAAAACAAAGGAGTTACACTGATTTATAGTAGCTGTGGTAGGGGTCCTTTGGAAAAAAAGAAGTTGTGTGTTCATGTAATTAAACACAGTATCGTGTGGCTTAGAATTCAAATGGGTAGGTTTAAGCACACATTGACTGTCTTTCTTCTGCCTTTTTTTTTTTTTTTTTTTTTTGCATTTGCACTCCTGACTTTGCAACTTTAGCATTATTTTAATTTTACATTAAAGTTCAGAAAAGCTGTATTATGTTGAACAAGACATTCTGACTTCCAGAACAGGAGATTTTCTAAAGCACTACGTTGAAGAAATTAAGTGCATAGGAAAACAAAAATTGCTGAAAGTGCAATTCAAGTGCACAAGCAGCAGAAGGCAGAAGAAAGGAGGAGAGCTCTAGTCCTCGTGTCATCTGCTAGTTTTGCTGTGTGGTGGTAAGAGCAATAAGTGGTAAAACCAGCCAGTTAAGCCTGCTGCCGTACTTCATAAAAATAACACATTTAATAAGCTTTCCCCATCTACCCCAGCGCAGAAGAGGATGATGGGG
>VXAV01005915.1:288546-302747 GCA_013399715.1 Alectura lathami | reverse complement strand
GGGGCAAGGCAAAAAAATGTGCTCTGCAGTAGCTTTGTTTTTGCTTAAAAATACACAGTTTGCAGTATGTTTAACATTCTCGAAAACAGCCCAGTAATAGTTTGGAATTTCCTGCAAAATTTAAAGATTACAGCAGAAAGCTCAAAATCCAAATGGCAAATTACACACTATGACCACAGAACGATAGAGATAAGATTTAAATAATGGCAGCATGTCACATCAGAGCCCCATGTTCCTGCTTCAGCAGTTTCTTTAGATTGCTTTTAGCCACATGATTTTCTGAATACTAACTTTAAGTAATCTTTGTAGCCAAACGCAATCTGTTTGTATGTGACTTATCTTCTGCCAGCAGTATTTTTATCCAATGAGCTCAGTATCACATAGGCAGAAATGTAGTGTCTGTGATGTTCCCAGGAGTATTTTTAATCTGCTTATGCTCACCTTCCTTTTGTTGTGGCATTGTTACAATATAAAGCTTGAGCAAAATGATCTTCATTTCTGTTTTGTCTCTCTGAAAATTTCTACTTCTATGAAATGGAGATCATGATGTACTTTGAGATCCACTGACATAACACTGATATCACTAAAAATGCTGAACATCCATTGTGACATGCAGGGCAATATTTTCATGCTATAAAAGCTCCAACCCCTAAACAACTATACATCTGAGGAAGAACAATTCAACTCACTAATTAATTATTATTAAAATCCTTAGGATAACATTCAGAGGATCCACATGTAGGACCATGCCTTAAATTAACAGGTTGTCATTCCACTGAGTGAAACTACGCCAGATTACTTCTGCCGAGGAACCTGCCCAGAAAGCCATGGCATGTCATTTTACCCATAAAACTGAGAGCAGCAACATAAAAAAAAAATGTTGTATTAATAAATACAGTGGAAGAAACAAGGAATGCTTAATAGCCAGCAAATAAAGAAGAAACAAATACAGTACGCATAACAGGCAAGGGAAGGAGGTGAATAATAGATGACGTATGAGTGAGTCTGTTTTGTGACTTGAAGGAGAAGACTCAGACGTGTAAAGGTCAGTGAGGAATAACTGCTGCATAAGAACAAAGACTCAGTAGTCTGAGGGAGAGAAAACTACCATCCCAACAGAAGAACACAGGCATCAGGACTGCACACTGCTGTTGGATTTCAGGACTGCCGAATCTGCTTATAATTAGTTAGGTAGTTGAGCTAATGAAAGATACTTTTGGATCACAGCCCAGATAATCCTGGAAAATACTAGAGGACGTTAGAGCAAGTTTATTGCCATCTCTATGAAGAAGGGAACTTTCTGGACAGTTATGGTGAACAGACTCTTAAAATTGTCGTGTCTGATTGCTCTGCCAATCATGGTTGTCAGAAACATCAAGGCAAACTAATTAGAAATCATAGAATAGGTTAAAACTGTATCTTCTATCCTGATGTTTGTATTGGTCCAAATATTTATAAATCAGAAAAAAGGAAACATGATGTGTTCTGGAAATATGTAACTACTGACTTTTCGTATTAGTATTTCTTTGTCCTTAAATTAGGTCTTTTTGTATTTCCCACTACTTTTGGCAGTTATTGAAGTTACTAGATTGAGAGTTGGGATCTCTTCTGTTCCCCACAGAACATTTGCATTGCGTTTTCTACCAATTAAAATTAGTTTTGTTTTCAAGCAGATGTGAATAGCCAGACAAATGGAATGGTGGTCATCTTTCACACAGTAAGAAAAGAAAAGAAAAAAACCTTCCTGTCATTAAAACTGTATGTAGCAGCCATTCTAGTCATCACAGGGCTAATGCTGTGAGAAACCACAGAAGCAGGATAGACCAAGCAACTGGATTCAAGACAAAAAACAAAAACAAACAAAACAAAACAAAAAAAACCACACTTCTCTGTGACATAAATCATTAGAAATTTGCAAAACTATTGTTTTAAAATACCTCGTTTAAACTCAGTGCTGTGTATTTCAATAAGAGTTCTCAATTTGAGCAATCACTTAGTCATTCATAACTTCTTTTGTTTTCTTCACCCATTTTCCCCTCTAGTTGTCCCTTATGGTCTCACATGGTAAGCCTTCAAGGGCAGGCACTCCGTTGTGTGTCTGTGCAGTATTACACAAGGGTTGGGGACCCACCCAGGGATTCAGTAACAGAAACACTGAGCAGCCATTGACATTTCAAAACTGAGCTCAGCCTAAGCAATTGGCAGTGATTCTCCAGGCTCTGTGTAATTTTAGTGACAGCATGCATCACTGAAGCTTGCCTCTGACTGGAGTGTAGATTTGCCCAACAGCTTTTACTGGTTAAATTCCTACTGTTTTATTTAGATTCCACATCATCTGTCTGCCAAATTTGTTAGTCTGAGGACATTTAAATCCTCAAACAGTAATGACAGGACTGCTGATTTTAGCAAGCATATTCTTTTTTTGTAAGTAGAGACAAGCTAAGGTTTGACATTAATATCACTGGACAGCACCATGCCAACAGTTGTCACCCTGTGACAAATGCACCGGGAGGTTCATGCCCAGCTGAGTGGCTCCCATTCCTTCCCTGCAATGCCAGCTTTTTCCTCGTATCTGCTTCAGTGAACCTTCCTCCACTCTGTGCCCTCTGACAGAGGGGTGACAAGGAAAGCAGTGTAACAGCACTGGGCTTTCCAGTGAGCCAGTCTCACCTGTTTACAGACCCGTCTATGCAGCTGACTTTTCTTTGGGCCTCTGCTCTGTTAGTCTGTTCGGAGGTCTCTTCAGCAGCTGAAGTGATCATCCTCTTATTCCTTTCAAGAATATTTTTCTTTTCCTTTTTTAGAGAGTTTTTCAGTTAAAATACTGACATGGCTAAAAAGGAATGCTGATTTGTTAGCCAGATACTTAGATTTTCCAGATACTTACCAGCCTCAATGGCAGTGTCTCTCACAGTCCCCATGGATTTCCAAATTCTGGGTCGGATTCATAGGCAAATTGATTCTGGTGGATGAGACTGTAAATAATTAATAGTAGTTTTTCTAGTTGTATGACATATTTCATCCCTATCAAAATGTTCTCTGCTTTGAAGATAGGTTAAGTAACTAAGGCTTTTCGATTGCTTGAGAAGATGGCAGTACATCAGTAGAGCAGAGTAAGCAGAATCCCTGAATACTTCACATTTGATAGGTGGCTGATACACCCCGATGTTGTAAAGCTAGTTGACCTCCTGTGTTTCTAACATATACATTCTCCACTAAGCTGGTCAGCAGGAGAATGGAGCGCGTGCAGCAGATCTTGTGGTGGAGGGCAACAAAGTCGTCTCATCCAGTGTGTCCAGAAAAAGGCTTTCCGAAGAGAGGAGGTGGTGGCTCATTCCCTGTGTCCTGTTAGCACCCCTACACAAGTGCAGATGTGCAACAGTCAAGACTGCCCACCTGAATGGAGCCCTGGGCTGTGGTCTCAGGTACTGTGGAGAAAAACTTGTATTTTCTCTTGCTGGCATAATGAAAATATTGTCAAAAACTCTTCTCAGAAAGAAGGGATAGTGCACACTTTGTGAAAATCAGCATTTTGCAAACAGCTCTATTCATAATGGTAACATGTAAACTATATTTTTGCTAGCCTTCAGAAGTGGTCAGGCAGGAGGGCTTGCCAGAAGGGGATATGCAGTGTCCTTTTTGATGCATACAAACAGATGGAAGATTTTTTCTGGTTTCATAAGTTAAGGCTCTATGAATTCTTCAAAGACATTAACTCCAGTCTGAGATTAGTTCCCACCACAATATTAGCTTTCCTTAGAGATGACCGGTAGTCAGGGAATGAAGAAATATTTGGACTTGTTAATGCACACACGTTTGAATTGTGGGTTGATAAAGCTGTGATTTACACATATAATAATCATTTATGTACTTTTACCTTTGTCAGAGTAACTCTTCTTTAGCAAGTAGAACACTGCTGCTGTTAACTGCCATGAGGGGCATAAGGCCCCTAGGCAGATTCCTGTGTGTACACACCCTGCTTCACAAACCTATGAAATGCTTGACATTAAACCAGCCTGAGTTAAAAAGCACACACATACTTTACAAAACTCATCTCTGCTCTTTCTTTTACTACTGTTGCTGCTGGCATGAGCTGTGAATGTAAGAATAGATCAAGTATTGGGAAATCTTTAGATGTAAGAGAGAGATGACAGTACACCTCTATCAAGAGGAATTAATTATTTTGATTTTTCCACCTTCATTTAGTGAAACTTAAGGTGGATTTAAATATACTGAAAATTCTATTACTCCTTTGTACGCCTCTTGGTACTGTTACTCTTTAGAGGTTCATGAACATCTTGACCTAAGCATTCCAGGCTGAGAAGCACAGATTGCTTCTCCAGGTGAGTGCCCTGTAATGCTCTGGGACAGACGAGTAACTTTTTCTTCCAGTGTATGTGAAGGAAACATTACTATGGCAAGAGACTGTAAAAATATAGATATGATACATATATAGATATGATGATTAGATAGTTCAGAGGGAAGAACGAAGTTTGCAAACACATTCATACTTTCAAACTTTATCTACAATTATGTAAATTATCTAAACTTGATCTACAATATCTACAAAAAAAAAAATTCCCTCCTCTTTTGGGGGTATATAATTTAAGTTGGGATTTTCAAGTAAACCTATGAAACTCAGTCCACAAGTCCTGCCTAAATGCAGTGAACAGGCTTATTGAATAAGTTGGTGAAGATCTGAAGAGTCAGCTGAAAGCTGCTATATCACAGACTCAAAGGAGTTAAAAGAAAAAAATGCAAAAATGCCCAGTCTGTCTTCACAAATCAGAGAATCATTTTAAATGAAAGGGTTTTTTCATCTGTTTGGGGGTAAGATTACAACCAGAGACTTCCAGCAAACAGGTATTTCTGTTGCATTTCAGTGCACTCTGCTTTCTTGAAGTCTGTTTAAAAAATTTGTGATTTTAATACATACAGTGATAATGTGGTATTCTGCATTGGAATGTGCCTGTTAATTGTTAGTAAGAACACTTAGAAGAGGATGCAACAAAGTAGAAAGCACGCAAATTATTTCAGGGTTATTCCCTCATTTCCCCAGAAATGGCTCACTAGTGCGTGTTGTTGCATGCTGAGGCAATGAAAACTATGGAATGTCTTTTCAGCTGGACCACAGTTCGGCAATACATATTTATTCACTGGTGACTTGTCCTAAGCTTCATTGTACTCTCGGCAATTAACATATCTTTGGTCAAATGTCTTAATCATTTTCTGTATCAGAGTCTGTCTTGTTGTGAGATTCATTTGGTGAAGCATTGTGTATAGAATCCCTGGGTAGTTTCCTCTGCCTCTATCTCATCCCTCAGGACTAACGTGAGGACAGAATAACAAATAGCTGAGAACATCTTGCTGTGGGAGATTTTCACTTGGGAGGCTAGAACCAGCTTTCAACTATTCTGTCCAGGGAAAAAAGGTTTTTTCTTACAAGTCCAACTTCCCTCATCTATGGAAAAAAAGATATTACTTATCTGTCCTACAGGGGGCTGTTAGAGTTCGTAGTTTACCTTAAGGAAGCACTTAGAACAATGTTTTAGAAGTGACAAACAGATGTTGCTGTTATGTATTTACCAATAGTATTTCAAGGTTACTTGTATTATAATGGCAGCTACAGAGCACATTAACCATGGTTTCTATGCTCTGCTGTAAAATACAAATAATGTCAAGTTACATTTCCTCTAGCTCACATGAGTGTTTCTTTCCATCACAGTGCTCCAAGACTTGTGGGAGAGGTGTTAAGAAACGGGATGTCTACTGCACAAGTACTGGTTCTCCCAAGCTTAAAATCTTGCCTGAAAGTATGTGCAGCCAAGACCGTAAACCTGAATCCCAGCAGACCTGTGTGCTAGTACGCTGCCCCAAAAATGACCGGCTCCAGTGGGTGATTTCTTCCTGGAGTGAGGTAAAGTGGTGCAGTTACACAAGGCTCACTGTATTTCTCGACTTCCAGTGACTTATCTTCATATTTCTGTTTACACACTGTGAAATATGGTCTTTAAGGTTTTAGCTATGTAATGCTTTTGTAGCTTCACATAATTTGGGTTGTCTTGAGCATAACCCAGCCTTGTCTGAATGTGTTTCTGTAGATCTAAAAGGTGTGCTTTGCTTTTGCAGTGCTCAGCCTCCTGTGGCCCAGGTGTACACAAACGAGAACTAAAATGTGGTGAGAAAAGCATCCATGGGAAATTGATCACCTTTCCTCAGAGAAGATGTAGAAACATCAAGAAACCAAACATAGACCTGGAAGAAGCCTGTAACAATGGAGCCTGCCCATCCCAAACACTGTATAACACGGTGTCTGGCTGGTACTCCTCACCCTGGCAGCAGGTAGCAATGAGAAGCTTTCTTGCCTCTCTCCTTCCCAGCTAGCTCTGTCTCTCCAGCAGTGTTTCATGTCTTGGCTTTATGGTGTCTTTAAAGGAGCAAGTTTCTCTGCACGGTAGACGTAGCATACCCCAGTGCCTTCCACTGCACAGCATTAAAGAATGGAACCGCAATGTGACTGATTCCCGGACAGTGTATTCACTGTACTTAGAAGGTGGTCTTAGAGCACCTAACCTAGAAAAGTGGTGGTACCATATGCTACAGAATTGACACTAGCTTGGGTAGCATAAACATCTGCCGTGGTGTAAAATGACGAAGACCATGCCACTGTGATTTAGGGCAATGTCAGTCTGAGCTATGCAAACTGAAGCTAGCTTGAGTCTTGCGTTGTGCTGTAGTCGAATTCCCGATTGTGTGGAGGAGTTATCTCCACTGCTAACGCTCCACAGGTGACTCCTGCACACAGCCGCTCCCACAGGAAGGTCACACCACTCAGCCATTGAAGCATGATGCAGCCTGCCATATCCATCATGTATTTTAGTGCAGTTCATTTCTTTTTCCTAAAATTGAAGAATGTCACCATAAAATGTGTTTTCTGCTCCAGAGACATTAGGTTTCAGGATAATTTCCCAATACTTCCTTCTTAGTCTTCAGACTGCACTGTGGTTGAACCATTACGCAGCTGTATGCACAATGTATTTCAGGATCGGCACAGATTGCCTGGAATTCCCTAAATACTGTGATGAATTATGGGATCAGTCTGTATTTGTTTCTACATCCCTGCAAACAAGCTTCTGTATTTCTGGAACTTATCTACTTTATGTGTCACATATCAATGAGACACACACTCATTTAATAACATTTACATGAAACAATATATGCCTAACAATTGTAATCAGATGAAAATGATCACATTTATCTTAAAGACAACTTTTCATGAAACACATACAAGTAAAAGACTTACTCATTTTAAAATACTTCATAGATCTTCCTGCAAATGCATAGCATTTTTCCCCAGATACTGCCATAATTATGGTTCCAGTGGGAGCTTTATCTCTGCTCAGACAGCAGGATTGGGCCCAGAGGCTTAGAGTTCAAAAGAAATCAGTGCAGACAATCAGGAACAGGTTTTTCTAAAATATTCAGCCTATGCCTAAGTAAGGAACCAAATTTTGAGTTGAGTCCTTAAATAACCACACTTCCGGAAGGGTTTGGCATGGAGAACAGATGCACACATCTTTGAAAAGTTGGTCGTGATGGGGACTGCTGAGCATCAACACATCTGATCCTGACCTCTCTCAGAAAGTCTCATTGAAAGTCTCAGAAAGCCCTTGAAACTTTTTCCTTTGGCTTTCGTGGGCTCTAAGAGATTCTCTCTAATGAAAGATTTTTTTTGTTTGTTTACTGCCTACAGTGTACAGTAACATGTGGAGGGGGAGTGCAGACCCGGAGCGTGCAGTGCCTACGCCAAGGGAGACCAGCCTCTGGGTGCTTGCCACATCAGAAACCAGCAGTCCTGAGAGCCTGCAATACTAACTTCTGCCCAGCCCCTACAAAAAGAGGTAAAACTCATCTCTACATTCTGCAGCGGGGTGGTTGCTTATATGGATATACACAGATATACTCTATATCCAGTAAAGGTCGCCTTTTCCACTTACACCCACTAAAGATTGGTATCTGGCCAGTTCCTCCACAAACAAATTTTTCCCAATCATTGCAGCTTTACAGTTACTCTCCAGTACCTATAGTATCTCTCTTCTCAGAGTGAACTCTCTTAAAGCAAACTTGAGTGTAACTGATATTTTAAAAATAGAGATATGTTTTTCTTAAAAAAAAAATAAAAGTTTGTTTTAAAAATGTGGCACTGTTTCTGAGCTGCACCTTCAGTTTATGTTGTTGAATCACATGGGAGTGTCCTATGCTGGTACTTTTTTATGATAACAATGATTTTTGAAGTAGGCAATGAGAACTTGCCATTTATTTTCAGTGTTCTGAAGTTCACCCAAGTTTCAGGCTGCACCAACCTTCAGGGTGTTCAGAAATGCTTTGTCTAGAGTGTACCTTTGCTTCTGTCTTCTGATCAATGTATGGCATGTGAGGTCAGGGAACAAGAAATTCAGCTCTTTCTCCATGTCTACTATTCCCTGTTCGTCTCTGTAGTGTGTTTTGCAGTTCTGGAGGAGGAGGAGCACTAGGCTTTGTGTCAATGATGTAATAGGAATTCTAGCATCACCAAAGAAAGAGAGGTGCATTTGCCCCATCCAGTGTTTGCTCACAAGCTAGATACAGTTTGACTCCTTCTTAACTGAGGAAAAAACCTCGCGCAGATCCAGGTTTGCCCCATATAATAACAATTACCCAGGCATGTTAAAGCGCTTCGAACATTAACTTTCAAAATACTGTACATTTAGTGTCTTGTTACCATTTTAAACAGGGAGCTGAAAATAACCTCTATAAAACTTAGGCTGCACTGCAAGAGAAAAGAGTTGGGAGCAAAGGCCAAGCTCTGGCCCTGCATCTTGAAATTTGACGTCAGGCAACAACCCCTCTCATCTGTACTGATTCATGACATGCACTGTGCACAGAAACCCTGTAAAACCTAGTGGTATCTGAAGAGTTAGACCACTCTGCTGCAGCAACTCAAGACACACAAAGTATCAAACAGACCTGAATCCAAACTAGATAGATATACAGATAAAATGGTCCTAAAAGAGATAAGTGAGCATTTGTCCTGTTTTTATAATTAAATGTTCTTAACAATTCAAATGCTAATTAACCTCCTAAGAGGTTCTGCTTTATGTTGGAATTTCTGTATTACAACCTCTTCTGTCATGATATAGCAAGCACTTTTCTTTCGCCCCAGGCTCCCTCAGCTATATTTCATATCTGAAGTAATGTCTGTTATTAATTTTGGCCTTGGCCTGTTTTTTTCTTGCCTCACATCTGCAGGAGCCCTTTCACCTTTATTATAACTGGGTCATCAGGCTCTAGAGATCAATTATCTCCTCACTGCTCTCTAACTTTCTGTCTAAACCAGCAAGAAAGAGAAGGAACCAGCTGTGCTGGAATCACATTGAAGCAAATCAGTCTCTATTATCAGCCATCCAGCTCCAGCTCAGTGATCACAGTCAAGAAATTAATGTTTCATGGAGAGTTTACACACTTTCCTAGACAAGCTGGGTCATTTCCATCTGTTAGATGCAGTTACGGTCACCGTAACTCCTAACAAATCCAACTGCTTTGAAATGAATCGAAATTAAAAAAACATGTAAATACTTGGGTAAATAGGGACACGGAACTGACAGCCTGGTCTGCATCCATTGAAGCTAGTGGGAGTCTTTGTGTTCATTCCAGTAGTCTGTGGATTAGGCCCTGAGAGTAAAGTTTTTGGCCACACCTCTGTAATGTTAGCATTGCACTCCAGCCTTCAAAAGGGGGATAAAGATTTATTAACGTTGTCTTCTCAGTGCTTATAAAGTTAAATAAAATAAAATAAAACAAAAATCGGTCATTTGTATTTTTTGAAAATTTACCCTTCTATGGCCGGAGATCTTCCTGACTTAGAACAGCTTTCTTCACCTTGTGCAGTGCGTGTTTTCCATCTGTTGACTGCTTTAGCAAAGAGGCACGGTCTGCTCCCAGTGGCAGGTTCTGTGTGGTGGAGAGTAGCTGAAGTAAAGCAAAAGCTGGTGCTCAGCTCCCAGTTCTGTCCCTGCTGGCAGTTAAGAATAAAAACATAATGCTGTGGAGTGGGGAGGCTGCAGTATGACACTGAGCCTCCTAGCTCCTGGAAAACTCTTTGTTCGAGGACTGTATTTTCTTTATGTAACGTTAGCATTTACAGAAACAAATAAAATAAGCAAAATAAAATAGCAGGTTTTTTCATTTTCCTATTCATTCAAATAAATCTGAGGATGATAAAGGTATAAAAAAATCACCATTGCCATCATAAAAAAAGGAAGTAAAAAAAGTGAAGCAGTCAATAATCAAAAGAAATTCATACAGAGAGACTGAGACAACTCCTGAACCACATAATATGAAGAAGTTGTCTGTGCTATATGGGAGCATATATCTTCTGTGACTCAGCTCATCTGCCAATGCAGACAACAGTGGCTACATTTTCTTCAATGTCTCCTTGTAAATTCCTTTTATTGACCATGTAAACAGTAGCTCTGAGAGTAGAATGGAATCTCTTCCCATGCTCATAGGAGATTTCAGTTTAACTATAGATTTTGCCAAACCTCATTTAAAGTCTTGCTGCTCTCCCAGACATTGTGAATTTGTTTATAAATCATCCATATGAATCATCACCCTGCTCTTTTAAAGAAAAGTAAAGCATCCACTACAAAACTGTGGAAAGGAGTAACTGTGAAATGCTTTTAAAGCAACTAGGCCATGTGTATAAATGATCTATACATAAATATGTGAAATAAATTCTTAATTACAAAATAAACAAGACCTTTCAATTAAAAGCTGGTCTTTTTGGAACAAAATGTTGTCAGCCTGCCTCTATTCCCGTTAGTTAATTAAGATTTCATCGGTATGGCACAGTCAAAGTCCTAGAAGACTGCTTCATGCCAGCTAGCTGAAGTGTTAGAGGAGCAATTCCTCACATTCCCTACAGAGTCGAATGTAGAAAAATTAGCCGCTTCAGAAACTCTTGGAATACAAACACAGAGCAGAGCACTTTGTGCACGTATGACAGACCATGATCCATGCATCCCATTTCCATGCATCAGCGCTGACACCACTCCGAAGCACAGGTAAACTCTGCGCAGTACTGGTGTCGACATGCACTGGGGCACTGACGTGGGTTGTACGAGTACCTGGCTTTAGAGCGTTTATAGTCAGAGATGAAAATGATGTACAACTTAAATTAAATATGAACTAGTATTTTTGAGATGGACGCTAGACCATGGTTCCTTTTCTTTGAATTGAGTCACCCATCGTGTTTTTAACATTACCAAACACATACAAGTTTGTGGAACTACTGCCTGATTTGCAGAATTGCTAAAACATAGTCTTAACATATCGCTTGGATTTCTGTCCCTCAGATGATCCTTCTTGTGTGGATTTCTTCAGCTGGTGTCATCTGGTACCCCAGCATGGTGTCTGTAACCACAAATTTTATGGCAAGCAATGTTGTAAATCATGCACAAAGAAGAACTGATAGCAGCATGTTGTCTGAACCCTTCAATGACAAGACTTTCTTCTTCAACTCATGTTGAAATTAACTTTGCTTTGAGCCAAGACATGGTGCCACATAAACCACTGATGGAAGAGACATTTTTTCTAAGGGAATGTCTGAGGTACAGTAATTGTTGGATATATGTTAAAAAAGGAATGTTTATTTTTTTTATTTGCTGACCTCACTAAGTACAGGGTACTATGGATCACTTGAACACTGAGACTCAAGGGGCAGTTCTTTCTTTAAAAGTGTCATTTTGCACTGTCATATGTTGTGAGGAAGAAATTAAGGTGAGGACACCTTTTCTGGCTAATTTACCAGAATGCAAAGCAAGAGAGATTGGGAGCTCAAGGAATCAGATGACAGCGTGGCAGCAGGACAGATCACACAGTCGAAAGGGTTTTCTTTTCTATTTTTTATGATAATATCACCCCAGGGTAAGGGAGCTGTCTACTGCCATTCTCACAGAAAGACTTTCAAACGACCGTTGTTTGGAGAGCCCAGTGTCACATGTGTGACCGCAAGAAGTAAATAGTGCACTACAAAGATATATGGTGCTTCTCTATTGTACTTGCTGCTGGAAAAGCAAGTTTTGCATCATGCTTATGTTTTTATTGTTTTGAAGAATTCATTTTCTGCTTTGTGTAGAAACTCAGAGGTGGTTAACTAGTAACTTGAAATGTATTCCTAGAAATATTCAGCGTTAGAATACTTGGACTTTTAATATTGCTGTGTTACTTTAAAATAGAATTTCATATTTCAACTAACTCAAGAAACTCAGATTTATTGAGCTCAACGGTTATGTTTTCAATTTCTAAGCTCATTAAATATGTAAATTTAAAATTTAAACTTGATATTTTAAAGTAGTTTTTTTTTTTTTTCCAGAAGCTAGGTTGTTTCAATGCCAAGATGCTGAAGAATGTTTTCCTTTTAATCTCAAATCCCTGCAAATGTTGTTTCATCAGTTGCCCAAAGGAAATAACAAGAATATTACAGTCCATTAATTTATGCCAACCTTCTCTAAATAGTTATTTATTCATACAGGTGATACGAAAATATTGCAAATGCCAAGTGGATGATTTACTAAATAGAATTCATTTCTATTTTTATACATTCTCATAACATGTTCATTTAGTTCAGAATCCACCAGCAAACAAAGCAACTGTAAACCCAATAGTGTTTGTTACTATTCAGTATCAAGATGTGAGGTGACACTAAATGTCAAATGGTACAATTTTTAAAGTTTCTGAATTAAAGAAAATTCCCAACCCAGCCCAGCTGCCAAAACCATTCCGAGACAGAGCAGTGTTCTACTGTAATTTTCTGGGGAGTGACTATGAGGGACATACTTATCTAATTCCACCCAATCCCACAACTTCTTTTGATGAATGTAGCTCCATTTTACTGTTTTTTTAAAGTATCATTTCAGCATAAGATTAGCCAGCTCAGCACTAATGCCAGACAGTGGTCACTTAAAATTATCAGTTCCTTTTGCAACAATTTAAAAACATGTACTATATGATACTTTACGAAATGGTGATTGGAAACATATCTCAATCTGCATTGCTCTGTCTTGATATTTGACATTGTATAATTATAACCTTTTTTTCTAGGAAAATTACAAGGTTTTTTTTTTGTTTTTATAATTGTGTCCTTTTTATTATTTGATGTAAAATAATTAATTTATTAATGCATAGCTTTTCCTTTATATTTCTTTGCTCACTTAAGTGAAAACTGAGAAAGAAAATGGTAGTGTCACAAAATATGGATTATGATGTAAAAGAAAGCAAAAAATATAAGTGTAATATTTAATTATTTTATAAGCTTTGTAATAAAGTACTCTAACTGTTTCATTATATTTGGAATTGTAAAAATCATGAATAAAATATGGAGGTTATAAATAAATATCAAGTAATATAAGTGGTGTATGCATTTGTTTGCACTTGTGTTGATCATGCCGTAATACCTTTAAATAAAACATTATCCTGTTTTCTTCTGCCACATGACTGTCTAACGTCTGTGACTGAACCTGCCCCAGTTCTGTGGGGGGACAGCAACAAAAGCTGCCCCGGAGAAAAGCCTGTTCTTTGGGGCTGTGCAAATTTAGCCACCATAGCTGGGTATGACTTCTCTGCCTAACCATGCCCTTACCATTCAGGTTTTGTATGGGTTAATACTGGTGGGGAGCCCTCAAAACAGTGGATTTGAGTGTTAACAAGCCATTATGATGAATGGCGGGGAGGTCATTCCTTTCAGGGCCTCAAAGTCGGGCGTGTGTTCTAAGGTCATGTGAAACTTGTCTACTTTTGAAGGTCTCATTATGCTGGTGAGCATGGAATGCACCACTGGCTATTCAACAAAGTGAGTATATTGTAGCTGCCTTTCAAGAGTAGATGATGTTTCCCATTTGAATGGCTATCCTACCACTGAAGCTGCTAGTCTGGACTCTGCCCACTTCGGGAACAAAAGGGCNCAACAGCAGACTATATAGCGTGTTGTTGGTAGGAAATACTGAGCATGCTTCTGACTTAGAGTATAGTCTAGTAGGTGCTAATAAATGATAGATCAGTCTGCTCCTGAAAGATTCCCAGCAAGTGCTCTTTTGAACAGGATTTGGACTGGTGATTTAAATAATTAATAAGCCCACACAAGAATTCAGACTCTAAACTGCTTT
>VXAV01005915.1:276172-287847 GCA_013399715.1 Alectura lathami | reverse complement strand
GGCAAAATGGACATAACTTCATGGTTTTATTTTCATAACAACACAGAAGCTAAAATACGCAGAAAGCAAGAAGCCTCCCTCTATGCAACACAAAACCGACCCATCCCTTCACCGGCCAAAGGCAACATGTGTATCACAGAACCAGCGTGCTTCTCTCCTGCATGCATCTATCTGCAAGGTGGTTTGCAAGAAGCCTAATTCAACAAAGCATTAGGTTTTACGGGCTCTCCCAACTGCCTGGAGAAGATGGGAGCAAAGAAGTTTCATTCCCTAGTACGGGCTAGGAGGAACTACAGCTGNTGTGTTCTGGTCTAGAATTTTGGAATTAAAACAAACTGACGGTTGTCAGTGAATTACAGAGCTGGAGATCGATGTTGAAAGAGGAAATATTGCACAAAGATGTGCTATTGTGTGGTTGGATCAACCCCAAGTCCACAACTGCTTTATTGCTAAGCCCTTATAACGATATTTGGTATACAAAGCTTGGCAGTTTTCTATAAGTATATTGCTGCAAGGCTCACTTTACAAATCAGAATGGGGTCTTTTCACAAAGGAATAACTCTGTTTCCTGTAGTCAGATTTCATCACTCAGGTAAAGGATGCATCTGCCTAAAACTCAGATTATTTAATGAATGGCTTGATTGTGTAAATCAAACTCAACTATCTTGGATGCCCAGAAGACATGAAATGTTGGAGACAGATGAACATTTCGCTGCATGTGGTTTTACAGTAACATGATCCACAACCCTTATTTCCTTTATTTTTCAGCAAATCCTATTCTAAGACATCAATAAAATAAATTAACATTATTATTTCTATTGTAATGGAGGCCCAACCCTACTGAGACACGGGTCCCTTTGTGTACAACACCATATACACATCATGAAAGGCTTCCTGTCCCAATATACAAGAAACCATAAGAAAATAATGTGTTAACAGGGAGCTCCTTGGGATCAGAAGTACTGCTCACAGGTCACCCTCTGCCTGGACATTGCAGATAAGATCTGAAAGAGCAGAATGTTGGTGAACTACCTCAACTTTGAAAGCAAACGCTCAGTGCTGTTAAGGTCTGAGGACAGTAGAGGGGAAACATAGTAGGGAAGCTGGGATTTAGTGGCGTGAATCAAAAATGAGGTGTGTTCAACGCTGAGTCCTAACCAAGATAGCGACTGTCATGAGAGGAAGGCAATATCTATGAATCGTTCGAACTGTTGGCCTGGCAGTTATCAAGGACTGCAGAGATGTGAGTTTTTGGCAAGGCAGTAAGTCTTCCTGCCATCAAAAAGGATTCTGAAATAAGGAGATGCAGCTGCTAGAAAATACCCTGAATTCTTCCCTCGCTGATCTTCTATGAACACCAGCCAAATCAAGCTGACCTTTGCTACTTCCTGCACATCATGCACCACTAGCACCTTATTATCCATCTCCTTCTCTTCAGAATGAATTCAGGTCTGGATTGGGCTGGAACAATTCCTTCAATGTGTATGGTTTTGGAGTTAATCACCTTGCAACTTACAAGTAACACTGACAGTGTTGGATATACTGGGGCTGTACAGACTGGCTTTTACTGCAAGTGACACAAATACTGGCTGCTGTTTACAGCAGATATATTGCATGGCCCACGGCAAGCCAAGGTCTCTGCCCTGGATAGAGGCAGTCAGAAGCTCACTCTGGCCACACCTGCCTTCTAACACTGAGCACACCAAGTAAGGTTAAAAAGGAAGTTGTTACCTGCTCATTTTCTGTGAGTGACACTGGGGCGCAAACTGAATGTCCTATGTAAGCAGAACTAGAGATGGAACCTGAATTTCTGAACTTAAATTCAATGTGTTAATATCAAAAGCAATTTTCTTCATGCTCCCCCCCCCAAAAAAAAAAACAAAAAAACAAAAAAAACCAGCTATAAGACCTATACTTCAAACTAGTAACTATTTTATGTACTTTCTGTTCAATAAGTATTCAATCATAAACAGTATCTGATTTAATTTTTCAATTCTGCCAACAGAGGCTGGAACCTTTAGCTAAACTCCAACTTCTGGACTTTCCAAGCACTAAATCAAGCTATTGTCACCATACATTTCAGCCTTAATAAGTACTGTGTACTTACTGCAGTTTAAGATAGACCCTTCATGTCCCTTAGGTGAGTTGGGCTGCCAAGCGCTAGTTTTATTATGTTCTGTTGTGATAATTTTCATTAATCCTTTCATAACATAGGAGAGCTGACAGGAAAGGTCATTCAAAAAGCATATAGAAAGGTTTATAACTTAAATATTTACTGATGAAATTCTTACCTATGGTAAGCAAATTGGGTTCAGAGCATACACAAGAACTCCCTCCAGGATCTTCTCCTCCTCTCATCATCATGACGTCTGAATCAGGTCTGTCTGAAGGCCTTCTACCCAAGGCAGGAACACCCTGCTTGCACTCCTGTGCTTCCATGGAAAGAATGGCTCTCCCCCAGCTCTATTTAGATCATAGTTGAAGATATTCAGGATATCTGCAAGACTCAAGAGTTGTACAAAATACTTAATCCTATCTATCATGCTTTTTTCTGACCAACTTTCACAGTGCTTCCAGGATGGTAATGCCACCGTCGTGACTCCTTACCTCAGGCTCTGCAGGAACCTGTGACGACACCCAGGGGGGCACCGGAGCACAGAAAGCTATAAATTTTTCTCCCAGGAGGAAAGATGAGAGAAATTTCCATTAACACTTTCCCTGTGTGCAGTTACGACCCGTCCCACAGTAAAAGCCATCCCAGTGCAGTGTATTCCTCACAGCGCTAGATTCCTCACAGCATCACATTTCCACATGGTATATTCAGTGTAACTGCTGAAAAGATAAGAAATAATTGAGGCCTGTGTTTTCCCAAAATGCACCTCCAAAAATGATTGTTCTAAGCTACTAAAGAAAATGTTTTGTGGCTTTAAATTTTGGGGGCATTTTGACATTTGAAAAATATTTTTTCATTGAGATTGTTTGCCATATTATATGTTTAATATCCAAACAGATCATCCCACATTTTTATTTTATTTTATTTTTTCCCAGATAGATAAACCCTGCAAAAAGGAAGGTGATTCTGGATTATTTATTGTGTTAATGACATGTCACTACTCATCCATAGGAGCTGAATAAGAAGATGCAGTATGCAAACCATTATTTCATATCTCACAAAAGATATTCTGCTTCTAAATCCATTAAAAGAAGTTTAGCTTTCAAAGAATTTAACTGTACAGCGTTCTCCCTTGGTAGACAATATTTTAATAATAGATCAGAACATTTCATTTCTAGACACAAATATTGTCTGTCAGCAGAAAGGTCATCAGCTCAGACTTTGTAAAAACACAGTGCAAATGCTAAGTTGCCCAGAACTACCATGACTTACTCATTACTGTCTTTGCTGGTGTGTGGGGAAAAGTCAACCAACAGACAATAACAGGCTGCACACACAGCTCTCCCCAGTTAAATGTAGCATATACTTGTAGCATATACTTCTTCAAACTGTATCATTTACCACAATTTAATTTTGAGGGTTTTGGTGTCCACTTCTAAAATACTAGTTACAAAACCAAAATTGCTTATGAACAAACTGTAACATCTAATTTGAAAAGTATTCAGCTATTGAGTGAGACCTGAAGATGGCATATAGGCAACTGCAATATACATCTGCCATGTTACATGTTCCAAACTCAAATTGTTGTTGTGCCTTGCGGCCAGTTAACATCTAATTCTGACTTTTGTTTCCAACTGCAATTGAACTTGCAATAAAAATCATAAACTTGTTAGAAGCTTCTTGTTCAGGGAAGTATACAGCTTGGTCAGTGTCATGAACTGCCTGTTAACCTCCAGCTAGACTAGAGCTGTGTTACATTAGCCCTACTAGTGCATGGCTAATACGTTAATGGGAAGCATACCAGCGCGACTCTCAGGTAGCTGGCATAAAGCACGTTACTGAGACACATTTAACGTCTGGCACATTCATCAGTCATTTCATTTATTTCTTATCACAGGGATTCTACACTAGAGCTTGCATATTTTAAGAATCCTATTTGGTTTCAGCAGTCATACTGCTATTTGTAAGGTAGAGCTAAAGCAGAGAACCTGTGCCCGTGCCATAGTACAATGTTGTAGACTGGTTGTGAGCAGCGTTGAAAAAACATCATCTGAGCTAATTAGCTGAGAAGCCAGAAGCACACAGAACTGCTTATATAATAGGTGAGGGTTGATGCCAGACCTGTAAATTAAATTACACTGCTGCTGAGCTTTGACCTATTGCAATCAGTAAGTGCAAGGCTGAAGGGACTCGTGCTTGCTGCACAGTATTTGCATTGCATTGCATTGGTTTTGACCCGTGTTTCAGTGTTTCTGCTTGGTCCTCACTGGGGGGCAAAAAATCAGTTTCTCACATCAAAGCATAACTTGGAAACACAAAATGGAAGGGAATCTATCTTCTGACCGACAGCAGGCAGAGAGGAAATACTGTACAATGTACACTGATCTCTTGTTCTTGGTCAAGTGACTCTTTTTCACACCCACTGCTAAATCTATGATCAAGAAGGGGGATTTTTTCTCACCCACTTAAGATTATCTGGACATTTTCAGATACACTACACTGCACATATTCTAACCTCTTCTACAGTCTTCCTGTGGATTACCACATCTTGAGACTTCAACATTATGTGTTAAGTTTGCTGTAAGGCAGTAGATAGTGCTTTACTTGCACTGGGGAAGGAAGAGGGAGCAGAAGCAGATACACGTCTCATTCATTCCAGACATTACACTTACGATACAGTAGTCTGTTGTCAGACCAGATCTGACAGAACAAGTCATCACTTTCAGCCCTTTGACCGTGTCTCCAGCTCAGTATAGCCACTATACCTCTTCAATTAGTGTGGTTAAATGTTTAATAATCTTTGGGGCAGGCACAAGTCATACCTCACATCTGCATGAAGCCAAGTGCAATGGGGCCCTCTTGTTGACTGATACTGATAAAAGTACTGATCTACTGAGAGGTCGTGACTTAAAGAGAGATTAAAGGTCTTACTTCTCTTTTATGTCAGAATACAATTTCTCTACCAAGGCAGATTTTATAATCTGCCACCCAAACTGTTCTTATCTACGTATACAATATATACAGTATCAATCTTCCAGGCTAGCTCTTTTTTTTTTTTTTTTTTGNATGTGAGGAACTTAATTAATGCAAAAAATAAATAAAATACTGTTTTGTATATGCTATCTGTTCTTACTCAGGAAATAACCAGACTAAAGACAGTACATCCCCAGCTTCCTAGATGGCACAATCACACGTCGCTCAGGGACAGAGTACTTCGAGAAATGGGTTATTTCTGGTGCCGGCTTTTGTACATGCTCTTCCCTGATCTTCTCATTAACCTTCTGAACCTCATGCCGACTGGATGGATCCCAGCCAGCAACTAGCAAAGGACTCTTTGAAAGCAGAGTTTACACCTCAGATTCCAAATTGTGCTACAGCAGCACACTAACTACATACAAGAGGGAGACAAACAGTGGATTTGTCTTTTCAAAAACAGCAGTTGATTAAAAATTACGTACCAATAATGTGAGGATCATACAGTCCCAAAACCTTCAGACATTTTGGCACATAGCTCTGTCTCTCTCGGACAATTGCATCCCCTTTTTCACTGCTTTTCTCCTCCTGTTCCAGAGCTCCCCCCCTGAAGCCATGGGGGGGTGGGGAGCAGAGCTGGTTGTGAAGTGTCTTGCGGTAATCCACTGTGACAGTGAACTATGCTGATTACAAGATACGGCTTTGGAACAGCAAAGCTCCTACTGCTGTCTGTGTACAAGTTGCTGCTTTCTATTTGAACTTAACAGTCACATTTAATCAAGAGAAAATAAGGACAGTTTTATGAATTCCATGAGAAAAATTCCCCTCAGGTGTAGGCTGCATGGTTTGATCAGCTCCAGTATCATGTTTTAGCGTTTCATATTAATCCCACAGATACTGAGCCAAGAATGCTAGCTTTCATACTCTTCTGATGGCCAGGCAAAAACACTTCTGCAATTTGTTATTATTTCAGCTAAACTTGAAATATGCAAATTAAGATTTATGGCAAATGAAGGCTTAAGAACTATGCATTTATCTTCATGTGGAAAAGGTATCACGTATTTGCAAGGTGCCAAAAAATACCAGAGCTGGGCAGTGAACAGCAAATTACAACTCCCAGAAGGCACGGGAGAGCTGTACATCAGCGTTTTGTGTCCTGATGACAGGAAACAAACTGTTTCACAGTCTAAGATTTTCTGGAAGATATGGAGCTGACCCAGCCCCCAGCCAGAAGTATCTTGTTTCAGTGTTTCCAACTGAACATTGTTAAAGTGTCAGGTAAATTTAAGGTTTTCAACAAGACTACACTAAAAGAAAAATTATTGTTTTATGGAATGTAAATATCCTGTTGAAAACACAGTGACAGGAAAATGCTGATCAAGTACAGATAACGTTTATATTCCCTACGATTCTTCCTACCCATGCATAAGCAATTAATACCGTTCCCAGCCGTGTGCTGATTCAACTTGGCTGCAAATACACTAAGGCAAAGACAAGATATTGTTTATTCCATATCTCATCTTTCTGGGGTAGTACAGAGTAACACAAACCATGTAAGTAAGATTCAGAGGTGCTCCAGAGAGATGCGTTCCTGTGTGGTCTTATTCCCTGCCTTATATTCTGCAGTACTGAAGACAATAGGATGACACAGGGACTAGAGACAGAGCCAGGCATACTTTCCTTCATAAGTCAGGGTTTCCAATGAAAAGCACTGGAAAACCGAGATACATGCCCACAGTTCAGCTCAGTCTGAGCCTTGGAGTCCAATTTTAATCTCAATCAGAAGTAATTTCCCATAAGTTAGAGGATTCATAACCAAACAAAACCAGCACATACAAGCCAACTCAAACCACATCTGGTAGAAGGACATCTGGCAATAAGGCAATACCCTATGCAGTGGTACGGGCTTGGGGAACAGTGGCTGGACAGTTATCCAGCAGAACAGGACATAGGGGTGCTGGTCACCAGCCAGCAGTGTGCCCAGGTGGCCAAGAAGGCCAGTGGCATCCTGCCCTGCATCAGCAACAGCGTGGCCAGCAGGACTAGGGAAGTGACCATCATCCTGTACTCAGCACTGGTGAGACCGCGCATTGAATATTGTGTTCAGCTTTGGGACCCTCACTACAAAAAGGATATTGAGTGGCTCAAGCATGTGCAAAGAGCAATGAAACTGGTGAAGGGACTGAAAGACCAGAGTTCGGAGGAGCAGCTGGAGGAACAGGGACTGTTTAGTCTGGAGAAGAGGAGACCGAGGGGAGAGCTCATTGCTCCCCACTGCTGCCTGAAAGGAGGTTGCAGTGAGAAGTTGTCAGTCTCTTTTCTCAGGTGACAAGCAGTAGGACATAAGGAAACAGTCTCAAGTTGTGCCAGGGGAGGTTTAGACTGGGTATTAGCACGAATCTCTTTACAGAAAGGCTGGTTAAGAACAGCTGCCCAGGACGGAGGCCATATCCCCAGAGGTATTAAAGAGCATGGATGCGGCACTAAGGGACATGGGTTAGAGATGGGACTTGGTAATGCTGATGGTTAAACACAATGATCTTGAAGGTCTGTTCCAACCTGGATGATTCTGTAGCTTTAATAACATGAAGAATCACAAGTGAACAGCACACTTTTTTTTTTTTTTTTTTCTGAACCTATTCTCTCAATCTACAGCTTCTGTGGTGAGGCTGCTTGGCCTCACTTCTCACCTACTGGAAGAACAAACTATCCTTAGTTATGCATGATCTATCTTATTCCTGGTTGTTACTTAACTTCTGTGAATATCACCTAGAATTTGAAAAATTGGTGTTGCAAGGAAGTCACTCAGTCAAGGCCTGGACTTCAAAGATGTAAATAATTCTGCACTTCAGACATTCTCATGGTCTTGGAGACTGAAAGTGGTTTTAATTAAAGATGCCCATGGGGTAGCGTTCTTTCAGACCAGACCTTGCAGCTGGTACCTGTTGTGGCCGGTGAGAGTGTGCTCTCCAGTGTGAAATCAGAGAACGGCACAGCACTGAAAGAGCTATATTTCGGCAAGTAAAAGAATATATGTGTTCTTAGACAGCCACCTAGTGAGCTTAGCGAGGAATCAAAAGATAGAAGAAAATTCAGTGAACTGTTAGAAGTTGGAGTTAAACTACAATTATAGTAGCAGTTAGCAATGATCTTCACAGGTTTTTATTCTCACAGTAAATGCAACAGCAGAGAAGGGCTCTTGAATTACTAAACAGCTGCGGGAATTACATAGCAATTCTAGAAATCACTATTTGGGTAGGAGTTCAAGTATTAAAAAAAATGTCAGAGCTAAGTGAATTTCAAAACTGTTTAGGAAAAAGTGCGTGTCTGTGTGTGTAAGTACCTTTTTCCGTATCACATTTTTCTTAATGTCCACTTCTAAATTCTTAGATTTGCACTTGGGAATTTACACTGAGAACCTGCTTCACTGTCCTGTGTGTTCTAACAAACATTTCTGCTCTTGAAAATTGAATGTGTTTGCGAAAATAATAAGAAGTCTTAAGTAATACAAGAGAACTTACGAGCCCAGGTCATATGAGGAATAGCACTTACATTTACTACTCGTGTGCACTAAACTCCATCTCTACGAAAGAAAAAACAAAACAAAACACCTCCCCTACACAACTGTAAGGGTTCACAGGAAAACATTCAGGTATGATTTCTGAGTTTGTCTTTGCAAAGTTATTCCAGGTAGACTGCCACAAAGCTAGACACGTGTGGTTGCACATATGTGTTGGTGCTCTGGGTGTTCACACAGCCACAACATGCAATTTTATCCTCATGTTAGAAACATGCAGAATGTATGGAATTAGAGCGGAGTAGCCAGAGTTTGCACCTCATTGGTCCAACGGTTACATATTAACCACTGCTTGCTAAATTACTTTTTGCTATGAAGAACACTTGTGAGGAGAAAGCTCCCATATGTTCTTCTTTATAACAGTGATGGTTGAAAAGAAAATGAGAAGGAAAAGATCAGCTGAAATAAAACGTTAAAAGAGTAGTGGAGAATATTATCAGAACCGCCATCTCCAAAGTTTCATCTAATATTAATAAGCCACAAAATAACTGTGTGAAGGTGGGTAGGTCAGAGAAGAAACTATTAAACCCTGCTGATTATAATCTGTTTGGGATGCTGTATAATTTCTACTCAGACACTTACTGCCTCCCAAAAATCAGACACAGAGAGAACTGCCATAGCCGTAGATCATGTCAGTCCTAAACCATTGCTGTGGCCCTGAACACACAGTTTCTTTGTTCTTACAGTCTTGCTTGTAATCCGCAAGTCCAACAATACAGCGATATACTAAAAATAGCACGCTTTGAATTCCTCTCACAAACATTAGCTCTACACGCCTAATTAAATATCCTTGACACACACACAAAATAATTGCAAAGAAAAAGACATCTCCCTCATGAGGGACAGATGATTTTAATTAGGTCTCGCTCAAAAAATCTTCCTGCCCTCACATGGCTCAGCTCGCTACAAAACGCTCAGTCACGCTGAGATTGCATGCTGCGGTCCAGGCCTCCCTTTTGCCTTTCACACTGGTTTTTGCTTCTCTGTCCCAGTTTCTCCCTGTTCTTTAGGAATTAACTGCCATCCAGCCCTCAGAGCTCCAGTTCTGAAACTATCCAGACACGTGCAGCTGGTGCCATTTGATTTTTTTTTTTTTTAAATATACCTCAGGAAGAGCTTCCCTGTGCATATGGCATGCTTCTCTGCAGGAGAACCTGCACAAAGGTTCCACACAAAATCTGTGGAGGAGGAGAAATAGTGTTCACTTATTTATTTCAGATAGGTTTAAAGACATAAAACTATTAGCATCAAAACGAGGGCTATGAAGATGGTGAAAGATCTGGAGAGCAAGATGTATGAGGAGTGGCTGAGGTCCCTTTGTATGAGGGGAGGCCTCATGGCAGAGGGGCAGGCGCTGAGCTCTGCTCTCTGGTGACGGTGACAGGACCCGAGGGCATGGCATGGATCTGTGGCAGGGGAGGGTCAGGCCGAGGGTTAGGAAAAGGTTCTGCACCAGAGGGTGTTGGGCATGGCACAGGCTCCCCAGGGCAGCGGGCACAGCCCCGAGCTGCCAGAGCTCAAGGAGCGTTTGGACGCTGCTCTCGGACACACTGGCTGGATATTGGGCAGTGCTGTGTGGGGCCTGGGGTTGGACTCAGTGATTCTTGTGGGTCCCTTCCAACTCAGGATATTCCATGATTCTAAGGCTTGCAGTCCCTTTATCCTCCCACAGAACATCCAGATCTGCCATCAGCCCAGCAACCAGAACACAAGCCCAGATCTCCCTGTCTGCCTGATAGGGTGATAGGGGTTAAATCCGATGGCAGCTCACCAGACAGTTCATCTCTCCCTCAAGGGTATCACCAGAACAAGTGTGGGTACCACCACCGAAAGAAGAGATGCGGACAGAGTCACACTTCTCCCATCTCCCATCACAAACCTCAGTTTTTTCAACTCCTTTGCATGCAGGGGGAAATCAGTGACATAGCTATGTATGTTTTGTGATGCTGCCAAGATGAGAGATAAGCACATCTCACGTAAATAACAATTTATACTTCAGGGGAATTGGAACAAAAAAGTATATCCCTGTGGTTCTAAGTACATGGTTACAAATAATACAATTACTTCATCTGCTCACTACCATAGATAGTAGTTACCAAAGTTCACAAAGTCCTGTAGTTCATTCTTCAGTGATTTCTCCTTTCCTGATCCTGAATACTTGCAGACAAATAGCTGCCTACTACTGTTTTTAGGCAGAATTATGTCAGTGATTACATTTACAAAAGTACTCTAACCTGAAGGACCTCCTTTAGCTCTGAAGCCATGACTATACTGAGTTTCCTATCTACACGTATCACACATTCTTGCTTTTATTCAGCTCACCTGAAGTGAGTAAAATTCACTGCTATCAGACTACAGCAGCTAATGCTCAACATTTGTAAGGGTGTAAAATATATTTCTTTTCTGTTAGACCTGTGAAAGTTATATAGCTTTAGGCAATATTTGTATGGCACAAACTTCTACGTTACGTAATTAGTATTTTTCAGCGACAAACCCTAAAAGCAATCTTTCACAATACTTGAATTGTCATGTCTAGAGGTCACTTTCTGCAAGTATTTGATCGGTGTTCCTGCAAAGTGGATGAGTTATCCATGTTTATAGGCATCTGATAGGGATAACATCTCTCTCTGAAGCCTGATTTTGATGTTACCTTTTTTTTTTTTTTCCTGTGACCTTTTGTTCTGACACAATCTTGTGATCAGAACTACCCCCTGTGGCACTGATCAATAGCCACAGGAGATCACAGAATTTAAGCCTGTAGAAAGAAAAGCGTGAACATCTTCTGAAACAACAAACCCTAGTGTAGCCTGAAATTTTGCTCTAGGACTTTCATTCATTCAACAAACTGTTCAATACCGTTGCTCTGCCATATTAACTGAAAAGTCTAGGCAGGAATTGAAAGGATCTTTGGTTCAGTCATGAGCAGACCAACTTCCTGCAGCCCCTAGAAGAATATCCAGCTTCTGATATGATTTAATATGATTTACTAATGGTAGCACTTGACTACAGGTC
>VXAV01005915.1:259319-276130 GCA_013399715.1 Alectura lathami | reverse complement strand
TAGCACTTGACTACAGGTCTTCCTGAGCATGGGTTTAACTCTTAGTGACTCAGAGCAAACATATCTCTCTGGCAGAGAGATGGCAGAGTAACCCACACTATGAAGAAAGGATAAGATTAGATCTCCAATATAGTTTACGCAAAAGCTTGTGCTGTCCTGTGAAAACAAGATGCATAAGAACACATATCTCGCTACTAAAATTTGCCTGAGATTTCTGACAAGTTCAACTGAGCTGCAATTAACAAAGCTTGGGCAGCATGTGCCTGCAAAAGATGCTCTGCAGACATGACTTCCCTGAGATTCGTTGTGGGTAGAAAAGTTTCAAAGAAGTCATATCAANAGGGCTTTAGGTTTAGCAACACGATGCTCATATATAAATAAAAAAAAAAAAAAAAAAAAAAAAGCTTCATTTGTTGAATGACTTGCTTGAAAAGTCATTGTTTTCATTCTGGTGAAAACAGCCTCGAAGACAAGGTTGTCACACTTCTATAGAAAAGGAGAAATGTTGACCCACCTGAGAAAGAGACATCTACTAATTTAACAACAGTACATGGACTAACAGTATGCTTGCTTTGATCATACCACAGAGCTCAGATGACATAGCCAACAGAAACACACTACTGAGCTTTTCTCTGTTAGTGTTGCTCACTGCTTCTGAGCCTATCTAGTACAAGAAAATCTGATATTTTGGATCTGAAAGAAATAAAAAATCCCTCTGTTTTCACAGATTTAGGAGATTTAGATTCAGGCAGTCCATGAGACTTCACACAAGCAATAACTTCCCACAGCTCATCTAGAGCTTAAAAGAGGTGTTTGCTCAGTGTAAAACATCAAACAGAACGTTCCCTCCACTGATCTCCCCCAGTGGTCTTAATTTCAGAACAGAAGCATTGTGTCATAGCAGCAGACTGCATGTTGGGATGGTCAAATAAGTTGCAGAGAAACTCTTGGGTCATATGGGAAAAAACTTTGAAAGCAAGTTATAAATGTTTGGATTGTTCTGAGATGAATGATCAGTCCTTCCTATATATACTTCATGCACATTATTAAAAGAAATGCTAAAACAAAAGCAGCGTGCTGTTCTTGCTATTCAGCACCAGCAAAATCTGAGTATTTTTCAAGTTTCTCTTGTCCCTGTATCTAAGTATCAAGTGATCTGTGGAACAAAATTGCATGTTTGTAATTGTAATTGCTATCGTTAACAGGCTCTGAAAACATGGGAAGAGCAAGCTTGCAGAGGACTCCTACCTCTCATTTCCACAGAAGCATAAGAGTCTGTGCTAGAATAGGAACAGCACATCCTGCAGCATGGTAAAAGGATGGAGCAATGAGACAACAGCTCAGGTACACTGGGCTGGACTGACCTAGATTAAAATCGTGTGTCCATGTTAAAGCTAAACAGTACAAAGTTTTTGTTACACTGCTCTCAGCACACTAGAAAAGTTGGCTCAACTGCAGCTACAGGGCTGGAGAGGAGATGGCCTAGGTATGGCCAGTCAGATCTAGTCAATATTACCTTAAGGTCACCACTACCTTCAAAATACAGGCTAGAAGTAGTTTTGTCTGAATTCAAGTTGTGGTAAAATCATGATTTTACATAACAGAAGACTTGCATGAATGGCACAATTCTTATTTAATGGTACTGGTCATGATTTTCTGCTGCTTGTCATTTAACTGTAGCTTTTCTCTAACCTTCTGAAAGCACTGCATAGACGTGCATGGCAAAATTGCTACAAGAAGCTGTATCCTTACTTCCTTCTATGAGAAAGGTCTGTACACAAATATAATTCACAACTTTCCAGCAAGTGACAAAACTCAACAAGGCACCACTTAACTCTACCCTTTCATGCTATATTCACTTCTTTCTGAGCTCCGTTTGCTGGTAGCATTCTATTCAAGTTGCTATAAATTGAAGCAAGTTTATTAATGTTACACCTGTTTCTTTGATATACACCTCCAAAAAGAAAAAAAAAAAAAAAAAAAAGGTGTTTAAGGAGAAAACCTCTCACAGCATGTCACCAAGCTCTCTAACCCCACTTCACAAGCCCACTTTGTTGAAGGCACAAAGTAGAATGCATAAGTGAGCAATTGCATTTATGTTGTTTGCCTGAAGGTTTTTCACTGGCGTGGATCTACTCATATGTTTTAAGAAAAAATCACTCCTGCAAGTAAAAACATGAAAAACAGGAATGTGTCCTTAAAATTGCCCTTCTGAAAACAGCTCAGCGTACTTGTAAGAATTCCTGCAACTTAGCACATGCTTCATCTTTAGCTGAAGTGTTAGCCAAGTAATAATCAGCACTCAGCAAGAACTAGGAAGCCAGTTTGTCACAGTGAGGTCATGGGGAAGATTATTCCTGCTTTATGTCTCCATTTATAATAAATATTCCACAGACTGTCACGGAAAGCATGTAGAACATATTTATACTTCCAGCCTCCCTTTCCACATGCAATCCATCAACTTATTCTGATAAATTCAATAGAAGCCTATTCCCTTTTGTCATTCTTTACATGGCTCCTGGCTCAGAAGAACGAATCATTTACCTTAGAGTGCAATGGAGGTACTGTATCTTCAAAGATTAATGCAGCACAGATCTAGATTAGCAAAGGTATTTCCTTTTAAGGTGGAACATAACTGTGTAAATCTTTTCAGAGTCATGAACAACACACAATGCGCTCACCTCATGGTTAGGCTGCTTATGACCATCTGTTGAGATGTCATGATTCAAGTTCACAGCTTCAGCTCTCTCCTATCCACGTATTTACTGCCACATACTGTGGGATCGGAAAGACAGCCTACAAGGCATTGCAGTGGCTCTCCTCCCTTTTTTGTAAACACTTTCAGGAGAATCTGGTGTATTTCTCAGAGCAGAAACACTCTTTTATCTGAAAACAGCATCAGGAAATGCAAGCAGTGCTTCATTGGAATGAACTGTGGTAGTCATTAAGGAATTAATACTGCCCTTAGGAATCTCACAAGAATATCCTAGATACTGCAGTTATCTCTGCATCTGCACATAGAGGTGGCCAAGACAAAGGGCAATGAAGTTAGCTATTGCATAGCTTGATGGGAGTATTACATGAAAACATTTTCTGCAGATGGGACCGACTATGCTGGTGAAATCAGTAACATGATTATAGTGTCTTAATGGTCACCAAAGTCAGAGCAATTAGCCTGATCTGTAATGGGTTGCTTCCAACATGACATCTCCCACAGGCAGATGGTCAGGAAGCAGTTCAGTAGACATTAGACAAAATTTTCCTATGTCCTCAGATTCTGTAAAGGAACGCGGCAAAGGAGCTGGTTGTGGTATTTTTACAAAGATTGGAGACTTCTCAGACCAGGAATCCCCCATGAGAGTATGCAGAGAACAGTTCATGTCATGGAGTTGCCAGGTTTGCAAGACAGAGACTGAATAAAAATCCCTAGCTTCTTTTCATTCCGAACATCCTAGCAGCCCTGAGGTGACCATACAATTTCAAAACTAAAACAACACAAGAAAATAAATGAGATTTAGGAATGTATTAGAATTCAGGACCACTGAAATGTCATAAAAAGGCGGGAAACACAAAAGATGTCCGCTAAGATTTCAACAGAATGGCATCTGAGAAAGGCTTATAACATGGATAATGGCCCTCAAACATAAAGAGCATTTATTTACGAGACATTAAGATTCGTTGTATCTGTGTCCACTATAAATGCATAACAAATGCTTTGAATGTCTATTTTTCAAGCAAATTTAGTACAGAAAGCTATTTCTCTCTTTACAAAACATATGGGAATCATCATGATGGGATTACTCCTTTCAGAAATTCAGGCATAGAGTTTTGGGGAACTTCCAGTTGTAGTGCAAGAAAATAACCGCTTAGAGAGGAAAAAAACATTTTTTCATGAAAAGAGATTCTGATCCTACATGCCTTAATCCTATAATTCTTACCCAAGTAGCTTTCACTGTAGTCTACTACATATTCTCAGGTGAGTGGAAAATAATAATGAAAAAACTAGCAATATATTTAAGCTGACAATGAAAAAGATGTTTGTCAAACTCGAGAAATAACTTGCATAACATCTTCACAATAGTATAGCAGTTGCCGATAGGGTTGTGTGGTATATCAAGGATGAGTTGATTTTGCAGTTATCAATGTCCAGCAACATTTAAGTATTTCACAGCTGACATAGGAAATCAGGACATCTATTGTTCAGAGAAGGAGGGAGGACAAGGATCCTGGAAACACAGAAAGGGAAAAGGACTTGTTCCCCTGCTAAGGCTGAGAATCTGTTAAAGCCATATGTGACTTTGTGGAGTTTTTCAGTCAATTCACACAATAATTATTTCATGACAAGAAATCAGAGAAAGGATGAACAAGCAGTTAAAAGAGAACCACACTGAGAACAAAGCCGTAACACTTCCAGGTGTTCAAAGATGTATTTTAGTATTTTTAGTATTTTTAAGTCTTTGAAATTATCATCTTGCTCTGATGACCAGAAGATAAGTACCCTTACCCCCAGCTCCTCATCTTTTCTTCAAAACATGCATCCCTTCTCAGTAGCAGGTCTGACCTGGGTCATTTCCCATGGCCTTTCCCTAAAAAATCCTGACATCAGCATCTGGCCATTAGCTCTGGCTCTCTAACTTACAGTACTCGTATCATTTTCCACATCCTGGAATTGTTAACATCATGTCATTCTGTTCACTGGATATTTCTATCATTTTAAGTGAGATTCTGTGACATTTTGGCTGTTTTGTTTTGGATCGTTTCAGTCCTCTAACTTGAAACTGCTGGTAATCCACTCAACAGATTTTGCATTCTGATGTATATGCGTACGTAAATTTTCATGTTACATGTAAAATAATAGTGCATCTCTGGGGAAAAAAAAAAATAAAAAAGTAAAAAGAGTTTTGCAATAACACGTTTTTTGAATCTTTTTTTCTGAGACTGCAGTATTTTACAACTACCAACACAGCATACAGTGGTTTATGTCCCTTCTAAAGGAACACCTACCGTTAGAATCAGACCTGCTTAGAATTCAGGAAAGTCACTTTAAATGCTGAATACAGTCCCACCTACCTTACTGATACCTTTCCTTTCCCATGCTAACAGAAGCTCAAAGTATTTTGCTGAATATGCCTTACCACTGANTTTGTTGAAAAAGCCTTAAAAAAAAAAAAAAAAAAAAAAAAAGTAACAGTAGACAAAACACCTGAAAAGAGAATAAGGATTAAAAACTTGCAAGACAAATGCAATACGAGCACTGAAGAGAAGAAAAACCCTGAAGCATGTGTCCTACATTGTAGGTAAAATACCTCCAATTAAGATGGGCTACACAATAAGCCTGTTATTAAAGCTTTCTGCAGATACAAATCAATACATTAAAATATCCTAAGCAAAAAGCTGAACAGCAAACCTTCTCAGTATAGCCAAATACTATTTCTTCTTGCTGAGGTAAGCTAATGTAGCACTCCATCAAATCTCTGGCACTTAGCAGCACTTAGAGAAATTCACAAGGTAATCTTGGAAGCCAAGGGAAGACAGATGGAAACAAACAATAAATGAACGGATGGCTAAACAGACAGAAAATCTCACCTACCATTTTATCTGCCATCTGCTTCTCCTTGTAACTGTACCTTTACACAATTAATTCAAGCCCCAAGTTTCCCTTTCTGACACTGGAAATTGCACAAGGAGTGTTTATGACAGAGAGGAATGTGTCTAAACACAAAAACAAACAACAAAATTAAAACCTGAATGTAAGCATTTGAGAGCTGAGGCTCTTGAGAAAGGCTTCTTTAAAAAAAAATTGCTCTTGTTGTTTCCTTTGTCTTTCCATATTGTTCTTTAATCTTCCTCCTAGAGGGGGTCTGAGCAACAGCAAGAGATAAACAGAGTAGATGAAAGGAGGAAAGATGAAGCTTTGAAAAACTAAAATCTGTTTCTTTTTTGTCTATCTCTCTATATCACTTGCAGCAATATGGCAAATCAGTAGGAAACGTGCTGGGGTGGGAGCTTTGCTGAGAGCTTGTGTTACAAACAGCGCATTTTTGCATGGCACAGAACAGTCTTTTTCATCCTTCCCACCAGGTCTAATAACGGCATCTGACACTTACACGTCAACAAGTACCAAATTATTTCAAAACACTGTAAATCTTCTTTCATTTAAATTTACATTGCTCCTAGGGGGAAGAGGAGAGAACAACAGCCACAAAGTGGTGAATAGTTTGATAGCTATTGAACAAGTTTCTGGGGTCTAACCGTAGAAGTCAGTGAGATACTTTGACAGGTTTTATACAGGATAACTGGCCTATTTTAGCCTTAAAAATCTATGATACTATGTACCATATCACCATAAATATCTCAAAGATGCATATGGTCAATACATTCTTCTGTCATCAAGGGGGCAGTGAAGTATGAGACCAAAACTTTCTCCTCGTCTAAGGAATGAATACTTTGCTACCAACTATAAAGTTACTTCTTCAAGAAATAAGCAATAAGCAAAGCATACATTACGGCTAAACATCCATTCACAACCCGGCTCTACAATATTTTTTCAAACAACACAACCCCCATACGCTGGACTTTGGGAATTGACTCACCATCTATATGATACTGCATCTACTGTAATGATCACTTTCTACCCCCATTTGCTAGACTCAGAGAGAGCACAATAAAACCATTTTCAACAAGATTAGCAAATTAAGAATCAATCAGTTTCATTGAATGCAAAGGACAGAGGGTTTTCTGGTAGCAAAAGAAAACATACACTTCCATTTGAAGCCTCCACTAATTTAGATTTCTTACTTAAAAGCAGCAAAACACTTTGAGTTGTCCCTGGCGGCCAATTCCTGATGAGAATGGTGTTGGGATGGAGCACTAAATCAGAGCAATGAAGGACACTATTTTTTGGCACTGATGTAGTGTGTTTTTATAGCAAAACCATCATACTGATTTCAGGAGCATGCTGTACTCAAAGCATTTCAGAGTGCTGTAAAGACTTTGCAAGAGTTGCAGTGCCAAATTTTATCAGTTGTGTCAGTTTGATTGGGTTGTATTGTAGCTTCAGAGAAGCCATCTATATAGTGATATTTTATTGTCTGTATCCCTGACAGAGATTGCAACATCTACTTCTAGAAATGTGCTTAGGGAGCTATAAACAAGAAGCAAAATTTTGCAGGACTAGGATTTGAGGTTGCGAATAGCAAGAGTGTACATTCACAATAGAACACCGTTAGCATTTTGTGATCCCTACTTAAGCGTTACTGCTATGTCAGCAATTGAATAATGATGGAGAAAGAGCTAAAGCAACTTTGCCTTGGGCCATGAGGAAGAACCTCATATAGGTTCTGAAATAACCTGCATTTCCATTTCTCTGTGTTTTAGTTCCCTGTCTTAGGGAATGCTCTTTGTTGAGTAACTATAAGCAAATATAACTTATGACTAACTGTCAGAGCAAAAAACTAATTCTGCTGAGCAGAAATTTTTCATAATGCATATCATAGCACACATACAGCACATAGAGATGGTGCTTATGAAGATATTTTTAAGATATTTATTCTAATGTGCATCTTGTGCCTACCACTACCTTCTAGCGCATGACTTACCTGGCAGAATTGTTTGTGTGTTCAGTATTGCAGATGGCAATATGAACCCAGCTAACGGTCAGTTTACTCTGCTGACATAAAGGAGAGCTCTGAGAGCAACAGCTGCAGAGTTTGCATCTCTTTCGTGTTGAATCTGACCCAACATCCGTTGACTCCTGTTGACTTCAGCACACATTATATCAGGCCTTTGGTGCAGTTAGTTGCAGGTACAGTCTTTGAATGCTGAAGGTGTTGGACCCTCGTGCTACGTGGATGTATTACAACTAATGGAACACGTGTAAGGCCGAGTCAGAGGAAGTTATTCCCCCTAGCACCTTTCAGTGCTCATTTTACAGCCTACCACAAAAACACCAGTTTCTCCAAGCCACTGTGCAACTGTCCTTACATGATTTTGTTCTTGAAAAACGTCAGAGGATAATATCAGCTGCATNCAGTATTTAGCAGATTAAAGGTGGACTGTGTTGGGAGCTGGAAATGATCAAGCACTTCATTTATCAAATTATAAAAACAACAGTAAAAACCTTTCTCTGTCATGTGCCTATATCATACAAGGCTACGCACTGCCTGGGATGATCTATGGACCAAAAGAAGTTCTCAGTCAAGAGACTCAGCAAAAAACTTCTCAAGTATCATTTTATGTTAAATACTTAAAATCTTGCTAAATGGTGAATACTTTAAAACCAGTTTCAACATCTTGAAGTTTTGGCCCGCCTGTTTGTCTCTAAAAATGACCATTGCGTCTAAAATCTACATGACATGTATCAATGATTTCTTCCTTTTGTGATTATAGTTAGCTGGTGCTTTTGTCACACTACTACTGTGATTAAATACATTAGATTTCAGTACAAACTCCAACTGAGAAAACATCAGAAACTGGAGAAACTTCTTAGGAGAAAAGAGGCTGTGTGTGCATACAGAAATAGAAAAAAATATAGAAAAGACAGAAAACTCTAAATGCCTCAGTGATATGAGATGTCGCAACTAACATAAATTCAAGTAACTTCATGATCTTACACTGTAACCTTGTCCTTTCTAGCAACCAAGCATTTCCGTTTATTGCTTAGCAGAACAATACCTATGCTTGGTGACAGTGCTGTGGCCACCGCTTCCCAGGCTACAGGTCACTGAGATATGAAATCGAGGTGAATTCTATCACTCCAAGAACTTCTTTTCTCCAAGATAATACAAGATGCCATCATCAGGAGAATGACATATCCTGGAAGATTGTTTCAAGAGAACAAGTATTACAGGCTACCCATGGAAAGTACTTGAACTATTCCTAGAGATCCTATCACGGTCATAGCAAAATTTTCATGTGTAAGGCAGATAAATATGGATAGCAACTGAGCTGCAAATTGACCTTGTAGGCTTGGGATAGATTTAGTCACTACTGCCAAAAAAATTTTCAGGTACATCAGAGATTTGTGCCCAGGGGTCCTCTTCTTACCCAACTAAGTTGTAATCACAACTGTCAGTTTCAGAACATTCATATGACCCTGTGGAGTGTAATGCGAGTCAACCATCTGAATGCAAAATTCGTTAGACAACTGCAGCGTGCTCAGTGGGAGCAGATTGTGAGACAACACTGATGTATAAGAGAAGATGATAGAGCAGGTTAAAGGGCTCCTGCAGTGGTTTTGCAGGCTGGGGAATAGGTGTGCACATATTATGCCAATGTGCCTTCTCACACACCTCAGATGAGATCGTTTGGATGCTGTGAAATCTTCAGCAGTAACAGAACTTGACACCTATCTCTTCCAGTATCAGGGTATAACAATGATTGGACTACACTTTAATAAGTCTTGCTATTTCTTGTTTATCAAGGACATCAGGCTCTGAAAGCATAATTTGGTATATTGTAAGCTTGCTGTAAGAGGTATGAGCAGCCCTCCCCACTTCGCTCTATCCATTACCCACGGTAGCTCTCAGCCTATGCCAATCACTCATCTGTAAATCACTCCAATTGCTTAATGGGATCTTGAACACCACTAACTTTTATCCAGCTGATGCAGGGCTGATTTATGATCCCTTTCCCAGTTACACTTGTTTAGCCTTCAAAAGTCCAAAAATAATCTATTCATATAGGTAAGGGCTTTATGTAAAGCTGAACCCTTAGGCAGTAATGCTTCTTGGCAGGCTCTCACTGAGTTATCTGCTACACTTTTTTTTCATTTAATTCTAATTTTACTTCCCACTTCTATTTTTCCCCATTTCTTATTGCTGAGGTAGGCACTTACAGAGACAAGAAGTACTGCTATTAAAAGAATCAATACTTACATCCCACAATACTTACACTGCTTTATTCTGTTTGTATCCTATGCCCTTCATCTGTGAAGAATGGTGATCAATTATGAAGATCTGTCAGGTCTGTTATTACATGGGATCATTTATTCTGTTAAGAGGATAAAGCAAAGTCAGCAAGCCAAGAACATGTGAAGTCAACTGCAGTTTGAAAGCCTAGAATTAAAGCCTGTAACAAAGACAAGCATATTTCCTACATCCAAAATATAGAGCTTAAGAACAAAGGAACATCTCTGTTCAGTCTGACAAGAAAGGAAGCATAATCAAGACTCACAACATGCAGCTTCAAAATATCTGAAAAACTTTCTCTAACAGTGTTTTTACCTAAAGGTTTTCCCCTAATGGTCTACCCTCCATCATAAAAACAGTCAGCCAGAGCAGCACTTACCAATCCTTTTTACACTGGACCAAGACTTAATTATATACTTAATTATCCACAGATGGCCCAGTTCAGGTTCTTTGGGAATTACAGCTAAGGCATACAGCTGTGGTCTTCTCTTCCCTCTCTAAGACAATGTCAGCTTGAATCTGCCAAAGCTAACGGATGCCTAAGTACAGTGTAGCAGGTAGACAAGTAGCAAGTATTAGCAGAGTACAGCTTCCAGATCTCCAAAACCTTAGAGATTGTGTTATTTGTACCATCAAGCTCTCGCATTGTAATCAAATAGGTTGGAAACTATATCATCAAACTACAAACACTTTCTGTTGCTACAAAAACTACAAAACACTTTCTTCTTAACAGAAGTCTCTAATTCCATACACATATATGTCAAATCCAGTCAAGGAAAGGTTGAGGTAAGGTCAAAGGCAGATTTTGTTTCTTAAGGTTTTGTGATTTGCTTTTCTTCATTATATAAGACAAAGATGAGGGCAGAAATTCTTACAATGATTTTCAGCTATGCTTTGAAAGGGAAATTCTGAATATTTAAACTTTTTCTCACAGTGGGAATTCTGATATTTGTAGCCATTTCTGATACTGTAGCCTTCAAGGAAGGATCTTCTACCACCAAACTGGTTGAAACTGAAAGTGAACATACTGCAGTCTGGGAGGGATGCCAGAACTGCAAGTTCTCTGCTTAGCTACAGAACAGGTAGAGTTGAAGTACAACATGTTCAAGATGTCTTCTAGCCTCAGCAAACATCTCACTCCGATTTGGAAAGAACTATGTTAAAGATAAATGTTTCTTCATTCCTCATGCCCACTTAGCAGTGATTTAAGGAGCTAATTAGTGCCAACATTTATTTTGGAAGTAGGATGAGGCCCCTGTTTAAGCATCCATTATCTCTTTCATGCCACTTGGAAGCAATGTACCTTGGAGGAGCTGAACCCAGACTTTCTATAAGATATAGAGCCCTAGATGTTGGCTTCTCTCTCACTCTCCAGTTAGTGAAATCCAGGCACAAAGAAATCATTACATGCTTTTGTTCTGACCTCACAGACAGGACGAATGGATACGGCTCTGAAAACACATGGTCCCAGATATCAAACCTAGTAAGGTTTAAGTAACTTGGATCCTCTAATTCTCAAATTAACTGTCACTTACCTTTGTGAACACTTAAATTCTCCAGGATCAATTTTAGATTGTTTATGTTCAAAGTCTATAGAATGCAGTGGAGATTATCCAAGCACAGTATTAGAAATACATTTAAAGCTGAACTTTCCTTGTTTCTTGTTATTCCCCCATATATCTCTTGTACAGCTTTCTTTTAAAATGTGAATAATCTTAGCATATGTATTTGTAAATACAAAACCAGAGCCTGCATCCTACTGTAAATGTGGCCCAATGGCACTTACATTACTTGTGCCTGTCCTGGGTCCATTGATATGTTACACAAGCGACGACAACATGCAGAGAAACAATTTAGAAGAAAAAAATGCAATTCTAAATGTGTTATGCCTATCTACATTTGTAATTCTGGTCATGGATCCTATCTGTTTTTAAATTTCAAAGCAAAATATCTCTGAACTTGTGAAGTCAGTGCAGATATGCTCATCTTCTTCTTGCTGCATAAAATTAGATATGTACCAGGCAACGGTGAACTGATTAAGAGTCTCTGCAGGAAAATAAAAGAAGCCAGGTCTTGTTATAAGCATTGCTGCTGACTCTTGACAGAGGCAAGAATTTAAGGTGCATTGAGATGCTTATGAGATTCCTACTGTTGTGTGAACTTTAAGAAATGGTTATATGCTCAGAAGTGACTCTGAATAAATACCATTGTGAAGTTCAAAATTTATTTTCTCTCAAAGTCTTATAGAATAAATTTCCCCACTTTATAGGTAAAGATATATTTTCTCTAGCTGACAGCCCTGCAAACTCTGAAAGTCACAGCTGTACTCTTGGCTTGTGCACTTCATTACTGCTCTTTTGAAGTGGCATCTTAGTTGAAACGCTATTGTTAATGTAAGACAAAAAGTCATCCAAACTCATCCCAACAGCTCTGATTGTACAGGACGAACATATAAAAGGAAGAAAACACACAGGGAACAGATCTAATGAGTGTGAAGGGAACACTATACTTAGCTTCATTTTTCTCTAGGAGGAGAGAAGGAATACAGGGACAAAATTCTGTTCAGGCAGGTGCAAGAGATAGCTAGATTTTTCTGAACTCAATTTTCTCACATGCTGTTGCAGCTTACCTGCCAGTCTAGGTTGCTTATGCAAAAACGAAGAAATAAATAATTCAAAAGTTTAACACATCCTATGTTCTGACTGTGAGGTATATCTCATTTTTCTCCAGTTCAAATTGTCAGCAAAGGTGCCATCTTCCTTACATGTAATACTGTGATTGGCTTAACAGTAACTCTTTAGTGTAACGAATTCATTCATGGCCCAAAGGCAGCTGTGCCACAGAGCCAGCTTATGCACCACGTCCAATTCCTTTGCCCGGAGACCTGAGCTGGCAGTTTCATTAGCATCAGTTAGTCCAGCTGTTCTGCTCAGAAGAATAGGAAGTTAATTGCCAGAGCTTATTTCCACATTGTTTGTGTCTGCTGTTGGGATGTGTGAACCCTCTTCTCACTCTGATAAAAATGAGGTCGCTCTGTGTTTGAGTTAAACGAGTGCTTCTATGCAGTGTCACAGAAGAACAAAGGAACCCTGACAGGTTCCTTTATGGAGACCACTACTTACAGCTGTGATGGCTGCAGCTGCTGCAGGTTAGGAAGTACATCTTCAGAACTTCTGCTGCTGATCTGAAGTTCTGCTTGACTCTAGTGGAACTGCTCTCACTTTCTCTCTGAGAAAAGCCTCACGCTTCAGCTTCATACTTGAAGACGATTAGCCTCATGATTAGGAAACCACAACCTGCAGTGTATCTACCCATTAAGCTTCAGATACAAATCCTTTAACAGGCTTTGAATGTAAAGAACAAAGAGTTCTTGAACAATGAGCAAAGAGTTCTTGGATGGAATTCATCGGCATGTTCCCAGTAAAGCCTCTTCCAGTGGTGCATGTGAGCTCCTGCACTAGCATAGGACAAAATGACCCGTGAGAGAACTGGCAGTTGTACTTTGCATAGATTCTTTTGGCACTCTTGATCAGAGTCCTCTGGATGTCTCCTTCAAATAGCCCTCCAAATGGTAACAAAATGAGAATGTCACATGGTTTGAGGAAAGTACAATAATCTGCTGATCTGGGCTGAAAACATTCATGAAGGTTAGAGATATTTTCTGAACAACTATCGTGAGTTTGAGGAAAAAAGAAATAAAGTATTTTATCCTATTATATTTAGAGCCTTCAAAGGAATGTAGGGATGGGATCAGGAAGGCCAAGGCGCAGGTAGAATTAAGCTTGGCGAGGGATGTAAAAAACAACAAGAAGAGTTTCTTTTAGCTACATGGGGCAGAAGGGGCAGGTGAAGGAGTGTTCCCCCTCTAACGAATGGAAAGGGAGAACTGGCCTCCTCTGATGTGGAGAAGGCTGAGGTACTTAATGAGTTATTTGCCTCGGTCTTCACTGCTGGTCAGGCTGCCCAGGTCTCTCGTGTCCCTGAAAATCCAAGTGGGGATGGGGGAAGCAAAATCCTTCCCTGTGCTCTTAGCGGAGCAAGTCCGAGACCACCTTATGGGAATGAACGTCAACAAGTCTATGGGGCCGGATGGGATGCATCTCAGGGTCATGAAGGAGTTGGCTGATGTGGTTGCCGAGCCGCTCTCCATCATATTTGAAAAGTCGTGGCTGTCAGGCGAGGTCCCCGGTGACTGGAAAAAGGGAAACATCACTCCCATTTTTAAGAAAGGGAGAAAGGAAGACCCGGGGAACTACAGGCCGGTGAGCCTCACGTCTGTGCCTGGGAAGATCATGGAGCGGATCCTCCTGGAGGAGATGCTAAGGCACATGCGAGATGAGGAGGTGATCCGAGACAGCCAGCACGGCTTCACCAAGGGCAGGTCGTGCCTGACCAATCTGGTGGCCTTCTATGATGGAGTGACGGCATCGGTGGACCAAGGGAGGGCGACGGATGTCGTCTACCTGGACTTGTGCAAGGCCTTTGACACGGTCCCGCACCATATCCTTATCTCTAAACTGGAGAGATGTGGATTTGATGGGTGGACTGTTCGCTGGATAAAGAACTGGCTGGAGGGTCGCAGCCAAAGGGTTGTAGTCAATGGCTCTACGTCCAGGTGGAGGCCGGTCACGAGCGGTGTCCCCCAGGGGTCCGTCTTGGGACCGGTGCTCTTCAACATCTTTATTGACGACTTAGACTGTGGGATCGAGTGCACCCTCAGCAAGTTTGCTGATGACACCAAGCTGAGTGGTGCAGTTGATACCCCTGAAGGAAGGGATGCCATCCAGAGGGACCTGGACAGGCTGGAAAAGTGGGCCCACGAGAACCTGATGAGGTTCAACAAGGCCAAGTGCAAGGTGTTGCACTTGGGTCGGGGCAATCCCAGGTGTGTGTACAGACTGGGAGAAGAACTCCTTGAGAGCAGCCCTGCGGAGAAGGACTTGGGCGTTGTGATTGACGAAAAGCTGGCCATGAGCCGGCAGTGCGCTCTTGCAGCCAGGAAGGCCAATGGCATCCTGGGCTGCATCAAGAGAGGGGTGGCCAGCAGGGAGAGGGAGGTGATCGTCCCCCTCTACTCTGCCCTTGGAAGGCCTCACCTGGAGTACTGTGTCCAGGCCTGGGGCCCCCAGTACAGAAGGGATGTGGAGCTGTTGGAGCGGGTCCAGAGGAGGGCCACCAAAATGATCAGAGGGCTGGAGCACCTCTCCTGTGAGGAAAGGCTGAGGGAGTTGGGACTGTTCAGCTTGGAAAAGAGAAGGCTGCGGGGAGACCTCACTGCGGCCTTCCAATACTTGAAAGGAGCTTACAGGCAGGAGGGGGACCGACTTTTAACACAGGTGGATAATGGTAGGACAAGGGGGAATGGGCTAAAACTGAAAGAGGGGAGGTTTACGTTGGACATCAGGAAGAAATTCTTCACTGAGAGAGTGGTGAGGTGCTGGAACAGGCTGCCCAGAGAAGCTGTGGATGCCCCGTCCCTGGCTGTGCTCAAGGCCAGGCTGGATGGGTTCCTGGGCAGTTGGATCTAGTGAGCTAGTGGCTGGCAGCCCTGTCCACGGCAGGGGGGTTGGAACTAGGTGATCTCTGAGGTCCCTTCCAACCCAAGCCATATGATTCTATGATAAGGAAATCTGGATGTTATTTAGTAATACCCCGGAGCTCTGATGGACCATTTTCATCTATAGATCTCAAATAAGTCTACGTGAGAGAATTATTTCATCATTCTATTTTCTAGATGGTAAAGAAGAAGCCCAGGAATACAACACAAAGTAGGAAATCCAGAACATGGATTATCAGTATCGCACAGGTTGTAACTTCAGTCACTAAGCAACGTGATATGGTTCCAGCAGAACCCTATCAAATGAGGAAATAGTTGGGTAAAATGAATAAATATGCAGTACTTGATGTCTGTCTGGTAATAGCACCAAACTACTTAAGCATCAACCAATAAGTGATTTTCCAGGCATGATTTTCTGAGAAACAGAACTCTGGATTAGTGCCCTTACTCAGAATTGCAACTAGTCAGCATGTTATTAGACAAGATTTTAAATAGTGAGATAGGATCAAAATTTTCAGCACTTACTCTAGCAAACTGTTTGTAACCTGTCTACTAGGATACATTTTTTCTGTGACAATGGGGGACAGTGATTATTTTATCCCTACTTTCATGGACCTGTATCCACACTCCTTCACAGCCTGAGACTGTTCTTATTAAGGATTTCTTTAAAATAGAAGGATACACTTGAGACTGAGTACTATTTTTACCCCTTCAATTTGTAAATTTCCTAGGAAATTGGAAAGCTTTGGAATATTTTCCACAGAAAGTGATAAATTATTTTTTCCTATTCTTTGATGCACATCTAAATCTCATGAGCCAGATATGATAATAGGTCACACTCCAATTTCTTCCTGCCATTCTACAACAATGCTCTCTTGAGCTTATGCTGCTTTAGTTATTCATTTTATTAATACTGCCCCATAGCTAAACCCAACATTTTAAACTCCCTGAGAAACTTTCTGCTACAAGAAAACTGAGTGTAAATAAAAATGCCCATATGGCATCAGTGGCATCCTTTTTGGAGCACATGTGGAGGGCAAAGTCAAAAGATTGCAAAATGCCTCTTTTCACAAACACAGTCACTTCTCAGGCTTAGATCTGGTCCTGTCTCTCTGAAATATGTTTTTCTTGTTCATTTCTATAGCAAGAATCTACATATATTTTGAAGTAACACTAGAGGGCAACAATGCATGAGATAATCTGAATTTGTGTGCCTGAGAAGGGATGAAATGGGTGGTCTTCATTTGTTAACAGTTAAACAAAATTTACCCTTTGCTTCACGTATTGCTTTAACTTGAAAAGGACTTGTGCTGAACTAGCAAAGGGAGACAAAAAAAAAAAAAAAA
>VXAV01005915.1:241527-254516 GCA_013399715.1 Alectura lathami | reverse complement strand
TAAGAATGATCTCCTCAGAGCCATATTAACGAGCTGGAAGCAAAGAATTATGGTTGAGCAGAATTTCTTCCCCTTGAACTTAGATAGCAGCAGGACATGAAGGAGCTGTAATAGAATGTTATTTTACAAGAAGTAAATAATGTAATAGAGTCTATAAGGATGTCAGCAGGAGAGTTAGAACTGTCATAGCATAATCCTGACTTGAGCAGCAATGTGTGAAAAAGTAGCCTGCAGCAGTTTTTCCAGTAGTTCAATAATTTCTGCTTTCTCACTGATCTTTGTTTACTCTAGTTACCTTGTCAAAAGAATGTTTTACTTTATGTTAAAATGCAAGTTAAAACAAGGAAATGAATTCCCAGAAATCCCAACTTTTCAAGCATACGCATTTTCTTTTATTTTGAATTGTAGTTGTGGAAAAGATGGGACAATTGTATTCCCTTCACTTAAAAAAATAGGAAGAGTAGTAAAACCATAAATAAAAAGAGAAATCTTATGTCTTTGCTGTTTTTTTTTTTTCCTTCTTCTAATGAATAATTCAAAAAATTGGCAGTTTTACACCTTACATTCTTGTGATGTGATGGCAGTTTTTCCAAAGAGTCCTCAAATGTAAGCTCAGGAGGGTCGTGAAACTACACAGTTACCATTACTGGAATACAACAACACCTTCCAAGATACTGCAGCACCTTTTTATCATTATTGAAGCTAGCCAGAGAGGACAAGTTTGTAACTAAATAAAATGCGACATATGAAACTGAAATACAAAAAAGAGGAGGGGATGGTGAGTCTTTTTTTTTTTTTTGTCATTTCTGATTTAATGTGACACCTATCAAAATTTTCTTAAACTACTGTTATAGGAATGTAGTAAAGACTGGAGGACAAACTACACCCAGCTTTCATGATGGCTTTGTTCCTGCCCTGACATCATGCAAAGAATTCAGAGCTTGCATCCCCAGAAGAACACTCTCACAAGTCTTCCTTGGCCCAAATTCAGTCTGACTTTCAACAGAATCTAGGCACCTGAAAAGGGAAAGTCGTTTCCTTTCACAAATGCTGCTTCCATTGCAACGTTACTAGCTGGTGCTGTGACAGAACTTCAGATCCTATGCAAGTCTCTCACCCCGTCCTACTCATAGCCTCAGGAATAGTATGCCATGCTTTTAATTCTAATTGTATTGGCTTCTCTAAGCTTGAGTCAGACCTTTAACATCAGTTTGGTGTAATGTGTTTGTATGGAATATTTGTCTCAGTTTTAAGGAAATACATTAAAAACCTTTCACCGAGAACATGAAATATTGCATTGTCCTTGAAATTGTGTTAGGTCCTTCAAAGCCATTTAATCTCAATTAAAGCAAAGCATACAAGATAAGGTGCTCTGAAGATGCATTAAAGCATGCTATAGTGCCAAGCCTCCATGCTCTTTGACACATCCTAAAAGCACTGTGGCATTGGTTTAAAGGTACGGTTCAAAAATCTCCTTGCGACCCATTATCCATGGATCATTAGCATAATTCAGAAGTATAGCAGTGTATTGTGCCAATGTGTGCTAACAAGAACTGCTAATGTATGAAGTCTTGACATGATGGATTGTAATGCCTCTGGCTCTGTCATGTCAATGGAAGTTTATGCATTAGATAAAACACACCAGGGGATTAGATCGCTAGGAGATTGGGAATGCACTATAAAGTCTTTTAATTCAAAATCACCATTTGTAATCGATGCTGGAACTGCAAAGCTTGACCTTGGATGGATAGTCAGAAGTTTATCTGAAAGAAGTTTAGCATTCTGAGTACAGTCCTTCCACCACAGGACAGCATCCTTCATATCATTCCTACTGGGATACTAAGGACTGTAGGCGATATGAAGCCTGAGCTACTCTCACAGCTGAGTGAGCACAAGACATTTCTGGGCGACATGAGCAAGTTTATGCTGCCATTGATTTTCTTCTGCTAATTCAGAGGATAAACAGAGGACTCAATTCTCCAGAGTTATCAATCTGGCACCTTTCAAGCACAGTTAGATTGGCATCGGCTTTTGTTTTCTATTTTCTTTTTTTTTCTCTTCCTAATTATATGTTAAGTGCAACAGTGTTAACAGATGTCACTAGATTTTAATTCCCAAGGATTTCAAGAGCAAATAACACCAAGCAAATAATTGATTCAGAAAAAAAAAAAAAAATGTTTAGCTATCACTATCATTTAGAACTGTAAAATGAAACTATGTTATTTTTTTTAAATGCCTAGATCAAATACAGATTTTTTTTACAGTTATTTTGTTATAAGATTTTTCAAAGTTGTCAGCAAACCATTGAATGACAAATGCATAGGAAGAAGATGGTGCAAAGATGAAGGGCATTGGCTCACCGTTTTTGCAGTGGTCTCTCCTCTACATCTATAACGTGGCACGTAGAAACATCCTACTGTGGCAAAAAAAGTATTCATGACATGCTAACTGCTGCAACAATCCAGAGATACACTGGTACCACTGTATTCTGCCTCTGTCTCCTACTTGCCTTTTGGGCTTACAAAATTATTTTCCTATTTCTATCCTTAATCTGTTAACAGTGATTTTTTTAAAATAACTCACCTACAGTATAAATCTGTTAATAAATTTATGGCTGGTTTAACTGATAAATCTAAGAAAGTAGTTCCAAAGGAACCTGAAGTAATTAATATACCAGAATGCCTACTTGGATTGCTACATAATAATGATCTCAGATGCACAGAGTTCCCACAGCTCTCTAGGAAGGCAGTGAAGGCTGAAAAGATTAAGCCTCTCTGAAAACAGAGCTAATAGATCTGCCCACACGTGGATGTATATGCCAAAACTGATGCCTACAAATTCTGTATCCTCAGATATAACAATAGCTGGTTAGTAGTTGGACTTCTTTTTGGAGTTCCATTACCTCTAAGTCTGCCTATTTTACACCAACATACATAAGTAAGTGTGGATATGTATCTGTTTTGGACGTGGCAAAGCAGGTCACTAACAGGTAAGCACACTGAGGTAAAAACACTCAATGCAGACTGTCTGTGTAGTTCTTGTGCATGGTCTGTACGTTCGTTTAACACTACTCAGGTTGGCTGCCAAGAATTACAGTGATACAAGTAGAAGAACAATCTGTGAAAATCAGTTTATCTGTAAGGTGGGAATTTCCACGACACTACCAGAAACTGTTTTTGTCTTCTACGAGACCATAGTGCTGGAGTTGCATTGGCAGATTGGGTTCAGACAAATCCCTCCTGCATGTTCCGAGCTGGCTGCCTGAGGCAGCTCTGGTCTGGGAGCCCTGTAGCCAGGCCAGGCAACAGCCACCTGAAACGTGGCCAGAGAGAAACTGCCTTGTCTAGCCAGCTCAAAGCACAGGAAAAGCAGACGTGCATCTGTCTGCATCTCATCCTATCTTTTCATCACTCTTCTTCCTCCAGCCCTGCCCTGGACTTTAGCATGAGATCTGCCTATTCTGAGTGTGGTTTCAGGGAGCCACAGTCCCACCTGGAGGAAGCCCACTAGGACCCTTTCCCCTGATATTTGCCCACAGGCTTTGAAGTCTCCGGCACCAAAACAGAAATTGAGGCCAACAGTCTCAACTATGTGTCTACTCCGTGCCACGGAAAAAAGCAGGTCTAAAAAAAACAAATTTTGCACATTTACTGTTAAACTAGCATATTCTCCTCACTTTGTCCATTGTTGAAAATGCGAGCAGAACCTGGGTTTTATCACATTAACAACCTGGTTCAGGCTTCTAGTTCGAATACATTTGGAACTATTTCAGAGATGAACTGTAGATGGAGTTATTAACACACCAGAAGCATTTGACTGAGGAAAAAGAAAAGGCCCTCAACACATAGTTCTCTGAGACTTTTCTAAGCTCTCGCAATTGTTTGTTGATGTACTAAAAATAGTATATCTAAGAGCATGGGAATGGCAGCAGGCTATTTGAGGCACTGAGGCATATGACAGGTACCTGGCTGGAAATGCCACGTGACTTCTTGTCCATACACCACGATCCGCCTCCAAACACTTCCTAACAAATTGTAAATGGGTAGAAGACGACCAAAAGACATAACTCTAACAGGAAAAGAACCAGAGAGATCTGAAGCTCATAAAACAAACCAACAAACAAAAACATTCCTAGAAATACAAATAGCCAAATCTGCTAGGATTAAGCTTGATTTTAGGAGCAGCAATAGCTCCTCACTGTTCCACAGCAATGACGGCTTACTTTATCTCTCTGTTTTGTCTTTGTTTTCAGCTGAGCTTCAACAGTTTTTGAACTTGGGCAATCACCAAAGCCCTGTTTAGTAAAATTACCATTGGACAAATACAAACAAAATCATCAGGATCAGGATGATATTCTCTTCCTGTGGAACAAACAATTTTCTTCCAATTACTACAATAATTGCTACTTTCTAGGGAGCAGAACACCTAGTCACTAGAGGTTAAGAAAATCCCCTGGAACTACATCATAAGCAAGTTTTATTCCTGTTCAGTGATTTACTTAAATGCAGTTATCTCTGAAGGATAAGGAACAAATCCTTAGGGTAGTCACAGCAGGAGGGAGTTAGGGCACAAGGGAATTCTTCACCTTCAGATCAAATTCACTGACTTCATTCTAAAATGAGGACAGTCATCTGGGATGGCCAACAAAGCATTTGCTCAAGACTGCAGCACATGACCAGCAGAGATGCTCTCCTGACCTGAAGGTGTTTTGCGTAATCAATCTGAAATCTCAGCTGTGGGAGTAAGTGAATTTTAGCAGAGACTACTGGGGCTGATAACAAACACCCAGCCCTAACCAGGATCCTGGAGAGCTGTTTGCTTTTAAGACATTCTTCATCTCTTCCTCTATCCATTTTACAAGGGGTTTGGTATGCATTTTCTTATCACTCTCAGCAATATGACACTATCAAGATACAGTTTGTACAGGTAGGAAAGCTGGCCTAATCTCTTCCAGCCAGCTGCTCCCAGCAACTGAGTGCCCAGACAAACATGGAAGCATCTTCTCGCATGGGGAGATCCGCTTGTGGAGACACTGCTCTGTGTTTCAAAGAGCTCCTGTAGCGCCCTGCAGAGCACGTTTCTCACGCAGGCTGCAGGTAAGCTGGCTTAAGGGGCCCTCTTCCTTCAGCTGGACCTGCTTTGCTCTCTGCCTGTCAGCCAGGGTAGTAAGCAAGGGCCAAGAGAAACAATTTGTTTGGAGGTCAATATAACTCGTACCTTTTCAAGACTCACATAGATTTTCCTTATGTCTTCAGAACATGAATGAATATGTGATAAAATAATACCTTAAATAATACCTACTCCTATACACGTAAATGCCCCTATTTGTACATGCCTAATTGCCTAAAATTAGACCTTTAATTTATGCAAGATCATTGTAGGAGGTGGACTAAGTCTGAAAATCATGCCTTTCAGCTAGCTCAAAAGTATGCAGGGTTATTATTTAAAAATAAAATGCTTTGAGAAATACTTCTTATAATCCTTTTGATACTGCAATTACTTGAACTGAAAAAACTCCACACCTAGCAAGACAAAGATTTGATGGTTTCCTAAAAGATAGAAGCCTTAATAATGTATTCTTGTTAAGACTCTGCATTAAATAGAAGAACTAGTCAAAAAAAAACGTGTCTAATTCTCTGTTACACATGGCCACTTTAGACTACTCTGATAAAAAAGCCTGAGATCATCAGTGATGTTTCTACAGTACAGCAGAAATAGGAGTTCAGGCTGATATTTATATACCTGCAAATCTATAACTTTTGGTGATATATTGTATTAAAAACACTCCAGAACTGGTAAATGAGATTTAACAGAACGGATTATTTGGTTATCCTGAGTACTTTTGATTATTAGAAGAAAAGCACTGTGTAATGCATTTCTTTTTGTTAAGGGACACTAGAGGTCTCTCTAGACCTGTATCCTTTTTATGCCTTCTCCCTCTCTTCTGGAGTACTTGTGTATGAACTCTGATTTTGGACCACAGCTACTGTTTATGCTTTAGACAATTTACCTTATATAACCTGAATGCTATTCTATAACACCCACTTATTGAATTAATTGTTTAATAGGCCAATTAACTGTAGCGATTTCTCTAAGTGCACAAATGAGATAATTCCCTTGCTCTATATAATATGGCACTATTGTGATGCAAAGTTAGAGGAGACTGGATAAAACAGTGCAGCATTAGTCTTTCGGGCATGATCCAAGAATTAGGCTGTAGGACTTCTGCTACTGACTCCAGCTGCATCAGGATTTGCAGAAAGCCACTTCACTGCAACAGGGATGTCCATTAACTGTGCCACTTTAACAGATTCATGTATCACTCCACTAGCTACTGCATAGTTTAGTGTTAACTAATCTGTCTCACATTTTGTATTTCTTTCCAGACCACTCAACTGGTTGGTTTATTAAGCATTTTTCACACTACTTTCCCATTAAGAATACCTGACTTGCACACTCGGATGGCACTCACTAAACAGTGTCATCAACCAGGGATCCGAAGCAGCTGAGCTTTGGAGGAAATGCTGCCACAGACACACTCGGTGCAGCACCTGCTCCCTGAACCACAGAAATTCCTTCCCTTCTAATACAGCCTCATAGGCTGACTCCTGTCCAAGATCCTGCATGGGGATCTACCTCAGCACCACCACCAACTCTAAATTAACCCGTGCAACAATGTAGCTACAGATTCCAGACATTTCTGTGCTCCTCTGCTGGAATTCATTGCCTCCTGGCAGGAGCAGCAGGACCCTCTCTGTTCTCTGAGGTTTGCAGCCAGGACTGTGCAGGACACAGCAAAGGGGAAGACAGAGAAAAGGGATAGCAAGTTGTGCAGTTCTAACTGCAGTTACAGTTTTATAATGCAAACAGAATTTGCAGGTAAGGAGCTATTTTTATGTTTTCCCTCTAAGGTTTAGAGACTTTGCTCCCACAGAAAGTATCATGCCTTCTTTCAGAATGGCTGGTTAACGATAGGTAAAGTAACCAGCAAACAATAATGACACAGCCTGCATCACGGACAGAGGACTAAGCTTCTTCAGTCAATCCAGGTGTTTTTCCCCTTTCATTGACAGGAAATCAATCCTTTCTGACCTAATACATTGACCTACCACTTACTAGACTACCAGCTATGAAAATCAATACACAGTAATAGAAGACAGAAGTTTGAAAATGAGCTTTTCTTCCTTTTTCAACCCCAGCATGCTACAAGGGTTATAAGGGTAATTTTGAAACTAAGGGCACTGCAATGTTGTTTTTGTTCTGCAAGGCAAATGCCAGTTCTACAAGTGTAATGGCAACTGATGGCAGCTCAAGGCTATATCCGTTTTTATTCCACGAGTGTACCAGGAACCAGCAGTGCCAGGAGGTTGCTGCAGAAAATGAGGGGATCTGAGCAGCTATCTGTTTATGCATGTATTGTAAATACTCTTTTAGTAAAGCGTGGTGGTTACAGAACAAATTACCCTTCTCATCTCCTTACTGACTTCTGTGGCTGCACCCACCCAGTGTCAGGACTGACCTCCCATTTTTCATAGGGATCTGTGCTAGATCGAGGAGCTCTTTGTATGGCAGTCACTGTTTTGCCCAGTGAATGTTTCCCCCACCTGGCTTTACCTTTCAAGGAAGCTGGATATCCTCAAAAATTATAATAATAAATTAAAAATCCTTATCTTTACATTTTTTTTCTCTAATTTTCCTTCTTACACAGTCTTTATGTTCTTTCTCTCACCATTAATTTTTTAAAGCTAAAAAAACTCTAGCCAAATAGAAGTATCAGGAGAAAATGCCTTTCCAGCTTAGTTCAAAATTGTAAATTATCAGTGTGGACCTTTTTTTTCAAAATGAGTAAGCTCTTCTGAGTCAATTGAAACAATTTGTGCACTTTAAACAACACACATTTCAGGTTTTATTTCTCAGGATTTTTTTTCTCTTAAGCTTCTGAATTGCATTTAAGTAAATTTCATGTCTAAACAAATTTAAGATTGCTTTCCAAAGTCTAAGAATGAAAAACTTAAATCATAGATGTTACATAGATGTTACATAGTTTTCTGTTTTCAGGCAAATAATATTCTCATGCTAGAATATTCATGCTAGAATATAAAATTCTAGCAAATTATTATTCATCCAAAATTATTACTTGTTCTCAGGTAATTTCCCAGGCAGATCGTCCAATAGAATGTCCACATGATCTTTTCACCATTTTTTGCACCCTAATGGATTAATTGATTACTGTTTGGAAAATATTGTGCAGAAAGTAACTTCGTCTGTGATATCCCAGCTCTGATATTGAACAAGACCCATTCTGGAATAGCATTTTGAGAACCCCACCATAGCCATATTATTCCTAGATAAATAGACAGACCAACACAACCACAAGTCAGTCTCCTCTTATTTTACACGATGTAACTTGGCTTTATATGTGATATAGTTTGGCACAGAGTATTTTCATTTAGACTCTAAACAGTTACATATTGTTACCATTACAACAACAGTGGGGAGGAGAGAGGAAATTTTAGACAAAGGCAGTGAGATAAATCTTTGCTACAAGCAGAGTCATACAATCCTTACAACACAAGAAGCACAAGATATCAGTTCCTAAGGTCTTATATGAGTGAGACTTATAGGTAAGAAAACTAACACAACCTCACCAAAGTCTGAAGAACACAAACTGAAGCAGAGGGATTCATGGTTTTTAAATGACTGTGATTTGCATTGCTCAGGCCAAAGAACTTCCTCCAGTAAATCCTGCTATCAAAAGAATTATTGTTTCCTTCCATGTAAGCAGTCCTTAGATCCCATAAGTTGTGGCTATATAACAGATATCTTTCAGGAGAGCATCCAGCTTCTTTCCATCCTGTAATGCTTATGAGTCCAGGCATGAAGCCCAATAAGCTATCTTCTTTTCCATTTCATAATGCTAGAACTTAATCCAGCTACAATGTAAACTAACACTGCTGTGGTGCAGCACTCCCGTATACCACCAACCTTAACTCCTGCCAACAATTCTACCTTTACTCCATGAGATACATATTTCTTAACTATGGACTACTGAAAGAAAGCAGTCAATGGGAGGATCACTGCCTACAGAAGAAGTAGTTCTCATTTGAGCCTTTTCCCAAATTTTTGAGCAACTTGGTGGAATTAAAAAAGCGAAGCAGAGCTTGGAAGGAGGCGTGAAAAAGACAAAAAGACAGAGGGCAACAACATGAAAATATCTCAGATATATCTTGTGTGCCTCACTGGAAACATTTGAAAATAATAGCCTGAACTTAGGAATGTTACCCTTGGCCTTCCTATACCAGCAGCAGAGTTCTATACCCTTGTGGAGACCTCTCATCAAATAAGCTCTGAATCACCTTCTTCAGGTGCCTCTTTATATCCATGAACATACAGCAACGCTAGAGAAGGTACTGGTTTTGTGGGTAAATTTGAACATTAACCAAAGTTACATCTAGATGAATGTAGACTGAAAATGGTCCTATTTGTTCCAACGGCAGGCATCTGAAATCATCTTGCAGATTAAATTGCGTTTTTATTACATCACTGCAAAATGTGTTCAGTAAGTTGAATCCCAAGAACTCCAGAATGGGGGAGAGATTTTTGTTGTTGTAGTAGGTGTTGGCCGTCGGTGACACAAGGAAATAAAAGATGTTCCAGCTGCAACCCATTCTCCCTCCTGATTCAAGATTTTAATTTGAAAATGGCTATTTTTAGGCTAGAGCTCATTTGAGGTTGTTCTCTGTCCCCAGCATGTAGCTGATTGCTGATAACCAGTTTGGGGGAGTGGGGGTGAACTAGTGCAATCTGCAAACATTACGAATCAGATTGACTGAAAAGCAGAGCAGAGCTGCAGAGACCTTTCTGAGATTTGAGTCTGATCTCTGATACTCTCTGCCTTCTCTTAGAGATCCACTCTTTAGTTATAAGTGACACTTCTTTCACATTTTAAATAGCTGGCAGAAAATAAAAAGGAAAAGACCCTAAATGCTCTTGCCAGACTAGTCAATGCATTTAAGATTAAGCTGAACACTTCTATACATCTGTGACCTTTAAAATCTGTTAGGAAGGTGAGATGTTAGGATTTAGTCTCAGCCTGGTGATTGATGTTTTTTTCAAATGTAAAGCAAAGCTATAGTCTGTAGTCTAAAGCCTATTTATAATCCTCTTTAACAGCACTTGCTATAAAGACACAACTCATTTCTTCGTGAAAATAGCCTGGCCTGGCAATAGTATGATATATTTAAAGAAAACAAAGTAAGGACCTGGAGCTTGCCCCAAGAAATATATTAAGGAATCGGAATATGAAGTAATATTAAGGAATAATTGCTCTGCATCTGAAAGTATTTTGTTATACGAAAACCTGATAGCATCCTTGTATGGCAAGTGTCAGTAAGGATATTCTACTGATTTATTTCTGAAAGCAATTGGCAATGGCAATAAACAGGAACAGAAGCAGCTTTGCAGGTGAGGTATTTGTTTCTAAGCCTTCCCCCAAACATATATGGCACTTTATACCGTATGTGCCCGTGCACCAAGACTAGTACAGGAGACAATTGCCTACTGAAAGCAAGGCTTAATGCAGCCCCCTTCAGTCTTCTTAACCTGATATGCTCTACTGAGTCATTCCTGATGGGCTCCAGGAAATGTATACAGTGAGATGTAAATGTCTGTGCTACTTGATGAGGTTTAGCTGCACAGCACTATTTTTCTTGTCCTTAGAAAAGTAATGGATAGGAGGGGAGGAGATTTTGGGGGTTTGCCAGTATGTCTATGCCCTTCTGGAGGGCAACAGTGAGACTTGCTGAGGGAAATGAAAATCAGTAGCTGTGGGGCTGTTTGTAGTCAGTGAAGACATCAGTACGGACAGGCAGTTATATATGACTCAGTACATCCTCAAGCCAGAAGCTGAACCAATCAGCAGCATTTATATTCAGTAATGGTGGAAAGTAGGGAGATGTCTCAGTGATGATTCATTAAGACTTCAGTGAAGTTAGATGCAGAGCTGAAACTATGCCTACTTGGTTTAGATGAACCATTACCCTTTTGAGCAGCCTGTAGCACCCTGCGGGTTCTAGTCTTTCTTCTTAAATTCAAAGGAAGTTTATGCCTTTATGTTTCTGTGACCACCAGAATGTGAGTAGATGTGGGAATAAAGTAATAAAATGATCAAAATAACAAGAAAGGAAGTCTAAGCATGTGTCTTAATACTTCTGAAGAGACCTGGAAAGGAGGTTTCTACAAACATGCAGTTTCCAGGCAATCTTTGCAATTTGTTTTCCCGTCATATTTGTCCTAATGCATTGCTACTGCATTTACTCTAGCAAAGGACTTCATGTGGATTCAGTTTTATTGTATGGTCATAACACTACAACATGATTTTCAAAGGGTGTTCATTTCCTATTGACAGGAGATTGAGTGGTCCCTAATAGTCAACACTACTGAAAATACCCTGTCTGAAGACAAGATAAGGTGGCATCTAAACCTGCTACTTTCTCTTCTTTTCTCTATTAGGTACTCAAAATGCACTGGAAACACTGAAATTTTGGTTAGATTTCAGTGGAAGATAACAAGACTCCAAGGCTACGGTACTATGTCAGTAGAGAGGCTCAGTTCAGTTGGAGCCTGCTGTACGCTGTGCCACTGGTGCAATCTAGCTAGAAATGAGCCATGACTGCACTGCTGAGACTCCCTTAGACTAAAGAGGCCTTTGGAATAGAATAGAGTGGGAGCTGGGAAACTATCAAGCAAATTACCAGCATGCCTCTGTACTTTTCAAATGCTTGATTTCTGAAGGTATGCCAATAAGGGCTAGTGCCAGATCTGTCAATTACATACTTGGCTATGCAATTTTAGATACAGCTCTGAGTGGTCTTAATCTACTTACCTGCACCTAACTGCAAGGCAGGAACAACCACAGCCTGTGGCCATCAAATGCAGGCACGGTGCTTGCAGCCATTGTACAAGTTATGCTGCTTTTGATACTCAAGCTACCAACACTACTGCTAAGTTTGCAAGAGCTGTAGTCTTCTAAATGCAAGGCTGGCATGCTCTAGTGGCAAAAGAGGTTGCTTTTGCTCATTGGATCAGCCCTGGAAATCTTGCCTTCAAAGCTATGGAAGATGGCTGGACACCTATGCACAGAGATGTGAACTCTGTTCCCTATTTCTTACGTTTGGTGATGAGATACCCACCCTACCTGTGTAGAGGTAGTGTTTTAAAAATGTATTTAAAAGTTTACATTGGAAAAAAAAAAAACAAAAAAACACATATATAACAACACATTTATGAAGTACAACAGCCCTAAACCTCTCTTTCAAATGTGAAAGATCAGATTTGTAAATCTTAATGTCTGGCCAAAAAATGATGGAGACAGAGAATGAAAGAAAGAAATGGGAAAAGAAACAGTTTTCTACATCTAATAAACACTTTTTTTTTTTTTTTCAGGTAACAACCTGACATTCTCCTAGTTATGTCTACACAAAAAGAGGCATGAGGCTGAAGAACACCAGTAGGTATCAGGTCTCTTGCATTCACTGGAGTACAGGAATGGCTCAAACAAACACCTTGGCACCTCATTGTCAAAGGGAAACACATCCTTGGTGCCTCAGTGCCACTTTTTGAGTTTCTCAGTGTCGGACAAGATGGGAACACTGAATGAGTTATTGCAGACTGATCCCCCTGCACATTCAGACCCTCCCTGCCAGTCACGGCAGATGGATGTGCTCCTGTCTGCTCTCCTCCTTGCCTACCCTTTTGCTTTACAAGGATAAGGCTGCCTGCCCACTGGCATTCAGGGTGATGGCCCTACCTGCTCATCCTGGAGCAGAAACAGTTCCCCTTGATCTTTACCCCAGGGATAAGTTCTTGCCCTCTGCAACTATCAGAGCAGCCTCTATCACTACCTGCATGCCTTTTTTTCAGACTCGGTAACTAGAGAAGTTAGTCACGAGATTTTACTACTGGGGATTTTCACATGAAGGTGATGTTAT
>VXAV01005915.1:227447-241489 GCA_013399715.1 Alectura lathami | reverse complement strand
TTTCACATGAAGGTGATGTTATTGAATTTAACAGTGTCACCTTCCTTATGCAACACAGCAGCATGTTTGTACAATGACAAAGTAAAACAATCACAGACCAGGAGCTTTCTAGGCTATGAATGTCCCAAGAATTATGTGTGAATGAACTAGACAAATTTAAAAGAACATGAGGGTTCAGGTACTGCAATGGAATCTCAGGTAAGTACCCACATGCCTTAACACCACTGGGATTTAAGTATAGTCTATACTCTTGAAAAGAACCAAGCAAAATCATGTCAGGGCTGGCAGAGTTTTGTGCGTTTGAAAAGGGTCAAAAGATAAACTTAAGGGCAATGTGACCAATTCTAGGGTTTATGTGGGCAAGCAAAAGTATTAGCCAATCTCTAAAAGGAAATAATGAAGCAACAAAATGGAAGGAAGGTCCAATTTTATTCTGCATATTCAGTTTGGAATTTCTTAGCTTCTCTGGAAGCATTGCTGGAGCACCACAGCATGTGTATTTCATTTACCTGGAACACACAGGACCATTTGCTGTTAGATCTTGATATGAAAATGTTAACTCTTTGTGCTGCATCTCTCAGAGAAAGAAGTAGAAATGAAAAAAAAAACCACACAAGTAGCAGGTAAACATCCCTGCTGCTAAAGCTTTTCCTTCATGTCCAGCCTTTCTATTTTGGTTCTTTGCTGAAAGGAAGCACAGGACCATACCTAAGAAACATGACTGTCAGCATTCATTAAGACCAATGCTTAATCTCAGTTGACAACATCAATGTCAGAATCGTAGCCGGGAGCTGGCAGCATTTCAATAGAGGATTCTTCTAAGCTCTTACACACTACTTCAATAAATAATCCTACCGGGAAATATGGAGAAGAGCATTTAAAATGATTTTAGCTGGCACGTCACTACAAGGTTGAACCATCGTGTAGTGATGTGCCCACTGCCTAATTCCACTGTGAAATGTTGAAATACAGCTTTTAGCTCCACGGAAGCATGTAGGCCTCTATTTACATGCAAATTGATGCTATTCATGTGTGAACTACAGCAGGTACTGACTCTGCCAGATGGAATAATTTGGGGATAGGCCCATTCTCTTCTGCTGAGGGCCGCATGTATTCGCACATACTGTGGATAATTGTTGGAGTTTCTATGTCACCAGAAGTCCCAATTAAATAACGATTTAAATAATTTACTTTTTTTCAAGTAAAATATGGTCATGCGTGCAGTAGCACAGACTAAAAATAATTACAATAATCACAGTTGTAATAGCATTATTAGGAATAACATCACTGGCAGGAAGTGGGAAGCAGGTGGCTCAGGGCAGAGCATCAGGAAACCTGGACATGTCACTGCCCAGTGATTTTGGACATGCCGTTTCATCTTGTCATCTCTTTTTCCCTTTGTTTTCATCTGTGAACTATTCATGGGATAATGCTTTGTTCAGTTTCCTGATCTGAGGTAAGCAAAACCCCCACAAGCCTTCCTGTAACAGACATTAACATGCATTTTGCTGCGCCAGCCCCCACACGACCTTCACCAGCAGTGAGGGTCACTTGATTTCAAACAATGACAGTCCCTTTCCGCAGAGTTAGGATGAAATTGCAAAGCAGTAGGTGGCTAAACTGATTGATGAAAACAGGCCTAGCTTGGCTGATAATGCTTTATCTGAAGCACGGATATGCTTAATATTTGTTCAATTATCATCAGCAGAGAAATCAGGATATCAGTGTGTGAGCCTCCTCGACACACAGTGGCCAACCTGACGTAAGGCAGCAACAAACACAAGACCTGAGAGGAATCAAACAACACAATCAGCTGATCTATTTACAATTGGAAGCTACAAAGGGTTTTTTAGCCGGTGATTTTCATTCTCTTGAAGCTGGAGATGCAAAGACAGATTCTGACAGCTACACAAAGGAAAGGATTTAATTAAACTGAAGAAAATAAGATAAACTTCACATAACAAAAGAAAAGAGGAAAATATATCTATCTTCCAGAGAGAGACTGGGACGGGATATGAGGGGCTGCCCTCATCTCCTGCTCTCCCTGAAGCCTGTTTATGTAGTGTATGCTTCGAGCCACATATCAGGGAGCAGCCTTGCTGCCAATCCACACTACTTGCACTGAATCTGCAGCCCGGGATGTTGGTATATGGGCAGCCCTCTGACTGGCCCTCCAACAGACACCTTTTTGATTCTGCTTCAGACAACCTGCTTAAGCAAAGGACAGTGGAAGCGTTACTACAGCAAGCAGTCAGAAAAGAGTATGGCAAAGCCAATAAAGTTAGCAGCACATTCAGAAATCCATACATGGAAATGACAGAAAAAAATGATGCACAAACAAAACAAAATCAACCAAACAAACATACATACACAAAACCAAAAAAGTAACCAGAAAATCTCTACATTCAGGCTAAATATCCAACCATTAGTAAGGTCAGCAGTCCTTTCCTTTTCAAGTTTCTCTTATTCCTAAGCCATTTTTTGAGCATTTGGCTTCACTGCTCCCAGTCCCTGGAACTCTCCCAAATGCCTTTAATTTTCAGGGTCTCAAAGGCTAGTGGATGGGTTTGCTTCACCTGTGAATGTTGGCTAGTACTGCAAAAGGCAGACACAAATGAAATCACTGCACTAGGAAATACAGCATCATCTTCAAAGCATAGAAAAAAATCCCTTTACTGTAATCCCTAATTCAGAAGATGATAATCAAAGTCATTTCTCCATAACTACAATTAAAAAAAAAAATTAAAAATTAGATCATACAATCATATATTGCTGCAGGAGAGAAAAGAAATATCTACATTGTAAGCACCACATGCAAAATGTCACACTTTCAGACAGTAATGCCTCAAACTTTTTTTCATTGAGACAGATGAAGACATACCAGGAAATGGTCCATTCTGGACTTTTTACCTTCCACATGTGATTGATTTTAGGACACTAGTTTTGTGGGTTTTTAAAAATCCAGCCTTTCTTTGTCAATTCTATGGGATCATAATAATTAGCTCAGAAAGTGGAATAAAGGGCACTAAAATGAAATTGATATCCATATCTGTGACTGCTTGTCTCTTCAGCAGATATGTACATGTTTGTGAACAGAAAGGGCTGATTTGCTTGCCTAGCTCACCAGGAGTTAATCAGCATACATTGACATTGACCTAGCTGACTTGTGACACATTGAAAAAATCCAAATAGAGGAAAAACAATGAAAAGTTATTCTCCGTGGCACACTTCCATAGACATTAAGCATACTGCACTGGATTAAATGAAAAGTCCTCCTAGTCCGTTGCATTCAGTCTCAGAGTGACCAGTTACTCATGGATATGGAGAGAGTACAAGAAAGAGGAACATGCAGGGAAATGTTTTCCCTGCTGTGCTCAACAATTCAGTCACTGTGACAAACCCAGTCGATGTCAATTGAACTCAGAGCTGTTTTCAACAGCCACTAATAAGGTTGTCCTTAAAAGTTTAATTACCTTTTGAATTTATACCTAATTTTATCTCCTAAAAACCCTGTAGCAATGAGTTCCACAAATTAATTAGACAGCTTGTGAAAAAGAACTTAATCTTCTTTCTGCTGAACCTCAGTCACCTGGTTATTTTCCTGTTCTTCAATCTTGAAAACCAGTAAAGTAATAATTTGCAGTGATTTTCCCTTGTATTACCCTAGGATTTTATGAACTTCCACTATCTGCATCATCTAAGGTTCTCAGTTTTGGTTTAACTAATCTGATAATTTGCCTATCACCACTACACATGAACTTCCTCTCCAGGATCTCTGATAATATGTTGATTAGTACAAGTTCTAACTCAGAGCCTTGAAGTACCTTGCTAGTAACCTCCCTTTATTGGAAAAGCTGCCCCCATTTATTCTTACCCTTTATCTCTTATCTTTCAACCAGTTTTTAAATACAGAAGAGGACCTTTCCTCTTACGCTTTGACAGCTTAGTTTTCGTGACAGAGTCTCATGAGACACCCTGTCAAAAGTGTTGAATGGAAACCACTTGTATGAAATGTTTTCTATTAGGAAATAAAATATTCAGGATTTGCAATCTATGGAAAGGACTGTTTGATTTCTGGAGAAAGGAATTGTAAATCATTTATAGGATGTTTTCTGACATTCTATGTCAAAGTAGATGCTGCAGATGGCATTAAAATATAATAATTTCAGCTTACCTGATGTTTTAGTAATACATAGTGAATAATGAAACTGATAATTTTCTCTAAATTGCATATAATCTCACTTTTACTTCTTTACTTTTTTAGTTGAAAATTAAAAGGAAAACAGAGATGATCTGAAATGAAATAGAACAAGATGAAGTTGCCTTCAAGCACATTTGTGTGAAGCTGAAGGAAAATGCCAGACCTCACAAGAGACACTATTCAGAGCTGGAACCCCTTGGCAATTCTTGGCAATACTGGTTCACAGTACAAGGCCTGCTCCAGGTACAAGGAAAACAAACTAAAAGCAGTGACAGACTTTTGGCTTTGCAGCTGCCTGAATCAGCCTGAGCTGCCACAGCTGATGCTGCATTGCCATGGTGCATGTGTGAGATGTATGGGTACAGGTACAGGCCACGTTCCCTGACACTTTTGGCCTGTAGCGACAGCCACAGCAAGTCCCACTCCACCAATCTCCCCAGATTGGCACCCTGCCCTTTCCAGAAGCCTAGGAAATACTTGAAATTGTGCTCTGATGTAGAGCTGCTTCCTTTAAAACGTTGTAAGGAGAAAGCAGAAAAAAATTAAAGCAGGTGAAGACCCCTTTAGACTATTCTCCTGCAGTCACAGCTGTTCTAAAAGACCTCTGTCCTCCAGCCTTTCCTGACACAAAGCCCCTAAGCCCCATGTGCAACATTCCCAGTCCTCTTCCCTGCCTACTTGCCATAGCCTTACTAACTGCTGCCAGATCTCCTCCCCTAGCAGAACCTACTTGCCACCGCTGCAAAACTGAATTTTTTCCCACAAGGCTGAGAAGCTGTGGAAAAGTGGAGAGTAAAATGGAAATGTATACTGCTGACACCAAGGACGTCCCTGTCTGTTTGAAACATAAGTTATCATGATCTGGAGATCTAACACAAAATGAGACAAGAATCTGCATGAGCAGGCTTTCACATTCTGCTTCCTTAAGGTGGTCATGGTATGGAGAAAGATAATTTACTCAGGAAATGATCTCACAAATCATAATGCAAAAATTAGTAATGTCAAAAATAGAACAAACCCTTTATATTTTCCCTATAATTTTGTTAAGAGAAGTATTTTTCATCTTGAAAAATCCATGTTAGCTTTTATTTTATTTTATAACCTTGTGTTACTTCCTGATGAAAAATCACATGGAGATAAAATCCAGGCTCATCTGTGCCAAGCATTTAAGAATATAAAATATCAGAGGCATATTGTAAATTCCCAAAGCCATACATTGCAAAGCTAAGAATACCAGTGTTAAGATTACACTTAAAGGACATCTGCAAATACTAAGGACAGTAAAGGTCATTAAATAAACTTAACATTTCCCTGTATTTCAAGTAGAAAAAAGAGGTTGAATTCCTGCTGTAGGTGCCAAGCCCACCCTGTTTCAACTCTGCAGTTCCAACCAGCTTCACATGGTAAGTTATCATTATAGCAGAGAGGCTTCCTACAAGTTATATAGGAAGCTGGACAACAATTTTAAAATAAAAGCTAAAAAGGGAATTTTTAAAAGGCACAAAAATCTATACAAATAATCTAGAAACAGGGAAGGATAGCTGCTGGATAAAATGGAGAAACATAATTCTAGCATAATTTAACAGAACATTGTTGAAAATTTTCTTTTCTTAGGTGTTTTGTGTTGGCTGGGAGCCATTTACTCCTGCACTGCAATTGAAGAGAACATTTGCCTCCTTGGTTTTCAACTCTAATATCTCATAGCACAAGCAGAGCTTTTGTTATGCATCAGCAGCTGCCAATATTTTAATGAAAGGCTCCAAAAAAAATGGTTGTATTTTCTTTTGATTTATTTTAGCTGGCAGCTCTTCAGAGTTTCAGTCCCCGGCTCAAACCCAGCCCTCTGTAGCTTCTATACACAGTCCTCCAGGATCTCCCAGTATTCTCCATTACAAACTGACTACACTCTAAGCATCTCTCAACAAAGTTTCCAGTTTCAGCCTTTAAGACGTTTGTTTTCAGCAATGCAAATTCCCAATTCTATCCCCATCTCCTAATAAACGAGAAAGAATATTTTACATCCAATATGTAAGTGCTGAATCTGGGCATTTAGCACAGTCTCTAACTGCGTCTCCTTATCCTATAGCCTGCACTTGTTTCTCAACAAGTAAGGTCTTTCTTTGCATCTCAGTTTAAGATTTTTTAGGTTTAATTTTCTGTTCTTCTTTATCTTGTCTTTCTTTTGTAAAAAAAATACTTGTATGGACATGTGTTTCACTAATACTCCATCCTGAATGCTATGATAGGTGTAGGCAAAATGTCAGGCACCTAGGTAAGCCTGTGCTTAGAATGCATAAATCTACAGAAGTTAAATACATGCTTAAATGCTCTCCTGAACAGTTACTGACAAAAAGATTTGTGGGCTTTTTGCACTGGACTCAGGCGATGTCTCTTTTTTTATACTATTTGTAACAACGGCACTTCCTTTCCAATGTGATATTCTTAGATATTTTCACTAAGTCAGTTCTAATTGGAAAAAAAAATCCTTGGTAGGTAATAGATATCAATTAATTTGTACAAAAAATGATTGCAAAACTGTAAAAAACGATATGAAGTATATTCCTATTCACGACAGAATTTAAAAGCATAGAATTTACTGAGATTAAAAAAAAAAATCCTGGAGAGATTTGTACCTTACCCATTTGTACTAGCTCTCAGGATTTATCTTCCCATGATGGTCTTGTGGAAATGTAATGCTATTTGGTATACTAAATAGTGTCACATTCTTCTGATTCTGTCGGGTTTTAATGTCGACTAGCACAAGCAAATGTTAACCTCTCCTGTTCTCACTCCTTCAGTGTGATTTCTAAAACATCTGACACAATCCCTTTCAAGTCCTTATTTCTCCATAATTACATTAACATGATGATGTGCCTTCATCTGAGACTTCATCTGGATTTCATCTTGTAAAGAGAGAAAAAGTCCTGGATCATTGAAGTACCTTTTCTTTATGAAAACCACCTTCAAAGCGTTAACCTCAGCATTTCCAGAGATCTGTCAGCTTAGAAGTAACACCTAACACCATCAAATTACTGCCATTATCACACCCAGGGCAATCACGCCCCCCTCCCTGGCCACAACAAGGTTTGGAAAAACAAAAAAGAGTGTTTTTTTTCAACTTCAGAAGTTTTTAGCCATGAGTGTGACTTAGATTTACTGAAGTACTCTACTGTAGTGCCCCAGGAAGAGTTGGCAAAGATTGATTCCAGCCACACTGAGGATGACACACATCAAACTCCTTCACAGATGCTTATTCACCCATCAGATTATATAACATTGACCCTGGAATTGCTGAGAACTAAAAGGAGTAAAAAGAGAGTTGGATGTGTTTTATCTGGGATGCCAGGTCATTAAGACTATTCTGGTAAGATATAACAGAATGGTATGATGCAGACTTTCCACCTCAGGCTACGAACTTGTCATTTTAGAAATGAAGTGACGCCAGTCTGCTTAACTGCTTGAGCAATAAATAGAAACTCTTTTCTAGCACATAATAAAAGCAATGGATAACTTCTACTTAACTTTTTCTTCTTCATTCGCTCTTCTAAAAGAAGTGCCCTGAGCTCTGTTGGAGTGCTTGTTTGAGAGTGTTCACTGTTGATACTTGTAAGTAATTAGCCATGGTAATTGTGCTATTTTTTATGCTGTGAATGCCATTATATGTTTACAAACACAATGTCATAACTTCATGAAGTGGTGGAATGTAGGCCATTTTTTGCAACATAGACTAGCTTCAAACCATGTCGATGATAAGGAAGAAGAAAAGCTGTAGTTGTTTCCTAAAACATCCCACAGCATGTCATTAAGTAAACTGGAATGTGAACAAACACAGGACTTGAGTCACTGCTGTAGAGCTAAGACGCCTCTCTGACCAAACAGTCTAATGCTGAATTTGCTTTCAGTTAGATGTTTTATTTTATGACTTCTTTCCTAGAGCAGAAATCTGCCTCTGGCAGAACAGAGGAAAAACAGCAAGCATCCAGCATCCCCTATCACAAAGTATGCTTCAGACTACACTACTGAAAAATATGCTATGGCTATGCAAAAAATATATATATTTTTAGGGTTTATTAAAAATCATACATTGGTGAAGGACAGATAAAGCTTTACTACACTGACCAATTTCTCTCCCTCTCTTGATACTCATGGAAGTTAAGCCAGCAGGGCCAATTTGATATCGTGTATCTTACAGGACATTCATTTCAGTTACCTCTAGCTTTAGCCCAGTAACATGGTCCAGACTAAATCCCTTTGATCCCCAGCAGATAAACCCACAACAACCAAAACCAGACAGCAGAAAAGCCAGCTGGCATGCTGCACTGTGCAAGGTGTGGCTCACACAACAGTGCTGAAAACATCTGGCCCTTCCCTTACAGAGATGTTGTTACTTCTGTCTTCTGAAGAATGTTTGCCTTCCAATGAATGGCTTCACACTGACCTAAATAAAAGCACAGCTTGTCTTCAGTGCCCGGTTACAGTCCAGACATCCATTTTAGCCCTCTTTTTCTTAGGTCTTTAGGCTCTGCGTTGGCAGAATTTGTGTCTTCAGTTATTGCAACAAAATCATGTTTACAAACGAGGAAGATAATCAGGTCCCTTTAAAAATCAGGTTTATGGGAACTAATCTAAATGTGAAGTTAACTCATTTTTAAAGCTGCAGCTTAAACTGTCATTAAAGCAAAAAATAAAGGTCTTTAGAGAGAAGTGAACATTAAGAGGAAGGAGCCAAGATGTTGGGCTACTGACAGAGTTGTTTCCTGCCCAGCAAATAAGTAGGAGAGCTAACCACTTCATCTTCCAACTCATATAAACAAGTAGTTGATGACACAATAAACACAGCAAAAGTGAATCTCAATGCTGCAAATGGTTTTATGCTGAAGTGCAAGAAAAATAAGGCTCTGAGGTTGTATAAGCTCCTTACAAACAGGCAAGTTAAGACTGCAATATTACACAAGATCATTTAAAGCCTCTAAAAACCTTTAAAATTTCTCTCCCTCTTTCACTGGCACTTTAATAAGGCAATTCCCAATATTTGACTTGTGAAATAGCATAGAATATAACAGTTGCATCAGCAGCCCAGAGCTAGCTTGTCTCTTATTGGTCCTCTGTGAACATTTTAAAAGACCCTTTGTAACGCGATGAAAGCCATACCTATTTCAAGGCTTATTTGCACAAAGGGAGTAGTTAAAAGTTTTGATTATTGGGACTGCAGATGGTGGGGCTGATTCTGGGAGTAGCAGTCTATTCTTCCAGTCCACAGCACCTGGAGACCACTGGCTACACGGGCACCCATTTTTTCTGAACTAAGTCCTTTTCATCTGATAACAAATCTGTGGCTCACGTTGTTCGTTTCAGTAATCCAGCTGGGTGTCACATCAGCTTTGTCCCCATCTTTAAATATATTCATGCCATCTGTCTTATGGTCTCAACTGGTAAAACAATTGCATCCTAGGTTACTTACAATCAATTCCCAGTTGCTCTGAACAGCTTGAGATGTCTCACATCTTACTCAGTGGCTTGTGGTGGAGACTAATAAATGATTTTCATAGGAAGATGATCAGTTTAGGATTCCCTTTACTGACAATTCAGATGCCAAGTAGTTCAGATTTAGCTTGATATCTTCGCACTTTTTCCCCATATGGTTTTGGTTCCCCTTGCAAATAAATGCATTTCCATATGCCTCTTATCGTGAGGTTTCAGTGTCATCTTTACTCAGAAATTGAAAATCAGTTGGTTGATTTATATCAGTATTTGTCATTGCTGCTTTTGTCTTTCAGACAATCACATTCAGATGTTAATGTCACATTAAAATTTTTCTTTATAGGGTCATAAATATGAAATACGCAATTAAAACATTCCTATTAGGAAATAATAGAGTGCATGACAGACTGTTCACAATGCTTCAGCAGCACACCCAGTCAGCACTGTCCTTGGGAGAGAGTGTTGTGAAACTGTCATTCAGACCTACAAGTGCAAAAACCTAGATTATGTATGGGGCTGCAGGTGTGACACAGTTTGAATTCTGACACCAAGAGAGTTATATTTGCTTTCAGCTCTTGTGATTATGATGAAATTGTCAAAGTGAATGATGACACATCATCCAAATGGAAAATGTGGGTTGTCCTTGCTGAAAGCTGCATATCAGGAGCAATCACAGGGTCCTGTAATATCCATGGGAACAAATCCCAGGCGGAGCAAAGCTGTGTTCCCTGGCAGGTACAGCTGCTCCCTTGTGGATATGAAAGGTTAACCATATGCAGGGAGAAAAACGTAGAATGTAGGAAAGTAAAGTCCTGAATAAGCAGGCTAGAACTTGCTACAGCGATTTGTAAGCAAAACCACTCTTACTCCTATTCCATTTCCAAAGAACATCACATTCCTAATTATTCTTTGGGTTCTAGTGACAATGGATGGGTCTTTGTCGTGATGACTCTGGAAAGAGCTGGGCTTTGCCTTTTTCTTTTTCTTTAAATGAAGGGAACTTGAACAAATGTATAACTTAATGGGGGTAGTTTCTTTTCCATCCTGAGTCTATAACCACCATTTCTCTTTCATAAGGAACCCTCTGTAGTAACTCAGCTGACCCTTTTATTCTGTTATACCTCAGCTCAATAATGTGAGAATTTCCAGCATTCCCTCATTACCTTACACAGAGGTGGTAATAGGGCCTCAGATAATCCACACTGATGGCACGGGCCTGATGGCGTGGAGGATAGACTGGCCCTTAAAAAGACAGGAGCAGATAAAATACTTATTTTAGCAAACATTTGGTTGGATGGGACTCTGGGCAGCCTGATCTAGTGGGTGGTAATCCTGCCCAGAGCAGGGGGTTAGAACTAGATGATCTTTAAGATCCCTTCCAACCTATGATTCTATAATTCAAGCACCTCAAATTTTCTTGAATGCAAGGAAAAGAAAAACACACATGAACTCGAGTTTATAGTGAATTTCTGGCTCCTCCATTTGTCATTAACAGAAACTAAAGATTTCTGGAAAAATGATAAATAATCTCCAGAATGATCTGGCCTCTATTCTAGGGGTCCTTTATTTTTGTGGAACATTTCTGATAATTCAAAACAGTTTAAAAGTGGAATTTTTTTCTGCTCTTGTCCACACTATGAAGCCCTGCTTTTGTGACAAGGTGTTAGTTATCTTGGAAATTGTTTTTGCCACCTGAGATGCTTCAGCTCTCTGCAGGGTTATGGGGACATTGACCATAAAATAACAATATCTGAAGCACTGCTTCTGAATTCTGACCTAAGTAAAATCAGTCACATTTTTGGACAGCGCCCAGGTATCTGTAGCCTTCATATTTTCTTCTGTTCTTGTAGGTAAACTGAGAATAAATCAGGGTCTTTTATTGTGATACGAAAGAAATAACCTGCTACACTGGGCTTCATGGGTCAGTGCTTTGATGTCTGTGCCAGTATAAATCTGAGATAAAACGTATTTCCTAATGACACAGGGAGAACAGTAAAGAATGTAAAAGAAGCTCAGAGGATAAGTAGAATAAAACATGATGAATTGACATAGGTTTTCAGTAGACATTGCATTCATCTGCTTGAATAAAATGGGAATGGTCTTGATTTTACCTCCATTACACTCAGTGGCAAAAACAGTCTTGTCTGTAGAGGGAAGAATGGGATTATCATCTACAGTGCACTTGCAAATTTCTGCTTGAACAGATTACTGCAAATGAGGCATTTTCACATATGTTTCTAGAGCTCTATTCCCCCTGTAAGAATAACAATTTAGTAAAAGGGAGGGGTGGTAGAGAGATTGAAGGACTACATCCAGTAATTTGCCTGGCAGGCCTTAAGAAGGGTCAGTAAGATTGTGGAGTCAGAAAGTTTATCAAAAAGCAAATTAAAATGCAAAATATGGGGGAGTCATACTTCAATGTCACTATAAAAAGTCCAGTGAATATCAATCTAAATTAATTTTGGCCTCTTTAATCAATCATCTCTTTATGAAATAGAAACAAAGCCACATCAGTATGACATGTTATTAAAGAAGAAAAGAGACGTGCCCTAAACTTCTGGTGACAATTTACATAAATGTCATTTGAGGCAGCAAGGTTAGACCTCAGGGAGAGCATTATAATATTCCAAAGATCATCAGCAACTTCACTATATGCAAAACATGAAACAAGAAGGATTGGTGCCCAGGAACCCGAGGGTGCTGAAGGACTGAGGGAGAAAAAGGTTAATCCGGCCTCTCTGTAAATCTTAGAGAGTTTTCATAGCACAAAAGGAATGTAAACAAGTCATCAAAAGAAAACATCCTGAGAGAAAATATTTAGTGTCATTTTTTTTTTTTTTTCAAAGAAGAACTATGACCCTTAACTCAGCCAAAAATTCTTTTTTATTTTAGTGAAAGGTCTCTGTAACTAAGGTAAACGGTTATTGCACTTGTTACATTATGCTACTGCCATTACAGCCTTTGTACTACTGTAACTCCTAAGTCATCAGGTGTTACTCCATGTGCATTTGCTAGAGGAAAGCAACACTCAGTGTTGTGTATTCTAAACAGCTGGGGAATATAAGGAAACTGATTTCCCAGCAATACACTGAACATGGCTGGTTAAACCAGGGTTAAAGATCAGGAAACGCCATTCACAGCCAGTGCCCTCGTCAGTACACAACCCAGCTCTTGCACCGTACGTGGCTCTGATAAGCACCATAGGTATTCTCCACAAAAAGGTCATCGGATCACACTGAAATCTCAGTCATAGCCAATTTCTCTCATCAAGTCTCTAATGTGTGTTTTGCTTTCCTTCCCTCCAGCCTGTTTATCATTTATTCCCATTCTCCTATATCAAAAATGAACAAAAACACTTTCTAAAGGCCATTTCACAGCTTTAGGGAGCTGTATTCAGGAGAGTAATGTGTGATCTAAGGCAAGCTGAGGAGCATTATTTTCCTATCACCACCCCACAGATGATGGGGAGTGACAGATTACATGTCAGTCACAGCACACTAGGCAAGGGGCCAGTCTGCCAGTAGTTCTGTCCTTTCTGGCTCCAGCCAAAGCATTGTTGAGAATGAAAGGATGGTTTATAAATAGCACTCACTGAAGTCAGTCTATCATAGAGGCTGCAGATCAGCCTGGTCTTTATTCAGGCTGCTAGAGATGATGTCTGTGTGCTCATGTACGCACAGGTGTTGCGCACACAGCCTGTAAGGATCACGTCCCAGAGCTATTCCTTTCCTAGCTGTCACCTTTCTTTGCAAGAAAAATGAAACCTACTGTGAGCACACTTCACCTCCCTTCATTCCTTGTTATTTCCTCTCATATGACAGATTCCACATTAATTTGTGCTTCCTTAGAAAGACTTTTTAAAAAATAATTTTCAAGCATCCAGATTTCCCCTGAAAAACTGACAATGAAAAAAGAACTTATCTTATTAGCAATCATGTTAACAGATGTCCCAAGAAGTGTAATATGGAGAGTAGGTATTCAGAAGCAGAAGTGAGCAAAATCTTCTGCCAAAACTGAACTGAATCAGTCTGGAGGAACCACAAATGGGTCATTATCTTCTAAGCGTTTTCTAAATGTTCACACACAAAGCCATATTAATTTTCAAGATTTCTGCTTATACTATGAAATTATCTCTATCTTAAAGTCTGAATGTTCTCAGTTTGCTGAGAAAATTTCTGAGTAGGTCCAGAGGTACACAGTAGATGCACAACGTTTTTATGCAGTCTTCCTACTATTCAAGCTATGGGCAGACCCTAAAAGATTATCACCTACACATGGAGTCTAAGACTCTCTGTCCTGTAACTGAACTCAGACACCAAAAAACATCCCCTTTGCCAAATAAGTGACAGGAAGGACTGGT
>VXAV01005915.1:38378-53971 GCA_013399715.1 Alectura lathami | reverse complement strand
GAATTAATGACAACAGCTCTATTGTAAATATATGTCTATCAGTTTCAAAATCAAATCAATTAACTGTAAATGGAATTAAAATGTATTATTTAATAATGTAGGTGTCTAAATGACTAAATGCATACATACGGTTAAGCATGTAATTTTATCACACCAGCTTTCTGCTATACCTTGTTGTAAGAAATATCCTGCAAATTATTGAGGTGTGTGATAAGTATCCATGAGGTTTACATACATCCTTCTATAGCACAGTTTCAGCTGTCTCTCTACTTCAGCACAGAAGCACTGGTGGAACAGATGCTGGCTGGCTTGCTAACTGCTCCTGCCATGAGTTGTGTTTTCTGTAGAAGCTTAACCCTTAATAACGCACACATAACCTGTCCAAGAACTTCAGCACTAATGATATGCACTCACCTTTCATCGAAAGAACATGCAGTTTCTCCCTGCTTTAACAGAAGCTTTGCCATAATCATAACACAGCATTCTGACTAGTTCAGATTAACATATTTTGGAAGAGCTGAAGGAGTACACACCAGTTCATGCTATGCACTCTGCAAAGTACTTACAGCCTGTTTACCAGTGGCAAGAAGTAGAAGATATTACATTCAGATGCAGAACTAGTTTCTTCAGCATTCGGATAAAGATTCTCAATGATCAGAGTGCAAAACACTTCAGACAAAAGCCTGTCATCTCTTATTTCATGCCCACAAATTAGATTACTGATTCTGGTTCAGAAATGTTTAGGAAATCTTGTCCTTCTAGTAGATATACAAGTATTTATCTGGTGATGCTTCTGAGGCAAACATCCAAAAGCAAGGCTGTGGATAAAATCTTATCTTATAAAATCTCATAAAAATACCATCCACTTTCTCAGTTCCCCATGTCATTTCCCAAGTACCTTCTCCTTTCTTTGTTCGCAACTGCTCCTCTTGCAGAGCACAAAGTGGGAGAAAACTGCATGTAAATTAAATGCTCATTGTACACAAACAGTGTGCACAGAAATTGGGTTTGTCAGTTCTCTAACTCAGAGTGGTGACTCACATGCAGAAATTCTCCTTTCCAACACCTGGCTCTGGATATTTACTCTTCACTGTGTACATACATTGTTTTTAAAAGACCATTAACAAATCAAATGGAGAACTCAACCATAGGGATATCTAATGCAAATGCAGAAAGTGCACTTACATTATGGTCAAGGAATAAAGAATATGCAGATATACAAAATGAAATAACATTGAAAATCTCTACAGCTAACTTCAAAGAAACAAAAAACAAAGAAAAAAAAAAAGACAGTTAAATTATTTCAAAGACTGTAACAATAGTATGTTTACCAGAACACTCTTTGTAATGTTTACACCAAAAATCCCATGAAAACAGCAAGTAGGTTTACATTTTTTAAAGGTCTAAAAGAGTTAGATTTGTTCAATGGTTCTTAGAATACAAAGCTTGCTACTTGCCACTGTCAGATCCAGCTCTCGTAAAACAATGACAGAGGTGAGGGTGAAGGTTTCCAGCCCTGACATCTGGATTTACTATTGTTCAAGCTCATTTTAAATGGGAAAGATTAGGCTTTAAAAGAGGTATCATTGTAAAGAATACAGAGAGTACAAGGTGGTGAGGTACAAATGACTTGAAGGGATCAAACACTAAAATGACCAACTAATCTCCACATCTCATGAAGGCTCATTAACCAGACAGCTGAATACTAGAAATTTTTTCTGACATTCTCTGTTGGCCATGAATAGAAAAGTGATTGGGTAATGACAAAAGATAATAAATAAATGAGATAATAAATAAATAAAAGAAACAAGGAAATTTGAACTTCAGACAGACTAGGAAATAGACATTTTAAGGTAGAAGGAAAAATGTGCCAGATTAATGTACATTAGCAATTAGTTTTTTCCATAATGAAGAAATTTGTATCTGAAAACTGAATCGAAAAAAAAAAACACTTAACCACCTCTCTAAGCTCAAGTCTGTGAAGGCCTCTCAATTTCACTGGGAGTTTTTAACCGAAAAAAAAGAAAAAAAGCAATGAAATAATGAGTGAGACTGCGAGGAAATATTTTTGAAAAAAATCGCTTCCTATCTAGCCTCGTGTTTCTTCCATATATTGCTGGAATACATGGTCTGATTGCATTCAATTTGTCAATATTCAACGTCCCCTTGGAGCAGCATCAAGTGTCCTAAGTATCATGTTGTTGAAGATGTCAAGTTAAGACCATGAAAACAGTTTGTTTTTTCCTGTGAATGATTCTAGAGACAAAGATTATTTGCAACCCTGTCCACGGCAGGGGGCCTGAAACTAGATGATCTTTGAGGTCCCTTCCAACCCAAGCCATTCTATGATTCTATGATTCTATGACAAAGTATAGCACTGCTATGTAAGAAAGTCTGATATTCACAGCCTTAGATGGACAGGATGTTTCTTCAAGTTAATTAATCCTAATGCATAATATTTCTGAGGGTTCAAAAATACTCTTGCTATTTTCTTCAAAATGCACACACAAGGCTTCTACTTCCAGCATTCTAAATAAATCGGTTCATGCACAAAACAAGGCCAGAAGAAGAACAAATTCTGGCTTAAGAAACCCCAAACTCTAAATGTATATTTTTTGTCACTTGCAAATGTTAACTTGCTCCTCCTTAAGCTCTTAAAATCCCATTCTGCATGACCAACTTATTATAAAAATACTAATTAGTAAAGGTTTTTAACAATATTAAGCATGTAGACTTCTCTTTGCCATTTCCTCTGCAAGTTCGCAGTTTAGTAAGAAACCAATTGTTAATACCTTGTGTTTTACAATCACCTAGTTCCCAGATTTCAACTTCCTTTACTGGAACTTCTGCCTGAAGACAATAGTTTAACTAACAAATAAGCAACTGTCCAGCTGAGGTCCGGATTAGTGGCTGAGGGGCTATTTTATTTTAACTGATTTCCATTTGTTATTGAAACTATTTCTTCACACTAAATCTACTTGTGAGAGAATCACATTAAAAAGGAATGGAGGATTGTGATAATGTTATTCTTCTGGCCTTGAAAGACTATTTAAATCTTTTCTACAACACGATACAGGCCAAATTGAATTGGATAGAGTGTAGGGGGATTACCGCATGGTATCCACACATCATCCCATTAATCACACTCTAACCTTTCAAGCTGTTCAGCACCCTCTCCTCACACGTTATAGCCAGATTTTTCAGCAGAGCAAAGGATAAGTAACCAGATGGAACCTGGTGGTTTCTGCTTTTTCACTACCCAGTGATTTTATCTCAACTCTTTTTATGCTTTCAAAGATGACAATCATACCACTCCAAAGCTGTGTATATAGGCTGCCTTTAGTAGTTTCAATTTATCAGGCCTAGATCCATTAAACAGAAAGCTCTTTGCCCCGTGAGCTGAATTGAGAGCCTTATATTAGGCAGCATCTATGCTTGTTGTCTCTGCTTGGCATAGAGGGAATTTGGCAATTTGTCATTCTATAAAAAATTGCTATTATGATAAGTGGGGGAGCTGCTTAGAGCTCATCAGTATCAGCATGAACTTGAGTCAGCCAAAGCTGTACCACTCCTGAAACACGAATATCTGACTTCTACTCTCTGTGGCCGAATCTTGTTAAAACTGAAGTGAGCTTGAGAGAAAAACAAAAACAAAAACAAAGAAACAAACAAAACCAAAAAACAAACACACACACACAAAACCAGAAACTCAAAACTAACGATTGCATAGAAAGCTCTGAAAATAATCCTTTACCTGTGCACCCATACAGAGTACTCCATGCTTGCAGCCCTGCTTTGGTACAGTGACCTGGGTGAGGCAGAGGGCCCAGGACGCGCTGCCTTCCTGCCCTGCCTTCCGTTCTTCTGGCATTTGACAACACGGCACCAGGTGCCCGCTTGCCATTTCAGGCCAGGTTGTCCCAATCCAATGTCACGGGAGGTTTCTTTATGATCCCAAGAGGAGAAATTAAGACACAAATGAGGTCAAATGCCATGCAACTAAACTTACTTTTATTACCAATAATTGAGAGAGAGTAGTGATAGGACAGAACGGAAAAAAGTGTAAGGTAGAAGACTAAGCAAGAATTTGGGACAGGGAAGCTCTGCTAGTGAAAGTGTAAGAGAAGACAGAGAGATAGATGGACAGAGAGAAAGACATACGTCTAGACAGCAAATCAAAGAGATTTCACCACTCCGCAGATCCAGTGATGTCTTGGTGTCAGGGGGTGCCAGTCTTTGGTCGCGGTGAGTTGATGTTGACCACTATGACTGAGCATACACTCTCCCTTACTTATAGTCCAATGCTCCCAGAGCACTCTTGGAGTGAGAGTTTCTGGGATCCAAGTTCTCAGCAGGGATCTGCTTTGTTTCTGTTTTCCAGGCCTTGCAAATTTAAATCAGCAGAGATAAGAGGAAGCAGGTAGATGCCTGACTGTGTCCTGCCTTCGCAGAACACAAAGGCATCATCTCCAAACTTCCTTTATCAAGCTGAAAATATTTGCTCCCAGGCCAGAGTTTTCAGGCAGCACCATCCAGTGTCTCCTGCCTTGGCTTTCTCATGTGAAAGCAAACAGCTTCTGGCTTTGTCCAAGGAGTTCTTTAAATGTAAAACTGTCACAAGCGTTGCTGATTGTAGAAGGTTCCTGCCTTAACTGCTCATGTCCATTTGAGACAATGCTTTCTTACCAGTCCCAGACACCGGGCAAAGCAGCGCCTTCCCGCCAAGAGTGCCCACCTCAGCAACCCACAGGAATACATGCGTTAGATAGTCAACCGCGAGCAAAATTTAAACAATTCACCCAATTGCCGCACTCACAAATCTCACCTTTCCAAGCATCTCTTCCTCAGGCTTTCTTTAAGAAGAAAATCAGAAATGCCCCTGGAGTGAGATATTTCCTTAAAGTGACTGAGCTGGTCCCGATTCTTCTCACGCAGCGGTGCTCGGGCCGCGTGGCGCTGCAGAGGCGTCCTCCCGCCCTTGGGCTGAGGTAGCGGCTCGCAGCGGTCCCTCAGAGCCAGGGCTCCGCACGGTGCCGTTGTTCCTCCTGTCCAAGCTGTACCACATGGAAGGAGGCTGACCAAAGCTAGCAGCATCAGAAAGTGCAAATGCAGCAGGGAGATAGGTGAGTAGACTTGGGAACCACACATGTGGAATTTCTGCAATTAACACAACAGCTATTGAGAATAAATGAGTTGCCAGAGGTTTTGCTTGTCTGTTTGTTTGTTCATGAAGAGTATATCCTACTTGGTTGTAGTGCTAGGGCTCTTCTTTCATATTCATTGCACAGTTACTTATTTTGGGCAGAATTACTCGCTTTGATGAGGCATGTAGAAAAATACATCCTAAGTAGGGCTATCTCCTCAGAGATGGGCATTTGCAGGTTTGAGCAGACACCATAATAGAATGTTACCTACATGAATATCCATTAATCAGGGTTCCATGGCTTCCCTGTTTCTAAGTTGTGCTCAGACAAGGTTTCAAGGTAAATGTTTTCATCTGCCATGTCCAAACTCAGTCCAAGTTAAGGTGCACCTTCAAGTTTAAAGTGAAGAAGTGGGCATTTTGCAGTTCAGCCATCTCTAATACCACCTGAGCAAGCTTTCAAGATCATAATTCTGGACTCATGGGGAATTTAGGTGCTGGAGTCCCATTTTCTGAGTCTACATCTTTCTTCAAATCTGTCCTGTAAGTACAATAACAGATCTACAGTTCCTTGGGTGGTACCACTCATTCTGATCATAACCTCACCTTAGAGAGACCAGAGGGTTTTTTCAGAAAAAAATTTCCTGTGAAAGAGAAGTATGAGTTGTGAAACAAAATGGGCAGCCAGTTTTTAATTTAAGCATAACTAATACTAAAGTGCCAAATGGAGTTTGATTAATCAGGAACAGGTTCAAGCATTTATAAGACATGGAGTACATGTTCTTCTACTGGTTCCCTCAACCAACTTGCCCACAGTGATTAATTGTAATAGCATTTTACAAGCAGACACATTTAAGCATGTGCATAATCTTATCAAAGACTGACATCTAAATCTTGTGTAGAGGTCAAATTACTGTTCAGACTAACGATTCCTTTTATATTTGTTCAACTCCAGCTTATTGCACCATGATATCTAATGACAAGGGCCTAAACTCTTATGTTAACAGCAAAAGTAAAGATTTTGAACAAAAATCTATAGGAAGGAGCATTTGTAGACTGTGGACAGTCCTTTTTATATTTAAATAGATGGGTCAGTAACCTCTATCATCCTCATATCTGTGCTCAGTGTTCCACTGCATGGCACAATGCCTTGATTGAGAAGAGCTATTAGAAAGCTCAGCCAATTGAAAAATCTGACCTGCTGAACACTCTTAGGTACTTTATAATCAAATAAATGATCACATATATTTTCTGCTGACAGTTTATGGCTGTGATTGCAGAACTGCTGAATATTGTTAATGTGCCTACAGCGCTCTAATGAATTGTTTCTTCACTTTCTGATTTACCTTCTTTGAGAAGTTTCTTTGACTTCATTATTTGTCAGAACTACAGTCACCAGAACTCCAAATTTCTCCCATACTGTTGTAGGACAGATTTCCCTTGATATGATTGTTTTTAGATTTGTAGCTCATATGTTATATATGGGTGTTTTTTTTATTTTTATTTTTTATTTTTCCTGGATTGTAAAAGATGAATTTAGAGTTCATCTTTCAATTAAAACATATAAAATTTCTCAAAATTATAATAAGCACAAATATCAAAGCATCTTTTAAAATGATTACTTAAATATTTATTGCTTTCTATATTCTTTAATTTGGCAACAGTATTTCAAAAAGCATAAAAAATTCTCAAAGAGATGAACTGGTGAATTTATTTCAAGTTGCTACCCCCACCCCATGCCCTGCCCTGTGTTGGGAAGAAATTGTAGTTAGCCAGAAATGTAGACTTGCTATTACTCTCATTGCAATATAACAGACAAAAAAAAAAAAAAAAAAAAAAAAAAAAAAAAAAAAAAGTCACAAGCTATACTGTAGTGGAGATAAAATGAAAATATTAGATACCTAACGAAAATGTGTTAGAATTGTGAATGACACTCAGCTATACCTTTGAGCATCATTTACCCTTTACCTTTGATGCAAAGCTGGAACAAGCAGGACTTGGTTGAAAAGGCAGTCATTGTTTGTCTTCTGTAGAGCAAAATGATTAAAGGTATATTACAATCTCTATTCTTTTCCTGTTGAACATTATGATTTACCACTGGAAGGAGCTAGAGTAATGATGTTGAATTACTGAAGAAGACACCATAAGGCTTGCAAAATAGCTAAATATTCTGTGAGAAAAGCAAAAAGGGAATCAAAATCTTACCTGAGAGAAAGGAATCAGTTATTTTCTGAGATGCAGAGGGCTGTTCTGATTTAGAAATTCTCATGTATGAAAAATGGGTCATATGAAAAGCAAGTATGATAATTTTAAAATGGAAATTATTTTCTTCTGTTAAAAAATAAATTATGTGGGTGGAAACAGAGGGAAGTTAGCAGGAAGAAAAAGCTGTTCAGATAAAACAGATTGTCTGTCTCACTTGGCAAGGCTGCAAGGTCATATAGAGAGACTGTTACCTAAAGCAAGGAAGTGACTCAGTTTATTAACCGGATTTTTTAGAATTTGTTTGTTTAAAGCTCATCATTTTCATAAGGATAATGGAAATAGGTAAATATCTTGACAAGAATCAAAAACATTCCAGCTTTTTTTTTTTTTTTTTTGAGGTTCTGTGTACTTGAAATTCTGTCTTGTTTAAATGTCATTCATTTAGGACACTTTCATGTGCTTCAGTCTCAAAAATAGTGGTTTTAATTTCTAATTGGAGGTTTTCATGGGAGGGTTAGAGAAAGGTGTGCATTGGTGGTATGGAGTTTAAATACTAGCAGGGTATTTAATCTGTCTCTTTTATTGTAAGTGCAGCAAATGAATTTATTTTAGGGAGAGTAGTTTTCATATACAGCAGACTGAACCTGTATGTGCCACAGATCAGCCTTAGCACAAATAGTCAGCAGGGCACAGCAAAAAATGGAGCTGGCCTGGTGTAAATACGGGCTTCAGACAGAGCCAAGTGTGGACTAGATGGTAGTCATAGGGCACAGTGTAGACTTGCTCCAGTAACTTCTAAAATTGCTGACAGAACTGATGTTGAATATATAGCTATTAAGTCCGCTTATATACGTAAGATAATGTACGTTAGCCTTTTCTCATCAGACTTGGTAGCTGGCATTTATAGAATCATAAAATCATTAAGGTTGGAAAAGAGCTCTAAGATCATCAGGTCCAACCATCAACCCACCACCACCACGCCCACTAAACCTTGTCCCCAGGTGCCACATCTACACAGCTGTTGAACACCTCCAGGGACGGTGACTCCACACCCCCCTGGGCAGCCTGTTCCAATGCCTGGCCACTCTTTCAGAGAATCAGTTTTTCCTAATATCCAACCTGAAGCTCTCCTGGTTCAGCTTGAGGCCATCACCGCTCGTCCTGTCACTGTTACTGTTCTGTTTTCTTGTTGTGTTGTAACTCAGATACTAATAAAATAACTCATTTGCTAGGTAACTCATTTGAAGCAATTTTTCTCCTCCATCACTGTAGGTTTGGCAGTTGTTTAGTTAGTTTGGTTGGTTTTGTTTGGATGGTTTATTTTAGTTTTCTCTCCAGAACTGGTATTGCTGTAGTCTGATTCCTACCATGGCTAGGAAAGCTATGTAATGTTGACTGCTATACTCAGCACAACTCTGGTTGCATGTAGTTTTAGGATAGCACAGTTGTGCCTGTTTTCTGTGTTCTAGTCTTACAGCAAGATTCTGATGAAGAATCAATCACCCAAACTGATTACCATCCTGTCTGGTTTCATTCAAGAACTAGTAATGAGCTACATATCTTGATCCCATCCTAATGTTCATTATTGATGTTGCTATAAAAGACACTTTACACTGAATAAGAAAAAGTGGGTGGTGGAAAGAGTTTTATTCCTTGGTGATGCTAACAGTTATTAAATGATGAGACAAGCCTCGGCGATGCCATACGATCTAATAAAAAATGTCTTACTTTTGTGAGGAATGGCACAAGGGGTCTAACCCACAGAAGGCAGTGACAAATCACCTCTTGATTTACAAGAGGCTAAAGTAAATCCTCTACATTGAAACTGCTAGTGCTTTCCCGTTAAGACATACTGCTGCTTGCAACAGCCTGTTTTCTGCCTTATCTGCAATGTAGCCGTTTATGTGTCCCTGCAGCGTAACCCACTGTTTTCCAGTTCTGATTTCATTTGCTTACATGCTGGGCAAAATGACCTCACAAGGACAGCAGGAAGGCATGGCCATTTCCTTTAAAAGCTCTGTTCTCACATCAGCCTGATGCATCTGCCAACATTGTCTTCTGATTCATTCCCATTCCCTGTATCTTGACAGCTCAGGCACAGCATTTTGTTCAAGTTGTTCTTTTAAATTAAAGTATTTGAGAGCTATGACTACTATCCTGTCCTTTTAGAAGAAATACTTAACAGTGGTTGGGATTACAGGGCTACAGTTAACTTATGGCTCAGGAAAAAACTGTTGTGTTTGTTCATTAGTGTTTTATTTATTTCAGGCTGATCCCTTTTCTTGTTCTGAAATTTTACCAGGATAGCTAAAAATACCTCTTGGAAAAGAGGTACCCGGTTTAATTTAGACTGATTTGGCTTGGTGTTAGGGTGTGGTGGAGGCGAGAACAGACATGCCTGTTTCTATAAGCCTCTGATCTGGTATCCTGAGTAACATTTGTCTTTACTTTCATGGAACAGAAAACTGAAGGCTTTGGGTTGTAATAGCATGATAAAGAATGTCTGAAAACAGTTGATTCAAAAAGATAACCATTTTAGATTATGGGATTCATCAAAAAATGTGTCAGAATATTCTGACAGGAATATTGACAGATCTGACCTTATCACCTCTTCACAATTCATTCTTTTCCCAATAGCAGTAGATATAATAAAGCCTTAATAGCTCTTCTGTAACCAAATCCTGCACAGTGCATGGTGTGTAAAGGCTGGTCAAACATAATATCCTGTATGTATCTTACCCAGGACAGCAAGCTTCCTCAAGGACCTTTAATAAAGCCATAGGAACAAAGTATTGTTCTTTGTCTGAAATAATAATAAAAAACTAACAACAACAAACAGTTAACTGCAAGCTCATTTTTAAATATTTGGGAAATGAAAAGCAAGCCAGCTGCCTTCTCCTCCTTCTGTCACACATTGGTTTGGTTCTTTCTTTCTTTCTTTCTTCCTTTCCTTCTTTCAATCAGATTAAAATTGGTTGCAAGATTCAGGCTATATTTGGTAATAGTTTCTAGTCAAGACTATGTTTTCCTGTTTTTGAGGAAGTATCTAGAAATTTGAAATTTGTGTGGCCCCATCCATTAATGAAAATGCACCAGAGTTTTATTTACATGATAATACTGTTCTGTGCAGAAGTAGTAATAATTCACTGCTGCATTTTTTAACATTCATTCAAAGCAAAACAAGTAATACTTGTAAGACTGCACATTTTGACTTATTAATGAACCTCACTTTCAGTTCTGTAAGGAAGTGTTTTATAAGTGGACTCTCCTCCTGCATGCCATTTCATAATCCATACTGGGCTTAAATAAGAGAGAGATTATTAGGCCAAAGTTGACTATATTATCAGAGGTATATGCATCTATTCACAGCAACATTGAACGTCAAACTTCATTCCCTCATAAAACAGTTGATAAAGAGGCATGACTAACAGGTTAGTTCTGTAGATTTCATCTGAAAAATTAATCTGCAGAGACTGTGTGGTAGGAGTACTAGAAATCTTTCTAGGTAAAGCATAGTTAAAGAAAATGAATTATCCACCAAGAGAAGATGCCATACAATTGACTGGCTGTACAATTAGGAAAGGAAGTGTTGTGGATAAGAAAGTTAAGAATAAAATAAAACACCATGACAGAAATTCCTAAGGCATGGTGAACCATTCCATTTTAAGGTGCATGTGGGAGAAAAGTATATGAATAATGCATTTTATATAATATTTTTGCCATGCATTATTGAAAACTGGCTACAAATAATCACATGCTTTTTCCATTACAGTTTTGTGATGCACTTAATATCGTCTCTTGATCCCATTAGCATAAAGGCATCATATCGGATGTTTTACATTTCTCAATATGCTTTTGAAACTTGAGATGACAATCAAATATTTTAGGAGATGATTCATTATGATATAAATCCTTTATATCAACATTCCAATGTTGAGAGGTGGGGGAAAGGATTCTTCACCCAAAGGAATAAAGTAGAACTATAAAGCAATTGCTAAATCATGTTTTTGTAAATGCCTCAGCTTAATACCACAGCTCATTAGTTCCGTGGCTCACCTCTTACAATATTCTTGAACGCTCTGTTGACTGTTCAATAACATATATTTTCATGGTAAGACTGCTTATTATTCTACAACTACAACATTATTCAAAGTTCTCGTAAACATATCACAAATAAGTTACATATCATCCCTATGTGAAGCACCAGGAGTAAGTGAGCTAGCTCTTACCATGAGTAACATATTTCTCACAAGTAGCTGACCTGCCAACTACTTAAATTAAGAACAACATCCCAATACTGATGACATCACTGGTATAACTGATGCCATGATATTAGCGTCAACAGACATTTTGCTATATACTTCAGTGTGCTTGGGATTGTAGAGTGTTACAAAAAAAACCAAACTGCTAAAAGGCTATATCCTGCAGAGGCAAGAAGTAGAAAGTAAATTATTTACTTGTTTACGCATCAACTGTCCAATGTAGGGCTTTTTAATAAATGTAAATCTAAACGTATATGAATGTAAGAGCTGCCTGCAGGCAAGGAAAACGTAGTGCACTGAACTTGTAAGGGTACCATTCAGAAAACCTTTAAGAGCAGGGAAGTATTTGTGGTAAATTCCCCTCTGTAGAGTCTCTAAGTAATGGCAAGCATATTAATTCCATTATAATTAGCCCTTATCCTATGAGAAGGTATTTGAAAATCAGGAATAATGTGAACCGTCAGAAAATAAGCATGCATGTTGCATTAGTGAAGTTTCATAAAGCCCAGGGATCCCATTCATTTTATTTTATTGAAGACACTTGATTATTTCTATTGAATCAGTAGGTTCATAAGCAGTAGTTCATGCTGAACAATAAATGAGGAATGTTGTGGCTTATATGTAATGAAATTCATTATTAGACCTTTTTGGATACAGTACATTGATTAGTATTATGTTTTTGTCACCAATCTTATTGCTTGAGAAACTCTTATTTTATGAAAACAATAATTCTTGTCTTTAGTATGTCTAAAAATTCTTCTGACCCTGTACTTTAGTGACCTAGTTCTATGATTTTATTGAAAATTGAAATGCAGCATGATTCGTCCATTACTCAATCTTGATTCTAATAGAACCTCTATACAACATTAAGAATCAGATTCATAGATTTATTATTCCTCTCAAATAAATACTTCAAAATTAAATAAACTTACCACTTCAAGCAATATGGAAAATGCAATTTTAGTTTACTGGAAAGAAGTGAGAACTTCCTAGAATTGTTTATTACCTTTAATATTTACCCTCTTGAAAAAAGAATGGCAGTTATTATTCCTTTCAGTATGTTTTCTGCATTCAGCCTCCATTATTCTCTTTAGGCTTCATTTTAAAATGGAGCATAAAAGTTGCTCAAATCCATGAACTCCTGAAATCAAAAAAATGGCTATTGCAAATCAGACCTCTCGGTTGAATAACCCAAAGCCTACGTCAGAATCAAGTGTCAGAAAAAAAGTTCTGAGTTCTGACCTAAAAAACAATCTATTACCTAAAGAAGGAGAGATAATTTATTTTAGTTCTTAACAAATGATAGCAGTTGTCCTTTACTAGCTAATTATTTTTGGGGATTTGTCTATACTAAGAAGTATATTTTTGGTATCTCTTGTTATCCGGGCTTCAGCTTTTCAGGTACACGTGTATTTCAAATCAATTACAATTCCATCACCTCAAGTGTGCAGCAAACATTGTGCACAGCTTGTGTTCTTAAACTTTTTCTTCCACTATTACCTTGCATTTTTTTCCTGCTTACAGTCTGCGGCATTATCATTTCTAGTGTCCTTGTTAAGAAGCTCTAAAGATCTTTCCAGGAAATGTTCTACGGACAGCTAGAGTACTGATTGTAGCTGAAGCAAGTTGAACAACTGCTAATTTCCATTTATAGACTCTAGCTCTTTTTTACTCTGGCCTTTGGACTCTTGCTTTTTCCGTCTCTGTTAAACAGAATTTGAAGGAGAAGGAGGGAGGGCTGGTACAGGTAGAGGAGTACAAGTAATGTGATCTTGCCAGAGCTTGATGTGGCTGTGCCCAGATCTTCTCGTACCATGAGATCCTCAAAGAAAATTGAAACAGGATAACCTGTATTTTAAATAGAGAATAGCTAAGATTCTAAACAAGATAGACCAGAAAATAAGTGTTCTTCTTCCCTGCTTTTGCACATAGGCCCTACCTTCTAGATTCAAATTAAGTTAAATTGGTGACTTAGTGTTCCATCAAACTCAGCAGCTTTCCCCCTACAGCAGCCTCTCACAGGCTAATCTCCAGTAATGTTTCTGGGAGCAGAGAAGCTGAAATTAAATATCCTCTGTGCAATGGTCATGTGTTAAAAACTATGTCATTTTACAGTTATGAAGGGGAAATAATCCATTTAATCTTCAAAAACGGCAAGAAGGAAGTGAGCTGATGTGTGTACATAAAGAAAACTTTATTTTGAGATTTTTGCACTGTGAGTCCCATTTTTCTTTTATACAGATTTATTTTTGTCGTTAGAAGGATCGGAAATTTGGAACTGTTACATTTATTATTTTAATGTATTGCCACTCTTTACCTTCTCCAAAGGGAAGTGTCCATGAACATCAATGCAGGTTGATCTTCCTCCCTATTTTCCTCCCCACACCCATACTTCTGAATACTGCTGCTTGTAAAGGACTCTGGAAGGGAATATTGCGAATATTTCATTGCAAAGGGCTTGTGTGTTGAAGGTGAGAACACCAACTTTTAAGTGACCCTGGATTACTAGACACAGAAGAGGCAAAGAAAAACAATTGCTATTATGTCAGCTTGACAAGAGGGAGAAAAGAATAATTTCAAGCAAGATTTTGTACCGTGTACTGATTGTTCTGCCTATTAAAGGCACTTGAGATTCAAAGTGGTAGAAAATGCAGGAATAGGCTTTGGGGGAACTTTGTTTCTCTTCTAAGCATCACAAAATGTCCTTTGGCTATAATTGTCTTCATGTTCTTGAAATTCTAGTGTGAAAAGTATTTGTTTTAGTGAACTGTATGTGTTAGCCATCAAAATTACCTGCTCTAAGCAGGAAGCAGTAGATTATTTACAAATCAACCATGTAGTCCTGTAATTAATGTGAACTTAAAAATCTAGTAAGATCATATGGAAAAACAGGCTGCCAGTAGTGTCAGTGGGCTTTGAGTCAGGCTGTAAGCATGCAGATGGAGACTGCAGCTCTTCAACGTTTCTGCCTGTCCAACCCTAGTCCTCTCCAGGTCAAGATGGTTTGTTATAAATCTGCATTGTGAAGAATAGATGGACTCTTCTACATTTTTTATTTGTAAGAACACTTTTCTCACCTGTAATGAAAGACTATTTGTTGCCTCCGGAACTGTCATCAGTACCTCTTCTAGTACTATTTCAGGAGCATTTTCACCACAGTCCTAGTTGATTGACAAGATCACTTCATGTAGTGAAAAAAAATATTACCAGGATATTTAGTCATGGGAAATTTCCCTAGGAATATTTTTTTCCTCATTACTATACACACACTTGGCAAAGTCTGTCTGCGCAAGACTTCCAGCTCAATTTTGAAAACCCAGGATGCCTGAATAATTCAGATAATCTGTGGATAAATAAGCTGACTTTGTGGCAGTTATACAAGTTGCCGAGCCTATTGAGGCTTTGCCATCAAATTCTCATTTACCAAGGAGTTATAAGAATCTTTAATGTTGTATAATTCATCACTCCATTGTTCAGTTTGGCTCTAAGAGCTCAGGTCATTTTTCACAAAGATTTTAAACCACGGCAATTTCAGTAGCTTTAGTTTTCATGTGAAGGGATCTAAGCGAAGAATCAGGGCCTATGCAAATAATACATTATGCTGTACCAGAAGTCACAGCAGCAAACTACAAAGCATAGGAGGTCCAATAAAATGTTGCAGTTTTACTGCACCGCTACTGTTCTGAGAAGAACAGTAAAGTATTCTCGTTTTAAAGTTTAGGCCTCTTTCTGCAAGTGGAGTTACCTGCAGATCCTGGTGAAAATTAGGCAGGAGATCAACACAACCTGATTTTTTTTTTTTTTCTTAGAAACAAGCCATCACACTTGGACAGTCAGAACCAGATTTTAGAACTTTTTAAGCATGTGATTATGGAACTAATGTGTAACTACAATTACTTCCTTTATGTATGCCAGCTGGGTAAGTAAACATTGAAATGCCAGCTTACAATAACTTATTGCACAATTGTCTGTGTAATCACAGT
>VXAV01005915.1:9510-22644 GCA_013399715.1 Alectura lathami | reverse complement strand
CTTCCTTATGGCCCCTATCACCTACCCCGGAACATATGACCTCACACATGGGTACATAAACACATGGAAATTATAAAACTCATCTGGCGCACACAAGCCTGGTGCAGAAATGCCTTCATTTCAAAGAAACTGTAGGACTGAATACACATATGGAAATCGCCCTTTTCAGTATTCCCATGAATCTAAGGGTGGCTCTAAAGCACATGGGAGCCAGTGAAGCAACAACACCAAATACAAACTGAATGTGTATATGTGAAAATTATCTTAATTTCTTTCCATGCATANGTGACAACTTTTCATACTGTTTTTATTAACAATAAATGATCTATCAGCTATCAGATATCTATCAGCTATCATGACCTGAAATAACATTATAATACTGCTACAAAGTTTGCTGCATTTTGTCACTGGAAATGGGCCAAATCAAGTCCTATCTAGCTTTCTGTTCAAATGTGTGATTGTTTTTTAAGAACTTTTTGGCTGCCTCAGCAAAGGATAGCTTAACGGTTACATAGAAGGGCTGAGGTGACTTTATTAGAAAGTATTATTCCTGGAAATTGGACACCAACCTTGACTATGAGCTATATAAAAAGTTCAGACCTTAGGTATCTTGCTCAGAGCAGGCTTTCTTGCTCTGCTGTTGATTCCTAAAGGCTTCATGGAAGCTTTCAGGGCAGTTTTTTTGAAGAGTTTTTAAGTGATACCTGTGGTATTTTGAAAAATATTGTGGTGGCTAACTGCGGCAGGAGTTTAGGTTCAAGAAGATATTAGATGCTTACTGTGAGACTTGAGCAGAATTTAGAGACCACACTGCAAACTTATGTTCGTGTAAACCAATGCGCATTTGTTCCACTTGGTCCCATTGCAGCCAACATGGTGCCTCTGCACATTTTTCCTTTAAACTTTTCCAGAGGCCTTTTCCTGGAGGCATAGCCACATTTCTTCATATGGCTGAAAAATCTCTGCCCAGATAATGGTTAAACTTCACCCATTCAAAGAACCAGACATTTTCTTGCCTCTCTGCCTTGACAGTATGAATCCAATAGATATATCCTGGGCACACCTGGCACCTAGGTGTCACACAATATCCACGCCTTTGTACACGTTGGTTGTTTTATCCAACAAATACTTCCCCTGTCCCAAGAGTTTTCAATCTACCACAGAATATGCAGAAAGAGGAAGCAGGAAAAGTGGGGCACTCCTCGCCTGTTTTACTGAAGATGTTCTGCTGTCTAAAAAAGCACATCAAGAAATGAAAAAGAAGGGGGAAAAAAGGACTAGCTTTTATTAGCTAAGGGCATATCCTGCTTTTGTGGCCAGTGCCATGGAGTACAATTCTGTGATTTTCCTGTTTAAAGATTATTGAATAAAGAATCAATAATACAATTATTTCCAAAATAGAAAATGTGTTTTCTGATCACTTTTGTTGTTTATCTGTGTTCAGAATCCGTATTTCGTTCCTCTTCTAAGACTTTTTATTTCAGTCAAACTAAGACAAACTAGGCTACAGGGAGTAATGGACATGGCCTAAGACAATGCTTTCTCCACATATTTAAGACTATAAAATGCTCCTCTCTTCCCAAACTTCCTTATGGCAGGATATAAAATTGAGAATTAACAACAAACCATTCATTTGGAATGAGTGGTCCTCTAGAGCCATAATGGTTATAAATGACATTATAAGGCAGGAACATTTTTACTCATTTGCTGAGGCTGTGAAAAAATACAATTTACTTGACAGTCATTTAAAAAATATCTTCTATTGAACTGACTAATTATAGAATTTTTCCGAGATTTAATCACACCAGATCACAACTCTGAATTGTTTGTACATTCACAAAATGAATAGTTTATCCCATCCAACACATTTGGGACTGATGTTTTTCTACTCAGTCTTTGTAGCATCAAAGACTGGAAGAATTGTTTTATTATTTTCATTCCTCCCCTTCAACTGCTTAAATTAGAAGCAGCCTGTGTCAGCTACACTGCTTGAGTGTTCTGAGTCTTGTTGCAGTTGAAAAAAAAAGAATTCTGATCACCAAAGAAAAAGAAGTGAACAAAAGACAGAAAAGAGGAAGGAGCAAGCAGTGCTTCTGCCAAATGTGAATAGGCAATGCTTCTGACAGTTGGGCAGGAGCACAATTTCTGTTGCTCTTCATGAGTTATAATGTATGTGCCTACTGTATGACTATGACATAAATCCCTGCTCTTGCATAATACTTTTCTTCATCACACCTCACCTGGCATTCAATGTGTATGAAATGGGGATTCTAATCCATCCTGACTTTTTCTTTACTTGGAAAGGCAGTCTGATCATGGAACATTAGTAAATCAGAATTTCACTTACCTAATGCTCTTTGCCTTACAACTCCTTTCAGAAAAGGAAAGTGTTAAGTCCTAATTGTACAAGATAGGATGCTTGGTCATGCTGAAGAGCAGCAGCCGTTAATGACTCAGCCATATTGTGCAGAAGGCCACATTAGGGTATCCAGCGTTCTTGATACTAAAAGAACAATGCGAGGACACCCAAAACAGTCCTTCACAGAGTCAGAGTGTGCCTGGTAGGGCTTAACAGCTCAGGCTCAGCATTTGCTCTTACAGCCCAAGATTGCTGAGCAGGGAAGTTTTCAAGCATTCGTGCACTGCTCTTCCTAGTGCATCTAGGTTTGAAAGAGTTTGTCAGCTCAGGCTCAGTATAACATGGACATGGGTGTGTTTCTGTAAGTTCTGGAATAATACTATGTATGTCTGCAGTGTTGTCTCTGTAAATAATTCCATTTGGAACTGACAATACTTGAGAGGACAATTCAGAAAAACATTTTGAGTCATGTCAAATCTAGAAGCAGAATAGGATCTCCTGGGTTTCTCAGTCTCCAGTTATGGTTAATGGGGAGCTCACTGCAGATGCTTAGTTTCTGTAATATCAAAGGTTGGAAGAGATTTTTGCTGTTCACACTTCTCTCCAACTCTTTAAATAGGAAGCAGGAATATCAGCTGTGCAGACTCCACAAATGCCCAGCATTAAGGGAACAATCCACACTATTATTTAGCAGTTAAGGCATTTATTTCCTTTACTCCCTTCACCTATTCTTTTTCATTTTGTATTTTAAGTGTTTAATTATCTTTAGTAGAATTACCACTTTTGTCACAACCATTCACATACTGATAACATTAATAATATTCCATGGATTCAGCCAGAATGTACTTGTTGCTTATATCTTCTTTTTCTCATTGAAAATAGATAAAGCATTCTTTTTGAAGAACTTTGTTGTATTTTTACGTTAAAATAAATATTCTTCCTGCTAAGGAAACTCTGACAAGATCTAAGCAGCTTATACTTCCACTGAAATATAACAGCGTTTCAGGTAGATTAAACCTTGACAAAATGTTAAATCAAATTATATTCTGTATGCTCAGATTTCTTTGGGGAACCAAAACTCACTGGAGTGTAAAAGTCTAATTAATTATGTAGTATGCTAATAATTTTTAAATTAAGAACACTTTTGATTTAACTCTATCATGCCATGAATGTATTTGCAATTGACTATGACAACAAGGTTATCAAAACTTAAAAAGATTTAGTAAAATATTAAACTAGCCACCAATACTAGTTCTGCTGTGGGGATTTATCCAATGGTGCTGAAGAGAAGAATGGTGAGACTGGCTCAGTCAAAAGGGCCGTTTGGTGCAATTCTGAGGCATCATGAAGGAGTAAACAACTTTATTTTATTTTCAAAGTTTTAAGCTCCTAACCTCTGGTCAAATGTGCTTTGGAAAACCTCTGAGACAGAAAATGCAGTAAGGTGACCATACCAATAGATATATTTAAAGATATTTTTACATACAGTCGTATATCTTCTTTTGGAACCCATTTAAGCTTTTGTATGCAAAGCGCCTTGTGGCACTGAGTTAGACAATTGGATTTTGCATTGAACAAAAAGGTATTTGAAACATTATGCCTAATCAGTTTTTGCTATTAGAACTAGTAAGTAATCCTTATTTACTTTCTTTTTTATGCAGTTAATGAGTTTTTCAAGGCATATTCATTCTGGTTTGCTGAGCCTCTCTCATAAGTTACCATATCTCTCATAACTCTAATCTACAAATTCTGTACTTTTTTTGAGATGTGAAAAGTTACATTGCCTCTTTTCCTTGTATAACCTACTTTCCTGGGTACAACACTGCTCTCCCATGTGCTTAGTTTGGTTGGTGAGAAGTGACAGTAGAACTTGGATATCCTTCTCACATTCCCTGTCCTCTCTGCTTTTTTTCTTCTTCATGTTCAAAGCTTGTTGGATTACTTACAGATACCAGTGGTTAAATACTGCTTGCTTTTACTGAAAACATTCCTAGAGCCACAAACCCAATCTGAACAGATGCTATGATACATTCTTGTGGCCATGGAAGGGCTAGAAACAATCTGTGCAATTTATAAACACTGTAAGGCAAAAATAAGCTTTTCTGTTACCAGACAGATTTTGATACTGATCCAAGTAATCATGTTTAAATCTCACTGCTGCTGTGTAGTACTGAATCTGTCTGGAATGTGGTATCACATATTTCCATCTCATAGAAAGATGCCCAGAATCAAAGTTTCATCCATAATGATAGTGTGTGATAAAATATTCATTTCTACTTGCCCATAGTAATACATTAGGCACTTCCAGAAGATGAAGACTTTTCTTTGGATCTGATCTGGTAACTTTTGTTTGAGAGAGAATATATTTCAGTATATTGAATTGAACTCTCACATTTACTAGTGTTACATAAAAAATAAAAATTTGGGACACGCAGTCTGAAATGAAAGTGCTGCAAGAGTAGCAAGCAAAAAACCATTATAAGAAAACGAAACTCTGTTTTTCAATATACTTGTGTCATATCATATAATATTTAAACAGAATCTCAAAAGTGAAGGAGGCTTTAATGTAGAATCGTAAATCAGATTCTTGCACCTCAATTTGTAAAAATTGAATACTATCCACACAGTGGATAGTAACACATTACACAGCTGAAGACTTCAGCTTTGTCTTTTCTTTCCAATGGTGACATTTTGAGAAGGTTCCCAATATATCTGATAGGATGCAAGCAGAATAGGATAGGATCCAAGCACAAACACAGATTGGGTGGGGAATGGCTGGAGAGCAGCTGTGAAGAGAAGGATTTGTGGGTGTCAGTTGACGAAAAGCTCAACATGAGCCGATAATGTGCGCTTGCAGCCCAGAAGGCCAACCGCATCCTGGGCTGCATCAAGAGAAGCGTGACCAGCAGGGCAAGGGAGGTGATCCTGCCCCTCTACTCTGCTCTCGTGAGATCCCACCTGGAGTGCTCCATACAGTTCTGGGGCCCCCAACACAAGAAGAACATTGAGCTGTTGGAGGGGGTCCAGAGGAGGGCCACAAAGATGATCAGAGGGCTGGAGCACCTTGCCTGTGAAGGCAGGCTGAGAGAGTTGGAGTTGTTCAGCCTGGAGAAGAGAAGGCTCTGGGTGGACTTGATAGCGGCCTTCCAGTACCTGAAGGAGGCCTACAGGAGAGCTGTGAACAGACTTTTTACAAGGGTGTGAAGTGATAGGACAAGGGGTAATGGCTTTAAGCTGGAAGAGGGGAGATTTAGGCTAGATATTAGGAAGAAATTCTTTACTGTAAGGGTGATGAGGTACTGGAACAGGTTGCCCATAGAAGTTCTGGAAGCCCCCTCCCTGAAAGTGTTTAAGGCTACTACCAGAGATATGTAGATCCAAATCACAAATCTAAATTTAATGGGACAAGATTCTAATTTACCAAAGCTGTTGTTCCTAACTTCTATACCTGAAGCTGTTTTATACTTCATTAGATTTTTTTTTTCCTAATTCATAAGTTATCTAACATAACATCAGAATATTCACATTTAATTTTCTTGTGGGTTCCATAGAAATTCCTGGTCTGTTGCTTCTTACACAAACATTTTCTTTAACTGATTTATTTGGAATTATCTAAATACTATCCTAATGAAATGATTTGCTGGCCTGAATGTTAATGTTGTATATACTTGAAGCAGAAAATCTGCATTTAGTTCAGCAGTATCAGTGTGTAGGTACTGAAGCAGAAGGTAGAAGCAGCATGGGCACCCGTGGAGAATAGAGCACTTTTGCAAACAGTGTCACATTTTTTTGAAAAATACATCTGTTTTGCTCAATTGACACTCCATGATACTGCAATTATGAGCCATATGTGAGAGTGGTAATCTGGGAAGATAAATTAACATTTTAAAATAAAGACTTGGTGATGTTTATATCATTTTACGACAGCTTCCATAAAGATGAAAGGGAATTCCCCTCCTTTTAGGACAAGATCTGTCCTAATTGCCATTAGATACTCTAAGAACTGTGTAGTGTCTGTGCTTCAGCATAAATCTCCAGGAGTCTTGGCAAATTCAGAGTTCTTGTTTACAGCATGGCCTCTGGGCTAGGTTTGAGCATGCTTCTACTGCTACTGTAGCCACAGGCTCCCTCCCTACTTCTTTTTAGACATTAAGGTGCAGTCTGGCCTCACATATGTTTATGTCAAGATTATGCCATTTGTGCCCAAAAGGGCACCTACACTGAAGAAAATTGGACCTGACAAGTGAATGTTAAACTTTTGAAGTAAATTGCGTTGTTTAGTAGGATATGATTGAAGTTAGAAGTGGAAGATGGAAAGAACTACAGAGATATTTAAAAAATTGTCCTTCAAATTTGTATTTATGTTTTTAAACACCAGATGTCAAAAAGATCTGCCAGTGTGTCTTAATGTAGACAGAAGGTTCCTTACAGTGTGTAGAAGCTGAGTAGATATTTGGGTAGAAGCAGGAATTTAACTGCCAATGCTCTTGCTTTTTTATGACTCAACCCCTTTTCAGAGTTTAAGCCAGGGTAACTATTTGCTCATTTCAAGATTAATGGAAAACATAGCATTTATTATGGATAAAGGATTTAGAATGCAAATGTGTTAAGAGTACTGGTTCCTTGTGAGCCATGAAATATGCTGTATTAGAGCATCATATATTTTTACACAGTGATTGCTACCTACATTTGGTTTGATGTATGCAATACAAGTGATAATGTTTCTTTGTGATCAGATGGAAATGGGGCCTGGTATGACATCATATACTGCATTGTGAAAAAGCTTTAAGGATTCGATTAAGAAAGATTTGTTACTTCATAAATTAGGCTTTTGAATTTTAAATACAGAACAAATCAGAAATTCCAATCCTGTTACCATACATGCAAAAGAAAAATAATGTGCTCTGTTGATACAGGTCATCAGCATAGATATTTTTATCCAGGGTTACATTTTAATTGAAATCCCATTATTGTATGTAGTGTGTGTCCTTTCCTTGATAACAAGACAGTAAGTCTGCATTATAAAGCAGGCAGGTAGAACGTTTAAATTATCATAAATAAATGGGGAGGATAAAGCCATCATTACAGAAAAATGAGAGCAAATACAAACCTGCAATTTATCATCAGCCATTTATTAAGCTGTCGTTATTCATTTACAAAGAATTGATTGGATATAATGCCAAAATATTATATGAGTCATATAGGAGCATCACAAGTTACATTTCCTTGCTCAAACTTCGTTAAAAAAGATGCAGTACATCTTAATCCAGGACTGTTACATTTTCTACCTCTTCCAGTACATTTTTGCAAAAGGCAGCTGTCCTCTTGTGACAGGCTGTTTATGAAATTATATTTTCCACTGTAGTTTTCTGGCAACTATATAGGCAGCATGTTCTGGATATGATCAGAACTTAGCTTGCATTCTGCCCATTCCCTTAGTCAGATACCATGTATGATGTTGTTTTCAAATGACTTTTATGTATCAGTTCACATGAGTTATGTATATGCATTTAGTTACACTGTTAATAGCTAAAATAGTATTTTTTCAGTGTTGGTGAAGAGAATTGTATAGTTTTAAACTTCCTTGTGAAAAATAGAGGTACTCTTGTCTCAGTCGTGGCACATCCAGATAGTGACTGGAATGAAAAGTTAGCCCTGGCTAACCAATCTTACTAATACATCACACCTCAAAGGGCTGTGAACTAGGGTCAGATGTGCAGTCAGCAATGCGTGTGCTGCAATGGGAAGCAAATGCCTTCTAGCAAATATTTTTCTAAGTAATCCGGTGATATTAAAACAACTGCTTTATTCAGATTAAGACATTTCCTTCACTATTCATTTAATTTCATAGTGCCAATTCCATATATATATCATGAGTCTTACTTAATCAAAACAAAACCCCCAACAACTCTGAACTATGTATTTCATAATCAACCAGCAGAACTCTACGGTATGTGTTCATCTTGTCTAAATGCTAAACTAAACGCAAAACTTCTGTTCTCTGACTTCCAGGAGCTAGGCTGAGCAGTGGGGGTTTCAATTAAAAACCACAGGAAAGGAAAGGAATATGTCAATAAAACCACAGACTTGTAAGTACTGCATACTAGTTTGCAAACAAACACAGCAAGCATTCTCCGAGTATGAGTCTATTACTGTAAATTTAGACTGAATGCATGATGTTGAAGGTGACTGTCCCAGCATGATCTTTCTTCATTTCATGTATAGTGAAATGCTCTCTAGCTTTATATTCAATAGCTTGATCTAGTCAGTCTGCAATGAGACTGTTACTAACAGATGAAAATGCCATGAAGAGGAGAATGGCTTCAACCAAATTATCAGTGTTTTGGTCTATTTAAAAGAAAATGAGAATTGTAGAGGAGAGAGAAGAAAACAAAAATAGGAGGATGTGGATTGATTCTAAGGCAATATCCTGTACGAGATTTTAAATGTAGACATCACTTGAATAGAAACATAAGTGCCATGATTTGCATTATAAAGCTTTGCTAAATAATAACTGTCACAGAGCAGATTATATTGATAATTAATTAGTTACAGTCTGGGTGCAGTCACTTTTAAAAGAGTTTCAATATGGATTGTGTATATTATAGTGAAGAAATCTTAAGTAAGACTAGCAAAGGTGAAAAAAATTATGCACAATTTAGAATTCATAGAAAAATATATCCTGTAATGCATTTTTTAAAATACAGTGCACCCTGTGGTGCTTTTGTTACTATAATATTAAAGAGACGAACCACCAAGAGAAAAACAATGCAGTTTACCTAATTAAGTGAGCAAATTGCAGCTTAAATTTAAAGAAGGTTAATAACTAGCATTAAATGTACTGGCTTCACATTATGTATGAACTGTTAAGAAAGTGAACTCACTGACTGTTCAACTATTACAATTATGTCTCAACTAATAAAGAAATGAATGGGGGAGACCTAGCAGCTGAAAAAGTGCCTGAATATTCAGCTGATTTTTTATTCCATTTCAACAGTCATTTCTTTCCTAAACAGTCAAGAAAAAACACATCCACTTTGAAATTTGATGCTGAGATTCTTCAACTGCGTAGAAGCTGAGCTACTGATTTAGTAGAGATTTTTAAAGGTGCTCAGCACTAACCTGTTTCTGCTGCTTTCAAAATCCACTGTCTTCAATAGGAGGAGAAAAAGCTGGATTCTTTTTAGAAGTCTGTGTATTACCTTAATCACACAAATTCAAAAGGCAGTATGTAATACTGATGTATGTCACTGTCCTGTATGAAAGTTGCAGTGGTGTCATTCTCCAATGGTTTTTCACACACTTAGTTTTTTAAATTGTGAGCTGTTCTGTCCAAATCAATGTGAAAGTCTTTGCAGGACATTTGAAAGTTCAATGTACCACATAAATATAAACAGGAGTCTGAGAGTCACTGCAAATTTGAACCCTGAAATGTATATGGTAAGATTACATGGGATCAAGACTCTGCGACCATAATCCAAGAAGTATTTGCTATTTTATGACTGTGAAGCCTAAATATTTGAAGAAGAGATGCCAGTGATTCTGGGCTAAATCCTATTTGATCTGGTTTCTAAAGATCCTTGGTGCCAGTAAAAGAGAGCTCCGACTGTAAGAATGGTAAGCAGGAGAGATGGCACAATATACATCCTCTGCCTGAAGGTAGAGCTATTAATATATATCAGTAAGGATGCCACAGCGTGAGTTCTAATCTGATGCTGAAGTCTATCCTTAGCTGACTTAGCTGAAAATGGCCAGATCATTTAGTCAAAGATGTCAAAGATAACCACAAATGGTGGTAACTGGATTGCTCTCTTGTGTGCTCTTAGTTACAGGAAATTAATTTATTCTAAATATGTTAATGCAAACAGTCATCTTGATTCAGAGGGAACATGACAGTAAGAAAGGGGCTGCAGAGCCTTAATTAACTTTCCTGTCTGACCATCCCCAGCACTCTGCACTTTCCGCATACGTTCTGCAGTGGTGCAGCCCCCAAAATTTACGGCTGACACTACTTTCTTAATGCTCATTTTTTTCACTGGCTTTAAAAAGAAGGCCAGGAGGAAGGTTTTGATCTCCTGGGAAAGTAGATCAAGAAGAGTTTTAAGGGGAAGACAGCAGGGATGAAAGACAACAGAAAAGAGGATGAATGAAAAAGGATGGGGAAGAGGAATGTTCAGCATCCATGCTCACACACAGACGAATAGAAAGTTTATAAAGCCTGCTTCAAATAGGGAATTGTGACTCAACTATAGCTAATGATTATTTTGTAAATTTTTCTACTATCGTATACTGAGGTGTATTAACATATACCACTTTCACTTTTAGAACTACCTCTTTTGTTTCCCGCTCTGAACTCATCACTGAGTACAATTTGCTGTTAACAGACTCCCTAGTGGAGATGGTTGCTGTATGATGGGTAGATTACAGGATAGTGTTTAGAATCTGCATTTGTCTCTGTTTCTTGTAGAAGTGTTGAATAGGCAGATGTTTAACTGGCATAGTTATTATGGGTGCAAAATGTTAATGAAGAGTTTTCCCATTAAACTCAGTGGAATTAGGCCCTTTGAAATAATATGTGAAAATAACTAATTCTGCTCTTCATCATCCACTTTCTTTCTCAACTGGCAAATGATCCTAGAAGGTATTGAGCATTCTGTGTAATTATTGAGTGTAATCAGCTACCACTGAGTACTAAGCTCCTCCAAGAATTCTCCCTCTCTATACAAGATTAAAAGTCTAGTTTACCTTGTTCTTGCCCTGAGAAAGAACTAATGGACAATTAAAACAACAAGAAATAACAAAGGGAACATAAAAGGAAGGATTTTGACACAGTGAAAAGTAGATAAATTACTAGTGTAATCAGCAAGATGAATGAAAGAGATGAAGAAGATGTAATATTCTGAACTTTACATACCTAATGTAGCATCACTCATTTCTTTTTCAGAAACAAAAAACTATTCCAGAGACATGTGTATAACCCTGCAGAAGATGACTGGAGAAGATCATGCTAAACAAAGAATACAGTGTCAACTAATTAGTTTTAATTTGATCAACTCACTTTCATGGGTGCACTTCACTGTGATTATTCAACTGATTTTTGGATGACAGTTATGATGAGTGAATGATAATGAATATGCATGTCTTTAGAATCTAGAGGACAAAACATTTAAGCATGTACTGTGCATTAATAATGGGAAAGAAAACCAGAATTCAAGAATTGGGATTCAGTTTGTCTTTGAGTTCAGAAAACTTTGTGCAGGGCTATCTAATTGCATTTACATTATGTAGCTGTGTACTTGTAGGTCATTGCAGTTCTTACTTTTGCCTTTTCTTCCTTTGCTTCCTTTCATATTCTCAAGGGGCCCTGCAGTTATACATGAATGTGCAAAATAAAGCAGCAGATTCCAGAGGGACCATGACCACATATTCAGTACGTGAATTGGCTGACTGGCTGAAGCTGTGGTATAAAGCAGTCCAAATTGTGCTAAACTTCACTTGTTTCACAGTTCAGATGTATTTTGTGATACTATGAAATGGCTGCATTTTGCCTGTCTGCTTCATTAGAATGAATGCAACAGCCACCAGTGTCCAGTCAGAAGTGCGACTGTGTTTGCATTTGTCAGACATCTGTTCTGGTACTACTGATCTTCTGAGACCTTATTTCAAAGTCAGGTTATGGGCTGTTAAAATTAGTCTTCCCAGGCATACTACAAAGGCAATCCCAAAGACTTATTCAAAGAAATATAGAAATTTCAGATTAGGAATTCAGGGCAAAGTAGACTTTCTCAATGAACTTCTTCAAAATATAGCTTAATGTAACTTCCTTTTGCTCTTTGTTAACGAAGAATCTCTTAAAATCTATTACCCCTGAAGTCAGGATAGGTAAATTACTCAAAAGATTTTTTTCTGCAAAATTCCCATTCCCTTTTTCATGACTGCAATTACAGTGATGATTAGAACAAATACAGAGCTGTGGATAAGCAAATGTGTAATTCAAATGACTGTACCTGGTCAGAGCTAGGGATTTCATATTCTCTCGTTCTTTATAAATGGAACAGAGATTCTATCTTCTTACGCCTTTTTGCTCTTCAGTATTTCACAAATGAAACATTGAATTTAAATAATATCAAAATGACATAATAAGTTTTGAAAACTTCACGTCGGTATTTTTGACTGAAACTATTCTTTGCATCGTTTCTGAGGTTTTTACCGTTACATGGTAAAATTTACCAGGCTATATAATTTTGTGTTGTATTTCTTTTGTAAAGTATGTGAAATACTGTTAAACTGCAAAATGAAAAAAAATGCAAAATGCTGTAAAACATAATATAAGAGCTCATTGTTATTCCTTTGTTTTAATTTCATATTGTTTCCCATTGTCTTCCACTGACTTTGGATACAGTTCAGTTTTTTCCTGCTGTAAAAATTCTTCAAAAGGAAGAGGGTGAGTAATAAGAAAAAAAGCAGTGTTTGTCCATCTGAACAGGTATTCCTAGGCCTGCAGACAAATAAGTAGTTATCATCAGTCTACTTTTGTTGGCTGTATACACAACCCAAATAAACCTTTCTTCTTTTGAAAGGCATAAGTCTTCTAGATCAATCCTAAATNACATTAAATCTATATACAGTATGTACTTTAGTGATAGTTAAGGATGCTTGTTGTAATTACAGGAATCACATCCTGAGATCAGTCAAAAGTATTCTGGGTTCCAAGGCTATGTTCTAAGCATGCAAGTGTGCCTAATAGCTCTAAAAGTACAAAAACTGGAGGTAAA
>VXAV01005913.1:0-11330 GCA_013399715.1 Alectura lathami | reverse complement strand
AGGCATGTTTAAAATTGTTGGTATTTCCTTAAAGAACGCTTTAAATAAAAGTCTGAGCCGTAATGATTTAGAGGCATTTGGATCAGGCAAGAGATTTTTATTGATGATGTCTGTTCTCCTTAAATCATTCCTTCTTCATTTTATTTTTGATATCAGTAATTAATTATTTTTGTCTTTGTAATGCTGTCGTGTTCTTTACAAAATTAAGTTAAATAGACAGTTCCAAATAAACTGGTATTAAGGAATTGATTTTTTTTTTTTTTATGTTACGTTCCTCCATGTCAGGGCCATCTGTTTAATTTGTGCAGTAATTGTGCAATTACTTGTAAAGCAACAATATAGTCTATGACCCTGTGTACTTTGGTTAAAGAAATGATAGTTAAGATACAGGGTTTTGTCTGATGAATATATGGTTATTCCTTAATTACACTGTTGCTGGTACAAAAATCTGTTCATTGTAACTGCTTACGTTGTCCTGTACTAATTGAACTCTCTGTTTAGAATTTTGGAAAGATTTTTGGTAACAGAGAAACTTCCCTGTGAGATGTAGTTTTGTAAACATGTATACACAGAGCAGGCTGAGACACTGTAAGTGTAACCTGTCAGCAATGATTAAATAAATGCTTTCATGTTTAGCACTGGATTTGAAATTCTGTCCAGCAGCTTGTTGACTTTCAAGTGCACATTTATGTGTTTGAACAGGAGCATTTGATGGGAGTATGAGAGACTGCTACTTTGTATGATTTGTGGTTCTGATGAGAAGTGGTTGAGTCTGTAATAAGACCAGCTGCTTGCAAACAGATCAAGCTGGAGTTTTATCAGGAGCTTATAGGATCAGGTTGCATCTTTAAATGGCTGAAGTACAAATGCAGCATTTGGAAAGTTAAAATGCATCACTTGTGTCTTGTGTCTAAGAAGGATCAGATAATTCTATTACAGAACTCTTTTCCAAAATGATTGAAAATGCGGATGACTTAAAAAAATATGATTTGGTCAAAGAATTTCAGTTTGATGTGATACTGATACCCAGAAACTCTTTCCTATCTAAGTCCGCAGTGCAGATTTTGTGGAAAGATAAAGTTGGTTAATTAAGTAAAAAGTTGTTGACCATCTGGAGAAATAAAGTAGGGAAAAGGAGATGGAAAATGAAGTACTTAGGAGGTGAAGTACTTAGGAGGTAAAGTACTTCTCTTTCGAGTGAACATGTTAAATTATAGATTAGTAAAAAATTGTCTCTCTAAATCGCTTTGTCTTGCAGTTCTGGAGCTTGTGTGGCAATTCATTGACACCAAAACGTGGTGTTTTTGGCAAAACTGGTGATCTCCAAACTATATTGTGCCTAGCTTGTGCAAGAGATGAAGTGACATATTCGGGTGCATTGAACGGTGATATTTATGTATGGAAAGGAATCAACCTTGTAAGGACAATACAGGGAGCACATGCTGTAAGTATATTGCCTTAAATTAATGTGAAATGCTAAGTAGATTTCTGGGGAGCAAGAAAGGGCAGTGCAAGATCACCTGGCCTGTGTTGCTAAACAATTCCAGTGATAGAGACTAGTGATCTCTAATCTGACTTTTGTGGGCGTCTGATTTATCCAAAAGCACCTCGGATGGTCTAGACTCATGTATTTAGGCAATGGGCATTGAATCAAAGAAATGGGTACCCAGAGAGGTTGTGGAGTATCTATTCCCATCTCTCTCCATTGGAGATAAAACACAACTGGACGCAGCCCTGGGCAACCTGCTATAAACTGTCCCTAGAGGGGACTGTATGCTCTCCAGAGCTTCTGTCCAACGTCAGCTGTTCGGTGATTCTGTGAACTGAGTCCCACTGGCTAATTATCTGATAGGTCTCTAGAGTCCATTGGTTCTACAAACTACATAAGCCCGAACACCGACCTTGTTTGTTGACACATACGTAGTCAATTTAGCTTGAGTCAGTCAGTCTGTCTTGTTGTGTGTTGCTCTTTTATTGCTGTATTAATTCAACTTTTTAGAATAGTATACAACTTGTAAAGGTGAAGATACATCACTGAAAGTTTGATAATTTTTTTCAGAAGTGCATGGTAAGATTTTCTTTTAATCAAAAAGCTTAATGCAACTATGAACTGATTATATTTTTGTTGCATAAGTATTAATTCCATTTTCAGTATTCTTTCAAAGCATATGGTTTTGTGATAAGGGCATGCACCAGGAAAAAATCATTTAGGGATTTGCAGTCTAATTTGTGCCTGTCAAACTACGAGAGTCCTCGTTTCCTCATATAATAGTAAGACATATACAGTGATGCATAATGCAAGATCCAACTTCCAACTTGTAACTTAAAAAGACAGCCAGTCAATGTCTGGTTGTTTTAACCTACTAGGTGTGAAACTGCCAAGGTAGCTTTGTGATGCTATGTTTTTACTGGTTGAGGGTTTATTTTAGTTTCAGAAAGTATTGTAGTTTCTAGATAATATTTCAAGTTGTTCCCTTATGAACAACTTAAAACAATGTGAAAATAGAAGTATATGATTTCATATATTCCAGTTTGAAATCCTGGGGAAAAAATAATCAGTAACAGTTAATTATTCTTATAGGACTGCATTTCTTTCAGCTGGCAATATTGGACTGTATGGGATGATGTGTGCAACTGAAGCACTAAAATCACTCTTTCTAATTTGATTAGGTAGAATGGAGGGGACAAAAAGTGAAGAATGATGTGTGTGTGTGGGTGAGGTTGCAGTCAGTAAAGAGAGTTTCGGTCTGCTGATGATTGAGAAATGTACATTAAGGAATGGTTGCAATTTGAATTAATAATAATATAAAAGAGCTTGGACTACTAATTCAAACAGCTGAATAATATTATAATGTATCTGATTATGAAGAATGTAAGTGTGGGAAACACATGTGAAATGACCTGGCTGATGAATACAGGATGAGAGCTTGAGTATGTGTTGCTTCATTTCTTCGTTGAACACAAGATCAAATTTGAAGTGCTGTGCTCCTTATCTTCAGGAGAGTCAGTGGACTGAGCTCAGGTGACCTTGGAATAGGTCTTATCTAACCTTCTATTTTTGGCTTTGTCGTTTAGGCTCATTGGAGTTGTAGTTTGCAGTACTGAAAATTAAGCAGGTGCACTAGTCTGTGGCTTTGGAATTCATTTTCAGAAGAGATTAGAGTTGCTACACATCTCACCAATTTCAGGAAAAAAGAATTCTGGAAGCTTGCTTTCCAACAAAATGAAACATTGTTTTTCAGTAAAATATTAGTTAAGAGAATAATACTGTCAGATTATATTAAATACAGTGGCTTGGAATAAGAGTGCCTCTTCAGACATACTAAACTGTAATCATCAGATTTTTACAGTTATTTTGTACTTAAATTTATAAATCATGTTCTGCTTGTCCATTGTATTAGAAGAAAATGCAGGTTTAAATGGTAACTTTTGTTGTGGGTGTATACTGTTAAAAGAACATAGTAGGGAATCAATATAAATTTACATTGTGTGCTGGTTTTGGAATTGTCATCCCTGCATGCCTGTTCATCATGCCTCATCATTACTCCTCACCAGACTTGAATTAGACGGAAAATTTATTCAAGGAAAGCATCTCATTATTTGCATGGATACCCTGTATTCGTGTCTTACAACATGAAGGGTAGGCATCCCAGGTACAGGAAAACATTTTCTAAAGCACGTTAGTGAGTGGGGACATGATCCATCCGGCTGGCAGTGGTCTGCACTAATATAGCAAACAGGTACTTTCCAAAGTTTGTCTGCTTTTGTTATATTTACCTTAGTTCAAAAATCATTTTTAAATTTAAATGCAGTTCATTGTGTCTCAGTATAGGCAATTGAGGAAATAGATAGCAACTTTAACAGCAGCAAGCAAAACAAGAATTCACAGGTAAACCAGATTATCTGTCCTTTGTTACAGCAATACTAAGAAGTGTAGACAGTGGAAAGAGGAGTTTCTGGCAGATTCCTATCTGAGTTTGAGTAGGAAACAAAAAGGTGAAAGCAAATACTATGTTTGAATGATGGGAGAATTAGTTAGAAAAGGACTTCAGAGTTCACTGAACATAGAAGTAGGAGTGGAAGGTAGGAAAAGTTGGAAATGAGCAGGGGTGAAGAGTTAAAGGCACAGAGTGTATGTGCAGGGAACACTGGATCGCAGTGGGAAATCATGGAATTTTAGTTTCGCAGGTCTCAAATAATAATACTAATAGTGAAAGTTTTAAAAGAGAAAAAGGAAACAAGGCAACATGAAAATATATTCAAGTTCATTGGCACTGGTGTGTTACTACAGGCACTGTAGGCAGTGCAGCTGATTCTGGAAAGTTAAGTATATACACAGGTTTAAAAAAAATAAAATCTTTAATCAGATGTTACATTTTTGTACCAGTGCAAACAACAGACTATAGGATCTGCAGTTTATTTTATTCACTTTACAAGTTCTAAATTTGAAGTAGTGTGTGATTATTAAGTACCTGAAACACAGACACAGGATTTTACTCAAACATTAAAACAAAATATTATGTTTGTTTAAAAACACTGTATGCTTTAAAGATTGCGTGCTATGCTTTTTCCTTGCATAGTAAATGTACATAAGACGCTTTCTCAGCAGTTGAATAATTTATATTGAGATAGTCTTTCAGAGGAACACATTAAAGTTGTGTGGATTGATGTCAGAAACTGAGGTTAAATAACAGACTTGAGGTTAAATAACAGGCACCCTGTTAGAACTATTGCACGCCTATGTCAGTTGGCTGAACACTAATTAAATATAGATGGAAACAATATAATGAACTTAAATGAATGGTTTTAAGCCGGTATCATGTACCAACACATTAAGTCATGCAGTAGTTTCCCCTACTGCGTAGCCAGGTCATGAATTTGAAAAGTAACTGTCCACTTATTTCAGCCAATGAAAGGCATATAAACAACCTTTTTTTTTTTTTTTTTTTTTTTAATATGCCTGCTCTTGAACTGCTTTATGGGTAATTTGTTAGATAAGAAGATTAAATTTCACAATAGTAACTCTCCAATGTAAATGTATTGACACCAACTTTAAATATCTGCAATCCATCCACTTGCTGTGTGGTATGTAGTGGGAGAGATTATGTCTTAGAATAAGTGCCTAATACATACATTGCTATATATGTTAGCATATGTGTCCTGAATTGCATTTAGGACTAAAAAGGAGGTGCTGGAGTTTTTACTGTACTGGCAAAATATTTCTGTTCTCCATATTGTTCTGAAGAAGTCAATTGCTTCTTGAGCATGCTTGAAGTTTCCATGTGATTGCTTGTGCTAATTGCCTGTTTTCCATGTGAATGCTTGGTCCTGATTACAGCTAACTGCAGTCATGTATTTCAGGAATTGCACAGTTGGAACTAGTGTGGTGGATTTTATATGAATAATTGTATTTGGATAAATTAGCAATTGATCTTTGTCCATGGAGATAAGACAGGTCCAGAAGCACCAGGCAACATGAGGCAACCTCACTCATTTAAATTTCTTGGATACAAACAGTAGGAAAATCTACATGCAGTAGAAACCGTCTTTGTCAAGTTCCTGTACTTCCGTCTGGTCTATCTGGGGATTTATTTTTTTATTTGCTCTCATTCAGTTCTCTTTTTCCAATTTGAGAGAACACAGATGTGATGCCAGCTGGTTAGGTTGGAACAGTAGAAAATATTTTGCATTCTGAGAAGACTGCTGATTAATTTGAATTGTTTCCAGAATTTTCTCCTTTATTAAGAAGTGTAAGAAGGTGAGGTCCCTGGTGACTGGAAGAAAGGCAACGTTACACCCATTTTTAAGAAGGGTAGAAGGGATGAGCCAGGGAACTACCGACCTGTCAGCCTCACCTCTGTGCCAGGGAATATCCTCCTGGAAGCTATGCTAAGGCACATGGAAGACAAGGAGGTGATGCAAGACAATCAGCATGGCTTCACCAAGGGCAAGTCCTGCCTGACCAACCTAGTGGCCTTCTGCAATGGTGCAGAAAGTGAACAAGGGAAGAGCCACTGATGCCATCTGCCTGGACTTCAGGAAGGCCTTTGACACAGACCCCCCAGCACGGTGTTGGGAGGTGTCCGTTCTGGGACCTATGCTCTTCAGTATCTTCATCAATGACATCAACAACAGGATTGAGTGCATCCTCAACAAGTTTGTGGGTGACACCAAGCTGTGTGGTGCGGTCGATACGCCTGAGGGATGGGATGCCATCCAGAGGGACCTAGGCAGGCTGGAGCAGTGGGCCCAGGCTAACCTCNGCTATCAATGCAAGCTGGGGGATGCAAGGATTGAGCAGAGCCCTGCTGAAAGGGACTTGGGGGTACTGGTGGGTGACAAGCTCGACATGAGCCAGCAGTGTGCCCTCACAGCCCAGAAAGCCAACCATATCCTGGGCCACATCCAAAGGAGCATGGCCAGCAGGGCAAGGGAGGTGATCCTGCCCCTCTGCTCTGCGCTGGTGAGACCCCACCTGGAGTGCTGCGTCCAGATGGGGAGTCCTGAGGTCAGGAGGGACATGGAGCTGTTGGAGCGCGTCCAGAGGAGGGCCACAAAAATGATCGAAGGGGTGGAACACCTCCCCTATGAGGACAGGCTGAGAGAGCTGGGGCTGTTCAGCCCGGAGAAGAGACGGCTCTTGGGAGACCTGGTAGTGGCCTTTCAATATCTAAAGGGAGGCTACAGGAAAGAAGGGGACAGACTCTTTAGCAGGGCCTGTTGTAATAGGACCAGGGGAAATGGTTTCAAATTGAGAAAGGGGAGATTTAGCCTGGGTATAAAAAAAAGTTTTTTACTATTATTTTAAGGGTGGTGAAGCACTGGATCAGGTTGCCCAGAGAGGTGGTGGATGCCTCATCCCTGGAGACCTTCAAGGTCAGGCTGGACAGGGCTTCGAGCAACCTTTAAAGGTCCTTTAAGGTCCCTTCCAACTCAAACGAATCTGATTCTGTGAAAAATCCATAACAGAAGATGAAGATCCATGTGGCAAATTTTGTAACTTTTACAATAGAAGAGGTTGATCTACACACTTTATTTTGATTCAGGAGCACAATCAACATTTTTTACTCACATTATTCACTTGGATCAAACAAAGTCAGTGCAATTGTTTGCTTCGCCTTACTGCTGGAAGGCTGGTGACCATCAAGATCCATATTTAGTTTGTAAAAATTACAGACTGAAGGATTAAGAGAGTCTTAAAGACTTCAGAGTTGCTTTGTATTAATAATCTTGATAGTTCCTAAAAGAAAAGATTTAGTGGAAGAGTAGTAACTGGCCAAACTACCAGAGTAAATAATCTGTCTTTTCTTCCTTGAGTGTGGGCCTAACAATTAAGTGAGTAGTAGCTAAGCTCAGCTTTCTCCATTAGATACTTACAGTCCCCATAGTGGACCCTTTTTTCTAGTTTTCATCTAATTGTCCTGTTCCAGTGGCACATACACTGAAATGAGGATGCCTTGTTGCATTTCAAGAGATTGAGCAAGCACATCTGCCAAATCTCCCTGGCAACCAGTATGTCCTTTTCAAGATAAGGATATTCTGTGAAATGGAAAACAGATTAATCCTGGATCCACTTGATCTTGTCTTCAGAACATTCAGCCAGCTTCCCACATTGCCAAATGTCTGATTCTTTTTGTAATATGGACTAATTATGCAATGGATTTTGGAAGGAGTTAATAAGAGAAAAGAGAATAATTGTGTTATCAAGATTGCATTCCAAAAAGAGCTTTAAAAGATACAAATTTTTCAAAACTTGGGCAAAATTGATTATATGGTACACAATAAGCCCAAATTCCTCTAGTGTTGTGTTTACTCATTGATAGTAAAAGCTTAATGCAGTAAAACAGACTGACACAGAGAGAGGAACAAATAGAGTATGAGCTGTGTTTTGTAAGATCTTTAGGCTCCTAAAGGAACAGAAAAAGGATTTTCAGGACATTAGAGATATGAGAGTTGGCCTTCTGATCTGCTTGTCAATTAAAAATTGCTCTACATTTCTGTTCAGGCACATACTGCTTCTGAAAATATGGCTTGTCTTAATAGTCAGTATCCTGAGGATGAATGTTACATATCAAAAAAATTGAGTTCTGTCACTCTAGTCTTTCAGTGTGAGTGTCGTTTGACATTTTACCCATAAATACTTTTCTTCTGAAAGCTGAGAAAGCTTTTTGTTTCTTATTTTTCTCACATCTTGAAACAATTTCTTCCTTACTGCCTAATGCTAAAGAAGAAAACATTTGATATTTCATTATGGTGCATTCAGATATTTGCTTTAGTTATAACTGGAGAAAAAAACGCAGCTTGGTAGGAAAGAATAGTCATGAGAATCTGGAGATGGTCACAAGCCACAACACTGTATTCTAATTTGTTTTGTATGCATATCACTTTACTTGGCTTCAAAAGCAATCTCTCCTTTCACTTTTGAGGATACTGTGCTACATTGCTGTAAAATCTAGACCCCAACCAAGGAAGACACTGGAGCTTTCCTTTTACTCCCTTACTAAACTGAAACAATATTACAGAATTTTGTCTGTCATTGTTTTATCTTCTTTTGGGCATTAGTTATAGTGACAGATTTTCCCTTCCATAATTTATGTTTTCCTGTTTTCATTTGCCATAGCTGAATATTAAATATTTTTGATAAATGTAGAATAATTTTTAAACTCTCATAGGTGTATTAGCCAAAGTTGCCATAGCAGTAACATTGCTTAATGAAATGTATTAAATACTTATGAAAATAAGTTAGAGTGATGATGGATTGTGTAGGTACAAAATAAAAAAAGTGTGTATGCTGTTTGCATAATGTATCATGGTTACATCCAGTATGGTGGATATACAAAATATGGTATCTTTATTTTAATAATACATGTATCATTCCCGTCTCTTCCTTGTCATGAAGAAAGCATGTATGAAGTGAGATTAAGAAAGTGTGTTAGGTTTTATTTCCTGATGTTTGCCTTTGAAGTAAGAGCATATAAAGAGGGTGCCAAATAAAGTATACACATTTTGAGAAGGGAAAAAACTGTATTAAAATTGTAATACTCAATATATACCAATGACAAAAGATGAGTACAAGTCACGTTTGACTTCTGCAATTGCAAGAGGTGCTCACAGTGGTTACCATCAGCGTCCAGACACTTCTGATTACAGCAAACAACAACCGTGCTTCCGCTGTTTTCTGTGACTGCTGCATGGTGACACCAGCATTCATTTGATTAACGCTATCTTTTGAGCAAATGTCATACTGCACGTTGCTATCACAATTCAATTCAACTTCGAAAAGTAATACAGAAATAACTGCTCTTGAGATGTGTATACTTTTTTTGGCATCCCTGGTATATTTTCAAATGATGTAAGGTAATCACTGTTTTTATTGTATTTTGCTTTTGAACTTAAAATTTGGAATCAACCTTCCTTGTCTTAAAATGCATAAAAATAAATAAATAAATCCCAGACTTTTTGCCTACGTAGAAAGTTATTAATAGCAACAAAGGCCCAGAACCAAGCCTAGTGGAAATCCTTCTACTGACATTTATGGGAATTGGATCCTGCCCTAAGGATTAAGGATATGAAGCTGAACTCTTTCTAGAGATAAGAGGCAGCGTCAGTAGGGTTGTCATCCTTCTTTTATAGAAACAGGCAAAAATGGTTATTTAAGTTTCCATGAATCAGAACCGAAATTCTTTTGTGTCTTTTTTTAGTTCCTTCACAACTTCCAAGGAAAGCCATGCAATTAAAAATTGTTCTTTCAAGGTTTGTTTCCAGTTCTGGCTCTTTCATGTTTAAAACTTATAAGAGATGCATTTTTTTTTTTTGTGCAATTTTTAACAGAGTAACAGGTAAGAGGGCAACAGGAAGAGAGTTCCACTCTCCTTATCTGTCTCTCTAATCTGTATATATTGTTAAAAATAATTTTCTTCTCTCTTTAGGCAGGAATTTTCAGCATGAACGCATGTGAAGAGGGGTTTGCCACTGGTGGCAGGGATGGCTGTGTTCGCTTGTGGGATTTAAATTTTAAACCAATTACTGTGATTGATCTCAGGGAAACAGACCAGGGATATAAAGGTAAAAAAAAGTCTGTCACTTTCAACGTATCATAGGTCAGAAATATGCCGATGTTTTGAAAAAAAACTTATTTTAATAGTTCTTTTAAAAAGGGAGGGGGACACTTGTGTATGTTACTATGTACTGTTGGCCAGATAAGAAATGTTTTGATGATGCCTGCAAATACAAATAACCTTCAATGTTACCATACAACATACTGTATACTAACAATGACCAGTAATGTAGCAAGAGAATTTAAGAGACGCTGCAATGAAAAACATCAGAGTGCAGAAATTGCCTTTGCTAGTTACTCATGTTTTCAGAAAAACTATTTGGAAGTAATCTGAAGTTTTGTAGTATTTAGAACTCTGCTTACATATACCTATAATTTCAAATTACAGTTTATTTCATACTGAAATTCTGTATCAAGCCATCTGTGGCATATTTTGTCAGTGTTCTAGATATTGGTGCTTTAGTAAGCAGGAAAACAATACAAATGTACACTGAAGCAGTAATATCGGGTAAAATACTGCTTTTTTAGGCATTCGGTTTTCTATTTTTCCAGTCACTTTGCTCTTTTTTAACCCCGTGCTGAGAATTTGGTGATGCGGTAGAATGTCTCATGACAATCAGATACATCATTGGCAATAAAGAACTGATTACAAGCGGAGGGAAATACTTGTATTCTGCAATTGAGTTGACATTCCCACCAAGATTATGATATCTTCCAGCAAGATGAAGTACATTCCATTTGAAATGCCCTGGGGTACAGTGACTTTGTCAGGACTCAGACGATTTAAGAGAAACAATTATTTCAGTCTCAAATCAAGAGACAAATGTGTTCGTGTTTATACTTCTCTTGCTTCATAGGAAGATTGATTTATTTTTTCCTATGCAATATTTTTTTTTAAATCAGTGCTTAACTGACTGTTTTGGGTAGTCATTTCAGTTTCTGTCTAGTCTGACAGGCTTATTTCAAAGAAGTAAAAAAAAAAATCACAGAACTCATTGTTTCTAAAAATAATTATTATGTATTAAATTTCTATTAAAGTCTAATGTTTCATGGTCATATGTTTATAAATAGAGTTGCCCCTTTGAATTAGAAAGATTCATCTAGCTTATAATACATTTAATACATTAATATATTTGACAGAAGTAGAGGAAAAATATTTTTGCATTCACCTACATTTCTGTACTCTATCAACCAATTAATTTAATGTTCTTAAAATTGACTTAGCAAATCTGAAGTGTCTCTAAGTTAATTTCTGCATTATTGAATGTGTTCT
>VXAV01005912.1:3725-31629 GCA_013399715.1 Alectura lathami | reverse complement strand
TTTTTTTTTTTTTTTTTTTTTTTTTTTTTTTGCAATTTGAGGATATAATAATTACGGAGATCATCGTGTTGATGCTCTACTAGACAATCAGAGAGGCTCAGCCATCGAACTGCTGGCAGCGGGTGGACTCTGAGTCGCTCTCTGCTCCAGTCGCCTGCCAGGAGTCCCCCACCCCTCCTCAAGCAGATCTGTTGGTGGGTTGTTGTGTATTTTTTGTTGTTATTGTTGACTGCTGACATAAAAGAAGCTGAAGCAACACCATTTTAAGCTGAGTATCCAAGGCGACCTCATTAACATCTCCGCAGAGGAGTCCTTAAGAAAACATCAGTCACGTTCGGTAGTGCTAAGTGGAAGAGAAACAGTTCTGTATTTTCCTGATCAATTGCTTAAAATTCAAGGTCGGGGTGCAGAGCAGGGAGGGCTCCCCGCCAGTCACTGCAGGGTTGGGCTGAGTGGTTTTTTGGAAAATAGTGATGCTGTCGTACTGGAGAAAATCCATGTGCTCCCTCAGAGGAGCACTATTGGGAATAAATGCTGGAAGCTGTTCCACTTGAGCAGATGGCTGAAAAACTTTGGCTGAGAAATAAATTGAGTATGACGGTCTGAGGGCCAATCACAGATGGAGGAAATTCTAGCGATGTCCCAAATGTCCTGAACATAGAAGGTTCTCTTCTTTCCCCTTTTGTACTAAAAACCATAGTAGGATTTTTAATATAGACTGAAAAAATATTGATGGAGTGAGACGCAGCGATAACGATGAGGCTGAGGTTTAATGTCTTCTGGATCAGCATCGTGTTCACAGGAGCCCTGAGATTCTGCCACCTCCAGGTCAGCAGTGGAGGAAAAGCTGATCTTGCATGGACCACGCCACAGGGGTGGAGCTGGAGCTCTGCTCCAGACACAGCCTGGTGTCCACATGCGACAGCAGGTATTACAAATACTGATAAAGATGAGTCTTGCAGAACCCGAGTGCAGTGATACTCAGCATCTCCCAGCCCTGCTTCACCCCACCAACCATCCTTCCTCCAGTGCCATGAGCAGAGGGTTTCAAAGAATGTGCTCTGGGATCCATCCCAGTGCAAATCCCAGACTTCACCTTGTCTCTGCTGAAGCTCAGAACTGAGATGAGCCGTGTCTCAAGTGACACATGACCTGCGTGTCCAGATCCACCTTCCCCACTCCTTCAATTGACAAGGTGCTGTAAGAGCCAGTAAGAGATCTGCTGTTTTGTTGAGTTCACACAGCCTGACAGCCACCACTGCCAGAGCCTAGCATGATTCCCCAGGCACCCAGCCTGCTGTAATGCTAGGACCAGAGGACAGAGCCATCCTGTGTCCTTCTTAGCAGGCAGACTAGATCACACACACACCAGATCCAGATTTCTTCCCTTTAACAGTAACCCCCCAGGCACCCCATTCTACTTCTCATGACAGGAGAAGCTCATGCAGCTGAAGGCCACCATCACCCAGTCCCAGCGTGCGATCACACAGGGCACCCTCAGCAGCTTCCCACAAGAAACACCTGGTGTGATCAGGCAGCCAGGCAGACTCATTGTGGTGTGTTCAATCACTTTTTAGCAACCCAGAACACCAAAAGTCCCGGGAGTCACAGGAAGAGCCTATGCTGCCCATGGAACCTTAGTACCAACTTACACCTGCATGTGCAATTCACTTAGGTACCATCCAGCGCTGTGTCATCGGGTCAGTAACAGATGTGGCACATAAGGCCACACTCTGAGGATTTGTCAGGACTCACTGAAACCTCTTCAAGAGGTAGATAGGGTTGCAATAAATCCTGGCAGCAGCACCCGAGAATGCTGCCTATGGGATTGGGATAGATATTAAAGGTTGGACTTTGTCTGCGTCTGCATTGCCAACAAGGAGCTTTATCAAATGAGCTTATCAACACTGCTTTATTCCTATCAGTGAGGGGCTGGTATGTGCTGTGTTAGCTACCTTCAGCACTTTGTGTCAGATGCCCCATAAAAAGGCACATTTTGAAAATCACCTTTACTGCTCAGGGGTGTACTAGTTTTTCAGCAAGCATACCTCCTCACGCAAATCAACTTTGTGGGCTTTAGCCATTTCCCAAGAACAAATGAGAGAAAATACCACCTTGCTAGGAACAATGTCTGTTGCTGAATACTAGCTGATGGAATTCCTATGGGAAGTGGACGTGAAGTCGGCTCTGCTTGTGCTGAGAGCAAGACTTGTGCCATCCCAGTGACTCCCATGGTCAACCCCACTTGTGTCTGCAGGCTGTTTTTCCAGTCTTCTGCGGTGTAGAGACTTCCTGACCCAAAGGCAAAGTGTTTGTGTTCAGTATTGCTCAATGGAGTTCTTTCCATGACCTTGCCTGTGAGTTTGTACCCCACAGTAAAGTCAGAAATTCAGTTGCTCCATTACAAACACTTTTCTTTGCCATTTCCTGATTAATCATCCCCACCACTATAGTGGTTACAGCAGTTCCTAGACACCAAGAACAGCTGGCCTGACTGGTAAGCACCCTGTAGCACACGGTTGTCCCTTTGGAAAGTTATGATGGAGTAAGCAAGCAAAGTCACATTCTCAGAAGGAGGACAGCGGGAAGTGCCTAGCCAGGGACGTACTGAGCAGCAAGGCACTGGGGGACATGAGGAAGCACAGCAGAGAAGGGTGAGGCAAGGTGAGGGGAGAAGTGAGGCTGGAGGCTCAGGTGGATCAAAGGGTTTATCATCACCATAAATAGTAGAGGTGACTGTTATTGAATCTCTTCATCTAGTTGTTACTATGCAAAATGGTCATTTCCTACCAATCTAATGGACCACTCATCCTTAAAGATGGGGAAAAAAGAACAAATCAGAAGGAAAAAAAAAAAAAAAAAAAAAAAAAAGTGGTTTGCCTGTTTATGCAGCTTGGGACTGCCTTACTACAAAAATGTAGCAACTATCAAAAGAAATAATATCTTCAGGAAGAAGCAGGATGCCTGGCTCATCCGTGCCTTGGTGCTCCAGGTTACTCTCAGAAACGACGAGGCTGATGGTGAGGCGCAGCTCTTCTGGGCTCCTGTGTGTGTCACAGCATGGCCAAGGCACAGCCAATGCGACCTCAGGAGATGCAGGTGTTAGGGGATTAGAGCAGCAATGCTGCCTTCACCCTACTACATGCAACAGAGCATGAGCCAGCAAACAGGAGACCTGGCACATGAGAAAATACGAGGGGGTGGATGGGAGGGGGAAGAGGAAGCTGAAAAATCTGTGCAAAGAAGCATGGCTCTGCTTGCAAACTATTCATGTCTCAAAAACAGGAGGCAAAAATTCCCTGACTGTGCTTCTTTAGCTGGTAGTGCCCCTCTCCATGGCTGCCTCTGTGTGCAGAAACAAGTCCTTCCCACTGTGGGAAGTGCCGGTACTGCCACTAGCAGGTGGTGACCCACGTGCCACGTCACCGCGAGACAGCAGCATTATGGTGATGGGGCCGTGTGTGTTGAGAGAACTGACCCAGATGTGACCTAGCACGTCTGAAACGCAGGAGTGGGGGAACCCAGCATCTTCCCCCGGGGCATGTGAAAATCAAATGATGTCTCTCAGTGTGGGAGAGGAACCGTTGGCTTGGGAACGAGAATCTGTCTGACACACTAAGCCCCGAGTCCCTGTTCTGTCTCAAGCTCCCCAAGCCACAGATACCTGTGCAGAGCGCTGTCCTTGGCTTCCCATCCAAGTGGTTTATGTCGCAGTTACACACCACTGAACATGCTTAGACCTTCATTTAAGAAGAGAGAGAAGCAGGGATGTGCTGTTCCTGGAATTTCAGCTGGTTCTGAAGACAAATCTGAAGGCAGCCAAGGCTGTCTTTAGCTCAAGACAGTGACAAGGACTTGCACGTCCAAGACGGAGCAGACCAGAACTATCCACTGACCTGAGCTCAGCATGGCCAAGGCCTGGGGGGGCTGGGCTTTAACTGCAGTGTCAGGAACCACCTGGGATTTCAACAGCCAGTTGGACTGAATGAGACCAGACCACCTCCACCGACAGCTCCAGAGGACACAGCTCTGCATGGAACAGCTCACAGGGTGCACAGCAGTGCACTGGACCATGAGGCGGGTGGCACAGCAGGTGGTGGAGGGCTGCTGTGCCCACACATCCTGCAAATTTGCAGCACAGCCAAGCAGAGTTCTTGGGTCTGGTGATGCATCTTAGGTGTGACCCAGCTGGTCAGAGCAGCTGACGTGTAAGGGATGGAGGGAACCAAAGAGAACAGTTGATGTTCAGTGCTCTCTGCTGCCCACTGCGTAGACACTCCAGAAGCCCTGGGGAGAGACGGAGAGGGCATGTGTTGTCTCAGGGTGTCTGAGACCTTCCCTTAGTTCCTCAAGGGGAGCACTGATGGAGAAAGAATATTGCTAGAGCGCTATTGTTCCAATTCCCTCAGTAATTCTTTGTTGCCTATTTGGAAAACCATGTTCTCTTAAAAAAAAAAAAAAAAAAAATCCTATTAGGAGGCTTTTCCACTCCCATTCAGCGCGCTTGTGATTTAGCAGCAGCCACCTTCTTGCTTTACCTCTGCACATCAGCTGATGTGGCTTTCTGAGCCACATTTCTGTGCTTGCACAGCACTTTGGGAGGGGCTGGAACCTTCTGCCTCCATGACGGACAAGGCAAACCCAGCAGGGCCCCCCACAGACTGCCAGACCTTAGGCTTCGCGTGCAGGGCTAGGCGTGGCGTTTCCTCCCTAAAAGCCCAGTGAAGCTGTCTGGGTGCAACCCCTTGAGCGTCCCTTTGTAGCAGCAGTCAGCAGAGGTGCAGAACAAAGAGAACAGCAAGCTGCTCCGAAAGAGATCGTGTGCACAACCCAGGCTGATTCCTTCAGACAAAGCACCCACTCCACCGGCCAAGCAGCTGATGTTGGCAGCGCTGCCGGCAGCACGCAGCCTGCGGCACTGCAGCACGGCTCGGCAGCCCCGCTCCGGCGGCACAGCAATCAATCTTCCCCCGTTGCAGGCCTAGGCACCAGTCGATGCTTCTCAGCCATTTCTCCAATAGCTGCAGGCTCAGTAACCTGGTGGTTCTGTGACTGATGTTGAAAGGAGAGATGCTCAATACTGTGCTGCGCTCACCTCACCGCTTCTGCTGCGCTGGGTGATAAAACATCCCCCAGACTTTGAGAATCACGTCAGGCACAGGCCAGCCTTCTGCTAATCAGGCCGCACATGCATAAATTGTCAAATACTGGCAGAGAGCCCTTCAACACAGGAAAGGAGCAAAGGGGCAATGCTGCTCCGCGCTCCTGTTGCGCTCAAGCCTTGGTGCCTCCAGTGTGGGCTGAAGGGGGCTGTGCCACGGGGCCAGGATTTGGTGGTGCACAGCAGTCTGAGCTCCCGGCACCAGCGAGCAGACCTGTGGGCGGATGGGGTGATGCTCAAGAGGAGAGGGCGGGAGGGGATTGCACCCCTTCTTGCCCTGCTGACATCATCCTGGAAACACAGCAAGCATGGACAGCCCACGGAAAACATTACAAAAATCTCCAGCTGTGATCAGACCCCACACAAGCTGCAGCAGCTACAGCAGCATGCCTGAACCATGGATGGATTATTTCACTTAAATCTCTTGCAAATCTCTTCTAATCAGCAGCTAATTTTTGCTGAGCTCGGGCATGCAGGTTGCTCAGGAGGGCTCGAGCTGCCTGTAGGAATATGCAGTCACCTGACCAGGGCCTCGTTGTCTTTGCAGGCTGTTTTGTAAACAGTCATTATAAATAATAAATCAACAGCTAGCTAATGAAACGAGCTGGTTTTAGGATGCTTTAGAGAAAGCCTCCAATTTAATACAAAAGAAGCTCTTACCCACTCTGGCAAATTACTAAAAAACTAACCTAAAATAATGACGAAATACTCAATTTCTGTGTTGATAGCACTGAAACTGAGGGGAAAACATTCCGTTCTCTGATCCTGTTGCATTTAAAGGAGATCTGGACACCATTTTGATAGGGAAATGTACTAAAATACTGACCCTATGCCATGAAAATCAGAGACCTGCCCTGAGGTTGGGGGGTGTTACCTCCATCCTTCAATGGAGGTCAAAAAAATCTAAGCCGATGCTCGCCAAGTGCTAAATGTGCAGTGAGGAAGTCATTGCTCCAGTGTGTTTTCAAACGGAGGAAGGACCTGAGAGAGCAAAAAATGAATAGACACCGAGGGCAGGCGGGCAGAGACTGGGCAGTGAGCAAGATGAGTTGTATGGCTTTGCAATCCCGTTAGGGGGTCGTTGAACAGGTACGCTAAGCCTATACAGAGGAGAGCACCACTCAGAGAGCCTCGTCTGCCCTTTATTTTTGAGTCTGTCCTGAGAATCAGAAGCTGGTCTGTGAAATTACAGCAAAAACATAGACGCAGAAATATCATCCCACATGGACAAGCAAGTCACCAGAAGAATGGGGAGACAAGTAATCAGTGACCATGGAGAGCTAGCTGTAATGGAAGGTTTCATTAGGAACCTGCATGAGAGGCTCCAGAGCTTTTTTCTCAGTGGGGCTCAGTAACACTTGGGGTCAAGAGGACCAAGAAGAACTGTTCTGTACTCCTGCTGTTGGTGCTTATGTGGGAAGCCATGTGAAACAGCTTCTCTTTCAAAGCCATTCACAGATTGCTGAAAATTTCTGCCAGGACGGTGCCCTCAGCATTCCCCTACAAGCACAGACAGGGTCAGTCTGAACCCAGTGCAAACACCTGGGTTCTTAGTGCTCGTTGTCGATGACCCTGCATCACAGATGTTTTTCAGCTGCCAGCATGACCGAGGAGTTCGCTCCTCGGTGCAGGTTGGTGGATGTTCTGGCTGGGTCTGGAATTCTCCCTTTGCCACACACGCAGCAGGGTGCCAGGCATTTACAAGTGAATGCTGTGGGCCCTCTGGAGCTGAAGCTTCCCCAGCTGCTTGTGGGATGCATAAGCAGGAGTGGAATATCAACCCCCCACACCAGCCAAGGGAATTTCTGCTGCTCCATTTCTTAGCCAATAGTCTGACCCATCTGGACTGCTCCAGGCAGCACACAGCCTACTTGGGTTGTGTAACTGCAAGAAGGAAAAGGTTGAGAGATGCACTGGAAGGCTCTAGCTTATGAGAAAAGAAAGATCTGCACAGATATCTCTGCAAGATGCAATAGCTGAGGGTGCACAGAGACGTGAGATGCAGGTAGAGCCGGGGCTGCTCAGCCCAAAGTGTCCTGTGGGATCCCCAGTGCCCACTTAAACTGGGTGCCATCACCCTGCCCTGGGTAAAGCAAGCCAGAAGCAGGTCCAGAATCTGGCCAGCTCTGGGGAGCTGCTGGTGGAGCAGAGCTCCCAAAGCTCTAGCAGTGCTTTAACTCCTGACATTGACCAGCGGTCGAAGCAGGGCTGAAAGAAGCAGCCAGCACTCCGTGCGTGATTATTTTCTCTGATTTCCTGTCCGTGTCTCTCCCCATCAAGTCATCCCACTGTGACCCACAGCTGCACTGATATACGATGCTGAGCATGCGCTGGCATTGCACACTGGGGAGTGCAGCTGTTGGATTTTATGTTCCAGCCTTCCTAGGTGCTGCAGGAGAGACAAAATACAGCTGGTCTCTGTCTCAGCAGAGTACACAATATTCTGCAGAGATACCAAAAGCATGCTCCATCTCCATGAAAGTTTTTAATAGATAGAGTGACTCTTGTCTATTTAATAAAGAACTGTCTAAATATGCATGGATTCAGTAGAGCAAAACAGCTATCTGTCTGCCTGGGAGTTTGAAACGGCTCCAGGTTACACTTTATTCTTTTATTTAAATTTTTAAAAAGCAAGGTACTCCAGTGTCACAAAGTTTTACTGTATTGTATTTATACAAAGACTCTAAGCGGATCTTAGTCTAAGATGGGAACTTTTTGAGACAAGACGGCGCTGGGCTCTGCCATGGGCACGGCATCCTGCCCTGAAGGACGAGCCCCAGCAGTGCCTGTCCAATGCTCCCATTCACGCTGGCTCAGACGACAGCCGGCATGAGGTGAGACCCCTTCCCCAGCAGGCAGAAGAAGACAGGAGAGCCCAGTGGGCTGGATGCTGCTTGCAGAGGTGCTGCTTGTGTTCTGCAAAACTCTGGAGAGACAGGGAAGGCTCTCATCCATTGGGGAGTCAGGACAAACCTAGGGCTTGACTGCGGTCTGTCACAAACCCACCGTGTGGCTGTAGGGCGATTCCAGGCCACCCCACCCTTGTCTATGTTTGTTTGGACTGTGAGTGATCCAATAGGGAGACAGAACCACGCAGTGCCTGTTGTAACGAAGCAAACAGAGGAACCTTTTCTGTCCTTGAAAATCTACAGTCAGCCATGGCAACTGGGCATCATTCCTGTGGGGCTCCTACCAACATGGCGATGAGCATGAGATGCTGATAGGACACTGGCTTGTAGCTGCCCAGCTCCAGTGATGCCTTTCAAAACGTGGTGCCTGGGTTGCCAATGAAAGTAGCCCTCCGAGGCGCAGCGCAGCCTGCGATGACTGGGATTGTTCTGAAACAATGCTGTTCCCCACGGTGACAATGGGTGCTGTCAGTTTTGTGGAGCCTCTGACAACTTCTCACCAAGTGCATTTGACGACAGCTCAGCCGCAGCGGCCATGTGCAGCCTGTGGGTCAGATTTGTGATCCTCCTCCTTACACCGCTTGGTTCTCAATGGTATCAAAGGCATTGGGAGTCACCTCAGAGACCACACAGCACTTTTTAGCTTGGTAATAAGCTGCCCCCCTTGACAAAGCACGTCTTCTCCTAGGAGACACCTATGAGACCTCAGCCATGCTCCAGCCTGGAGAACCTTGCAGGTCCTGAAGATTTGTTTGAAATTCCTGGAGAACAAAGCGGTGTGCGCTGATGAAGTGACTGGCATCTGGCCAAAATCACATTGCTGCAGCCCTGCCCTGTGTCAGCCGGGAGCCCTCAGCCTGCACCCCACATCTGATGCCCTCTGGGGGAGGCAATAGCCACACCAGGCTGAGCTGGAGGAGCCGAGACCAGTGGCCAGGAGTCAGCTAGGAGCCCTTGCAGCACACTGCTTGCTTCTCAAGGACAGCTGGAGCCATCTGGCAAACGAAGTTAGGTTCGTTTCCCGTGGAGGTGTCTCCTGTTGGCTGTTTCTCGGACAAAAGCCTCCCCAAGCACTTGTGATGAAGGCTTTCTCACACCATGCAGTATGACAGCAAAGGCCGGGCGGTCCGTGCATCAGAGGAGCTGATGCAAGCCTTTCCAGCTCCCCGAGCCTTGCCCTTGGTGACCACAGCCCACCAGGGAGCTCTCAGATGTGTCCTGGGAGCGGTGGCAGAGCTGGAGCTATGTGCCCATGGCTGTAGAGTGGTCAGCCACAGCTGGAAGCACAGCGTCCCCCTCCCCTGGGAGGCTGCGCTGCTGCCTCCCCAGCCTGGCCACAGACCCAGGAGGAGCTGCCATGCCCCCAGCTGCACAGCCTGTGCTCTGAACTGTGTCTTCAAAGCTGGAACAGCCTCCAGGTCCTCCTGGGCTGCCTGGCAGTGACACACAAGTCACTGAAACTTACTTCTCAGAGATCAAGCCCCTGGGCCTGGGGGCTGGGGAGAGAGATGGTGACCCACGCACCTAACACTGTGCTGGAGCCACTGCCTGTGCCTGTGAATGGATGAAAAGCCCAGAGCAGCCAACAGAAGAAGCAGCTGAAATATGGCATTGTCTCTCATGTTTGATCCGCATTCTGCCTTCCCTACCTTTTCCGGGAAGCACAGGGGTGTGCCACATCCACCCCTTTGCAGCTTAAGCAGCAGACTTGTGCAACTTTGTTGTTTGCTGCAAAAATAATTTACGGCAGCAGCAGACCTGAGTCCATGTTGCCCCACTGCCTGTGCACTTCCAGGACCCCTTGCAGGAGCTCTTTAATCAATGCTTGCGGTGTCCAGCTCAAAGGAAGGAAGGTTGTGATGTTAGCACTGTCGCAACCTTCAGAGAAGGGGCCTAATTATTCCTGAGCAGGCAGCTTAGTGCTGGGCAGCAGCTAATGAACGCTGACAGGGAATGAAACACATCCAGATGCAAATTGCAGAACTGGCTTAGGAGTTTTACGACAAAGCTGAGCTTACGCTGGCTGCAGCTTCGTGTTTTTGCTGTGGCTGAACCTTTCCAGATTTCTGCCTGCCTCAGATGCCCCCTTTTCTCCCCGTCTCCACCTTCTCCCAAGCTGTTTGCAAACCAAGTGACTGAGGCCGTTGAAGGGAATAGAGCCGTGTGCCGGAGGCCTCAGCTTTAGCTTGCGGGGACCAGGTGTTGGTCTTCAGGGAGGCCTCGGCAGCGCTAGGGCTGCATCACCATCTGCAGCATCAGCAGCCACAGCGCCTGCCTTTTGTTTCAGACTGCATGGAAAGCCAGCTGCAGTGTCTCTGCAGAACAGGGCCAAGCCAGCAGCAAACTGGCACACGATTTCTGCAGAGGACACCACTTCCCGCAGCACCAGGCTTAGCTGCCTTGGATCCCCAGGAGGTCTCGGCGGCAGTGGCAGCTGTGCAGCAAAGCAAGGAGAGAGTAATCTGGCGGGGAGGTGACGCTGTGAGAACAGAGGTGGGTCACAGTGGGTGAAACTAGCCCCTGAGCTGGTCGGGTTGCAAAAGGAGAGGCTGCTGGTTCCTGCACCCCTGAAAGCTACGCACTCTCCTCATGCAATCTGTGCTGAGGGCGATGATTGCAATCACACCCTGCAGGAGCAAGCCCCTCTCTGCACATGGGGTATGATAGTCACGTCTCTATCGTTAGCATCCTAAAAGAGTCCAGAGAACACTGCTGGGCTGTCACTCAGTGCCTGCTGTTTGGTTACCTGTCCATCTCTACCTTGCACAAGAAAAAGAAGAAATGCAGGGGAGGCTGCAAATCTCAAGTGCCCCGAAGACAAGAAGAGTCAAAATTCAGGCTGCCCACTCAGCCTGGATTTGGCAGGTCTCTGAATGCCAACAGGAGCAAGTCTTCCGCTTTATGAGGGGAAACATGCCTGGTTCAGTGTTCAATAAGCTCAGACTGTGGAAGGTGGTTTAGTATTTTTCTTCCCCAGCGCATCCAGTGTGCATACATCCAGTGTGCATTCTGGCGGCCCTCTCCAATGCTGTCCTGGTGACTGAAGTGTTTGTCCCCTTCTCAGCTGATCTGTACAGTGTCTAATGATGATTTCAAGCTCCCTGAGGAGAAAAACATCAGTATGGGTAAGATGTGCAGCGCGTAAAGATCTAAGCCTGCACTCTCTCTGTGTGACAAAATGGACTGGGCAGTGGCGCTCGGGTGGAGCTCCTCACCAGCATGGCACCGCCAGCTCTGCTTGGACCCTGCCTTTGCCTCTGTGCCTTTCCCAGAGAGCAGGAGGAGGAGCAGGGCCACAGACAGCCCTCCTGGAAGCAGCCGCTCCTGCAGAACTGCTCCGTCTGTCAGGAGTATGCAAGTCCATCAAGGGCTACGGCTTCTGCCTGCCTCATTTTTCCCCCATCTTGGAATATGCCTGAGACCTGAGGGCAGCAGGATTCTGTTAGAGCTCGTCTCAGGGATCCCCTGACTTATCCAAACGTGCTCCCACCCACCTCATACCAACTGTGCTTCTCAACAGAAGACTGCACAAGTTGATGGGGGAGAAGGTCACTGATGGGGACTGAGCTCATAGGCAGGGATCCCAACCAGACCAGGTTGCTCAGAGCCCATCCAGCCTGGCCTTGAATGCTTTCAGGGAGGGGGCATCCACAGCTTCTCTGGGCAGCCTGTTGCAGTCCCTCACCACCCTCTGAGTAAAGAATTTCTTCCTAACATCTAACCTAAATCTGCCCTCTTTTAGTATAGAGGGTTCTCATGGGCACACCTCTAGAGCTCGCCAGGTCCCTCTCGATGGCAGCCCTTCCCTCCGGTGTGTTAACGGCACCACCCAGTGTCACCCTCAAGCTTGCTGGGAGTGCACTCAGTTCCCCTGTCCATATGACTGACAAGGATATTAAAGAACACCAGTCCCAACACAGATCTCCCTCCTCATCCTCCCCACCTGCCCTCCCTGAAGTGCCTGTATTCCTCTGCTGCAGCCAGTCACATATAGGTTAAATGTTTCAGATTTCATCGAAGCATCATTACAAACTGGAGATCTCAATAAGTGTCTCGTTACATTTTTTATCTAATATACAAACTGCAGAGGGGGAGATTGCAGCACTGGTCAGCCCCTTCCTGCCAGAGGACAGACAAACTAAAGGAGTGGATCAGTGTCTTGAACAACTTCTCTATTATTCTTCTCAATTCAGGGGCAAGATATTCTCTATTACCGTTTGATGCATCAGGGCTATTTTCTAAAAGTGAGGATGGTGCATTGCAGCAATGGTAAATCTAGAGAAAAAGGAAAAATTGCCCAAATTTGGTACTAGTTCAAGGACTCCGTAGAAGGTGGTCATAAAAGTTTTTTTTTTTGGGGCATAAGCAGGGTTATCAGGAACACTGCTTGATGAAATATCCGTGAAAACTAGCAAAGGAAACCACTGGCTAGGCAGAGGAACACTGGTTAGCTGACACTTGCTGGGAAGACTGGACACGCAGAACATCCACCGGGCAGGCACAGCTCCCAGAGCTGCTCTGCATGTGGACTCAGCCGAAGGGATACAGCCTCCCAGCGGGATCTTCAGCTTACAGACTTTGGCGTGGAAGGGGCTGTGGGCAGTCAGCTGCTCCAGCCTCTTGCTCAAAGTAGGGCTACTTTAAAGGCTAAATCAGATCACCTTCCCTACAGGCTACAAAGAAACTGGTCAGTTGTGAAGCCAATGCAGAGGCAAGGTTCTTCTTGCCAAAAACACAAACTGTATCTTGGTATTTTTCAGGGATAGAGTCTGAAGTTTCCTGGTTATTTCTGAGTGTCATCAGCTCTATGTTTACTAAACACGGCCACAGGGAAAGGCATCTTCTTGACAACATGGAACTGCTTGGTCTTGTGGTGGATGAGTAGTCAGAAGGAACAGTTTACAAAATACCAGGGTCAGAGGTGAAGATGTCCCATTAACTTCCTAAATGAGATCAGGAGACTGCTTCAGCAGGACAGAAACACTGTCATCCCAAAGAGCCTAAATATTCCTGCAGCTACCAGTAGCACCAGCATTAACAACCCAGTAAAGATGGGACTTTGTGTGGACGGCAGAGTGAAGTTTGCTTTGCAGGAGGAGTCAGTCTGGCACAAACAAGCGATGCAATTGCAGAGGTTGTTTACTAGCAGCGTAGGTAGCCCAATCATCTCCTAATGAGAGCTGATGCTAGAATTCCCAAACAATTTCCAGCTGGGAAAAAATATGAAAATGTCCCAGCTTAAACAAAGCCCAGTCTGCCACCAGCACACTTTCCTCATGTTTGTGTCACATCAGCTGGCTCTGGGATGGCTGTAAGCTCTACTTCTGCAGCTGGCTTGACTCAAAGTATACTCAATCATGAAGAAAAGTCTGTTCTCCTTGCTGACTTATGAAGAGGTAGCATCAACCTCACCTCTTTGTTTCTCAGTATATCTGCTCGATATTTAATGGGCTGCGTGGCATAGCCTCCTCCTTGGAGTTGGCAGAGCCAGATGGTACAAATGCTGCACAGTAATGCATCTACTTCACCAGCTTGGGCCTAGAGACTGCCCTTAATCAACCGATGCTAAAGGTGTTTTGTGACAAAGTCCCGCTTCAGCAGAGAGGTGGCTGTTGGCTCAGCCTTCACTGTGACCCCTCTGTGACTTGTATTTTCCCAGACACAAACGAAAAGTGGGGGCAAATCTTTCCTGCTGGCTTGCTGCTAGTTGCAGCTCTGGGGCTGGGCTGCTGGTGCATACCTGGGGGCGGCTGCGCAGCTGCCGTGCAAGCGAAGAGTCCCAGGAGGAAGCAGTGGAGAAGACTGCAGAGGAGGCAGTGGAGAAGACTGCAGTGATTGCATTGTGATACAGAAGAAGTGTTAGAGCTAATCCAGTGCCATCTGTCTTTATTTTGCTAACCCGTTCCGTTGGACGCCACATAAGTGCATTCACAGCACATGAGCTGGGAGAGCCGTGGCATGGCAGCTCTTGGATTACTGGCATGAAAAGAATCCTTTTGTTCATGAGCCAGGAAGATTAGCTGCTGCCACGTCTGTGTCTGGTTTGTAGGACAAGAAAGAGAAGATGCAGCTCTCTTGCTGCCTTGGCCACTGCTTTGTGGCATCCCAGCTCCAGCTCTTTTCTCACCTCCCTCTTGCTTTACCCTTCCCCTGCTCCTTCCTTCCTGCTCTCTCCTCATCTTGAGCTTTCTCTGCCTTTTCCATCTGCTTCTCTCCTCTCTTGGCATCTCCTCCACTTCTGCTTGAGTGCACACAGTATCCCTTCTCCTCCTTCCCCGAGTTCAGGCGGGCAGCAGAGAAGTTCAGAGCCATGCAGCTCTCCTGCACCGAGGTGCTTTACCTGCAGCCCCTGCTGTGAGAAAAATTGGCTCGCACCACCTGATCCTAGGCAATTTTGTTCACAGCGGGTGCTGGGGATAAAGCGCTGCAGCGCAAGGCGGCTGCCTTGCTCTCGGTGCCGGTTGGGTGGGCGGCCGCTGGCGGGGCCGTGCCGGGAGTGCCGTGCTGGCAGGGAGCAGGACTGGCTCACCGTGGCCTCGCACCGTGCGTCACCAGCCCATGGAGCCGCTGACCCATTTAGCAGCTCGCAGCCGGCTCCAGGCGTGCCGTGACCCGCAGCTTGAGAGCTGCTTCCCTCAGTGGACAGAAAGCCCTCTGAGTCCTTTTATTTCCAGAGCGGCTCTCTGGAAGGAGACGTCCTTCCTCTGCCCTCCTTCTTGTACCTGCAGCCTCACTGCAGCTCAGGGAAACCCGTCAGGGCAGTCTGCAGGCCTCTGCCTGCAGCCAGTGGAGACCGGAGCTGCCTATCCCTCAGAAGAGGATGAGGCACAGAGGTGAGTCTGGGGAAGGCAGAAGGGTGATGGAAGGGCTCCTGCTCCGCATCACCCTGTCCCTGCTCTGCATAACACTGTCCCAGCTCCCACTGCCCTGGCCTGCTTTGTGGCCTGCAGCCAGGCTCGAGCCAGGCTGGTAGGGCCTGTGCCAGCAGATGGGCCCCTCACACAGGAGTTGTTGCAGCAACACAGCCCAGTACCCACCAGGATGGCCTTCAGAAATGGCTGGGGACACTCGCAGCCTGCTCGGTGACATACTCTTGTAGTACCCTTAACTCTGTCCTACATACCACAGCTACCAGGAGCTGCGCCACAGGCAGCGCTCCCAAATGCAGTGCGCTGTCACACGTACAGTGGCTTCCACATAGGGCTTGGAGGTAAAGAACAGCATCTGCATGCTTCAGGCCCTCACTAACAGAGCTGAAAACTCAACGAAGTGAAAATAATTCCCAGAAACTGGTCTCTCAGTAGAGCCTGAAACAAGCGCTGGGAATGAGAGTGATGGTGTGCTGCCAGGAGCCAAGCTGCTCCCTGTCCCTCCACACGCTCTGTCCTCCTCTAGCATCCTGCACAGTTACCTCTGACTTTGAATCTACATTCATGAAAAAACTTCATAATCTCCCCCCGACCAGGGAAGGTTTTGGGTCATATACAGATGGATGGAAGGAAATTAATTTTCTGCTTGGGCACTGAATCGTCCTAGGAGAAGTCCTTCATCTCACACTTGGGCTCGCTGGACCATGTAGGCCTGCTGAATTTCCTCGCGTGACACTGCAGGGGGCTGTTTGGGCCCTTCACAATCAAATAAGAGTCAGTGATACATAAAAGATTAGAAATGAGAATCCCTGCTCCCTTGCATGGTGCAAAAGCCCCCGTTGGCAAGAACACAGCCAGAATCTGACCCCCATGGTCAGCCACTCGGGGGTCCCAGTGCCTCCAAAGCTCAGCATGGCTATCAGGGTGAGGGTGTGCAGCAGTGCAGGTTGGTCAGGCTTTTTAGGGTGCTAAAAGGGCGTTTAAGGACCAGGTACCTGGGAGCCAACATTCCTCACCTCCCTGCACATCGCATCCCTTCACTGGCTCAGTGCTTCAGGAGTCAGGGTCCTCCCTGCTCCCCGCAGCAGGGCAGAGCATCCCCCCCATGGGACCCTCATGACGGCAGATCCAGCACAAGGCACACGCTGCTGTGGGCAGGGGGCAGTGGGGGCCATAGGAACTGCAAAGGCTGGGTTCCTGCATGCACACATGCGATCGTCACTCCCGGCCTGCACCCCTCGGTCAGGTGGGAGCTGGAGGGCTGCCTGGCTCTCCGTGACTCAGCAATAATGCTTTGGGTAGTTAACATTTCATTATCATTTTTAAAGGCTAAGTGGCTTTTACCACCTGAGAAGTATATTAATGGCCCCAGTAAAACACTCCCCTGAGTGCCCTAATGCTTCTGTTATATCGATTCATTTCCCCCCTCCCCCTTTTCCTTCTTTCTTTTTTAAAACATTTTTTCTCTCTCCCTGCATGTATTCCCCCATTATGAAAAATACACACTCATTTATATGGTGCAGACAGGGCGAATAATGCTGCTCCAACTAATAACGCTGCCGAATCCTCCCCTTCCTCACTTGCTTATTGCTCCCCACAGCAGAGCGACACGAGGCAGATGGTGACAAATTCCTTCCCAGCCCTCAGGATGATCAGCTTGAGCCCTGAAGCACAGGGAGATTGCCTGGGTTTTGCTGGTGGATTCCTTTAGCCTCTGAAATCTGCCTTTTCCTTGGGCTGCATCTTGTGTCTTGTACAGAGCCCTTTTTCCTGGGACAGGGGCGTTGTGTGAAGGTGACTGTTCACAGCCGTCTCAAACTGCGCAGGGGATCAAGGGGGAAGCTGTTTGCTGCTGGGTTTCAGGCTGATGGCCCAGGGCTGCACTGAAACCAATAACCCAGGACAGGTTCAGGCGCTTCTGTCTCAGCAGAAGGACATGGAGGTGAATCTTGGTTGGTGCCTGCTCGTGCTGGCACCCTGCTTGCTGCTTAGACGGGTGTCCTTGTCATTTTCTCTGCCTTGCAAAGGTGCAGTTGCCCCACTTTTCTGCTCCACTCCTTCGCAGCCACCATCCTCATGTGAAGGGTCAGCATTGCTGGTACCAGCCTGCTCCATCCTCTCCCATGTATGATTGACTGGGACTGGGAGAATCAGCCCTGAGGCTGCCCTGGTTCACCAACACCATTTCTACACCTCCTTTTCTTAAATCTCCAGGCCAAGTGGCACGGTGCTCTCCCAGACCCCTGCTTCTCACACCATCCCTGCATGGATAGTTGAGGCTCCCCGACTGCCAGGATCAGCCTCCTCCCACCCCACAGGGTGCCCATCACATGGCCCTCTGGCTTCATGGGTTCTGCCCACCCTGCTCCTGCCTCCCAGCCCAGCTCCTTCCCATGTGACCTGGCAAGCTGCTCAGTCCTGAGGGTTTCCAGAGCAGGACTAGCAGTAGCTTCCACCCCCATTCCCATCTTGCTTCTGCTCTTTGCCCTCCTGCTTCTCCCACTTGTAAGGAGACAGCCACAGAAAGGAGGGCTCCAGGGGGTGCTGGGGACACAACCATGTGCTACTCACGTGAACGGAGGGGACAGCTTTCATAGAATCATAGAATGGTTTGGTTTGGGAGGGACCTGAAGGATCATCTAGTTTCAACTCTCCTGCCATGGGCAGGGTCTTCTCCCAGGCCCTCTCGCTGCTCCTGTCAGTGCAGAAAGAGAAGATGCTGCCTCAGCCTGGGTCCTGAGCTGTCTCTGGCATGCTCGAAAACAAGAAAAAGAGGGCAGCTTGTCTCTTTCATCTGCGTTCAGCAGTGAGGGCAGTAACTCAAATCCCCACTGGCCGCAGCTGCAGGAGCAGCTCCAGGCTGCAGGCAGGCACACGTGGAGGAGGAGGCAGGATGTCTCCGCCCCTAGGTAAATCCTTCTCATCCACAAACACACACCCTGAATTCCTGGATGCTGCCTGCCGCACAGATCAGGCAGGAGCCTCCAAAGCCAGATCTGGTGGCTGCTGTTGCTGTGTCCCCTGGTGGAGGGCTCATCACGTCACCAGAGGCACACATGCTGCTATGCAGATCCTCGAGCTAATGGGGCGGGACAGCAGAGTTGCTGAGTGAGGAGCTGGCACGCCACGGGTTCCTTGCACAGGGGCATTTCAAGCTGGATGGGAACGGGAGGCTGTGAAAAGAGCTGCTGAGAAACCTTCCCTGTGGAAGACCTTCATTAGGCTTGAAACATTTGTTATCTGATGAGCTAGGGGATGGAGAGGAGTATTTCTTTAAATCCCAAACATTTTTGTGGGATTTTTTTGTTTTATGCTTTTTTTTTCCCTCACAAAATGATTCCTTTCTCCCCTTCACCCATCCCTTAAATGTCCTGTTTCACCAAAAGACACTTTTGGACAAAATAAAATGCTGGTTTTAAACAATGGGAAAACAAAGAACATCTCTGGTCTGCCCAGACACCAACTGATTGCTTTCTTCTGTTGGTGACAGTCACAGCTGAGGGATGCTCAGCCCCGTTCCACGTCCCCACAAGGGCCTGTTCATCTCAGCAAAGGCTTTGTAGGATGGGATATGCAGTCGCCAATATTCTCCAACATCAGTGACCTCTCTAGGCCTAACCAGCAAGCAAGAGGCTGCAGGGGCCAGCAGACATCTCCAGGAGTGCTGAGTGCCTCTGGTGGCACAGGCAAGGAAGGGATTTCCTCCCCAGGCACTTCCCACCTGTAGCTGGGATTCCTATTTCCAGGCGTGGGGACTGGCCATGGGACACTTCAAACACTTCTGACTGGGGCAGCCGTCTCCAGGAGGGATTCCAGTTGACTTACCTCAACATGCACAGCGGGGATAACGAGAACTTCAGACTTCCATTTTTCTTGAGTTTCCGCTATTCTTCTGTTCTTGGCGTTTCTCCTGAAGACAGTCCGTTTGGTTGCTTCCACTTAGAGTTAGTTGTTGGGTTATGTGACTGCACAGCACCAAAAGCAGAGATGCTCTGCTCCTCAGTTTCTCCCCGTCCCTAGCACTCAGGAAGCACAATTCTCTCACCATTTATTCCTCTATAGGCAAATACTCAGTTCTTTGCTGCCTTTCTAAATGAGCTTTTTCTCTCTCAGCATGACCCTCTGTCAGACCGATGTGGGACACACTACTTTTCATTGTCTCATTGTTGATATAAAACTAATTGCTTATCTCTAACAAAATACAGCTCCCCTTTTCCCATCCATAGGGTCACAGAATTTCCTGGCTTGGAAGGGATCCACAAGGATCACTGAGTGCAGCTCCCGTCTCTGCACAGGAGCACCCAAAATTCAGACTTTGACTACTTTGGATGAGCTGCAGAAGTTAACTCTCTGCTTTTCTCCTCGAGGAGCTCCAGGAAAGCTCCATGCACTGCCCAGACCCTGGGAGGGAAGGCTGCAGCCCTCCCCTTCCCTCTTGCAGGTGACATCTCTGCCTGCGTATCCTGACATCAGGCTTTCCCTGCAATGCCCCCTGGCAGGTGCACTCCCCTGAGGGCCACAGGCAGCTCTGCAGAAGGAGCAGGGACAGGGAACTGCGGCTCTTGGGGTAAGAGGAGCAGCAGCAGTGGAAAGAAAGGGAGGAAGGAGGCTTTGCCCTCACCACCAGGGCTGAGCAACGACCACAGCTGGTTCAGCTGAGCCCACCAAGCTGCTTCCAGAACAGCCCTGACCAAAGCAGTCAGCTCCCAGATCTCAGTTCTTCCCCAGAGGATTCAGAAGCCAACCATAGGCTGCAGAGGAGGACATCTATTTAGGAGGATGCCATAGGAGGAGACCCAGCCCTTGTTCCCAAGAGCTGAATGTCCAGTGGTCCTTCACCCTGCCCCTCAGTGTCCCCAAGGAATTCCCTGACCACCCCCCAGCCCCCCCAGCTCCTCTCTCCATCGGCTTCTCAAAGCTTTACCCCCTCTTCCCCTGCCGTGTGCCCCCCTTCCCAGCCAGCTCCTGCTTCTCCTGCCACCTCGAGCTCAATGACATGCTGCTGGAGTGGAGGGGACGTGACTGCTAGGTGGATCTGCAAAATACGGCGAGATGAGGAAGCTGTCTGAAACTGGTGCCCAAGTCTGCAGATTGTCACATTCAGAGCTGCTCTCCTGGAAGTGAGAAAATTTGGTCCCGATAGTAACATTTGGATGGCTGCTTTGCACAGATGTAACTCCTTTCTCCAGCTTCTGTTTTAATACGCGCATTGCTGCCTATTCCTGGAGATGCAATTCAGCGCACGCTGCCGGATGGAGGGAGCAGCCCAGGAGACCGAGGCAGCCTGACTCCGCAGCCAAGGGGCTTCCCTTTGTTCTCCCACTTCAAAAAGCACCCAGCCCTCAGCCCCCACAGCCATGGCATTTTTGGGAGGAGGTTTGGGAGGGAGAGTCCAACACCGTGCCCTCCTTTCCTTTGGCTTTTACTGGGTCATTCTACTCAGGGCCACGGGTGCTGGAGCAAGGCTGCAGAAGCAATGCTCCCAGCAGCACGTTGCTACAGGCACGTGGTGCCCGGGCAGCTGAGGGGTCTGTGCTGAGCAGAACGGGCAGCACGCATGTGGTGGGACCAGAGAGCACCGTCACTGCAGCACCGAGCTGCCTAGCTTTGGGGCTTGCAGATTCACAGCCCTAATGCAACATTAATGGGTTTCGCCGGCGCTGAATATTTATAACCCAGGAGCAAGTTCCTACCCACCCGCCAAGCAACTGGGAGCTGCTCTGGAGAGAGGAAGTGCCCGGGATCTGGCTGCCGGGGGCTGGCAGGGGCTCGTCCCACGCACACCACAGGGGGGTCTGCCCCAGTTGCCTGCTCAGGAAGAGGAGGAAGGTGCAGACAAGAAGGACCCAGAGCTGAGCCATCTTCAGCAGCCCTCCCTTCTCCTCCAGTCCTAGGTGTCTGCTGAAATCCGTGGAAAACCACACGAGCTCACAGCAGTCCTCCCCCCTCTCCTGTCCCACGTTCACCAGTGCACACCTTCCCCTTTGCTGTCGGTGCCTGCTGGGCTCACACACCGTGCCCTCTCCTCCCTCCAGCCACAACCCTGCAGGACCCCGCAGCATGGGATGAGTGCTGCACTGGCAGCCCACTACTGGTCACAAGGGTGACCAGGAGACCTCGTGGAGAGCCTCTCCAGGCCCTCAGGATGCCTTTCCTGCTGCTGCGCACAGCAGACTGCACCGACTGCTCCAAGTGAGCCTTCTTCAGAGGGAAAAACACCTGAAAAGTTTTTATTTCCCCTTTTCACCCAGTTTTGAAGGGATGCTCTGTTTTTTACTTGGCTCTAGAAATCTGTTTTTTGTTTTGTTTTGTTTTGTTCTGTGTTCTGTGTTTNTTTTTTGTTTTTTTTTTTTTTTTTTTTTTTTTTTTGTGGAGACAGGATGAAAAATCACCCTGCTGCAGCTCTCTGGATACACAAGATGCTTTGGGGGTCACTTTTGGGGTGCAAGCACTTTCTGCCCCAGCAGCCCCCTTGGACAGCCCTGTCCGCCCTCTCCTGGAGGCAAAGCTGGAGTGGGCTCAGGGGGGCTCCACACCCCACCTCACCTGAGGCAATGCTGCAGCAGGCGGCAGGGACAGGCTCAGTTCCCATCACCGCACCTCTCGCTGGGGGTCCCCGGGGGCAGGCGTGTCCCCCTCACCTCCCAGGCAGCGCACGGCCACCTCTCGCCTATCTCGTTTGAACCGTCAGCTGCAGCCATCAAAGCACCTCCCCTCCCCAGCCCTACGTTAAAAGAGCTGGACCTAAAATTAATTTAGCCCTGCTCTTTGTTGTGGACAATACAGAGGGGATATTGTATGTGCGGAGAGAAAGGCTTTTTGTTTGGGTGAGGAGACAGCGGCGGTCTGTTCTTGTGGACATCTGAAAACAAGGCTGGGAAGAGCGGCCCTTTAAGTTCGGCTGAAGCAAAAACACACAGCCCCATCTCACAATTAAACACAGTATCAAACCGAGAAAGGATCAATTGAGCCTAAAACAGAAAGCTCCCCATGTGACAGATTCCAGAAAGTACGTGATACACCATGCCCAGGGCTAGTACATGCCTGCTGTGTTTCCCAGTACATGATTAATTTGACTCAGGGCAGGAGGCTGCAGGCAAGGGATCTGCAGCACACACTGAAAAGTTTTAACACTTTGAAGACTGGAAGCGTGGCTGAGCGCGAGAGACAAAGGCAGGGCGGTGCGGATGGAGGGCGGCTGCGGGAAGGCGCGAGCTGGCTGCCAGTGTGGGGGGGGGCAATGCATTTTTTGTTATTTCCCTGTAATTGTCGGCAAAGGGGGTGCTCCCGACTCGGGGACTGCACCAGGATCACATCCCCTCACCCCCAGCTGGGGGGACACCCCGCTCCCAGGGAGGATGCTCAGGGTTGGGGGGTCCGGTCCATGGGGCAGTCCCTGCTGGGGACCCTTCTCTGGGACGGGTGGCAGGGACCGCTGGGGCCGCTCGCCTCGCCCAGCCGCACAGGTGACCTTGGAGATGCGCAGATTGGAAACAATTAATACATCGGGCCCTTAATTGCTAGAGAGTGCCGCTGGAGCCCGGGGGCACTTTCCCCGGGAGGCAACGGGTGGCGCTGCGACACCGGCAGAGCCGCGTCCCGCCGGGTGCGGGCCGGGGACACCCGGTGGCATCTCCAGGGCCACCGCCGGCCTCTGGCCGCGGGACCAGCCCCGCGTGGTGCTCGTCCCCCGCGTGGACAACGGCGTGGTCCCCCTGTACCCCAGCGGGGGACGCAGCCTCTCCAGAGCCCTGGTCAAGGTCCATGCCACAACCCCGCGCACCTTGCCGTGAAGTGGTCCTTGTCACGAGCACCCAGAGTGCCACCCTGGCATCAACGAGGACCAAGGGGACAGGGTGCAGCCAAGGGGCTGACATCGCTGGGGCTCAGGCAGGGCAAATCGCCCGGTGAAGCACACAGAGCCCACGCTGCCATGGCACGCTCAAGGCCAGGGCAGAGTTCTAGCAGCCTCGCCGACTCTGCCGGCCTTCCTCCAGCCGTGGACATGGTGCTGGCTTTGTGCTGTCCCTTGGGAACCCCAGGCAGAGGTGCTGCAACCAGCCCCACACCACATCCGTGCTCCCTGCCAGCCACAAGATTCAGTTTCGGGCAGGAGGGGCACAGCCTCGCTTTCCCCATGGGGATGTACTGTATCCCAGCACTGCTCTGCTGCCTGCCAGGCTGAGCCCCAAATCCACGCTACTTTTCCCAAAATAGCGTTGTTGACAGGGCAGCTCAAGCTGTCTCATGAAGGAACCAGACCCACGAGCTATGGGGGATGAACCCCCCAGACATTTGGCTCCATTCCCTCCTCACGTGACTCACCAGGGTCACGCTGAAGCAGGCGTCCCCATGCAGGATGCTGAGCAGGATGGAGCCGGCAAGCAGCGGGGTCAGCCCGTCCTTGGGCTCTGTTCCCCCTCATAAAATGCAGACGCTCCCGCCTGCTTCACAGAGGGGCTCCGTTCATTATCCGCTGCAAAGTGCTCCGAGATCCTCGGATCAAAGGTGCCGTCACAGCGTCGAGCCTGATTATTATTGATTATCCGTTTCAAGCCAGGTCCCAAACGAAGCCAGCGAGCCCTGAACGCTGAGGAGCCAAGGGAGGGCCCAGCAATCGACTGGCGATTTTTACTGCGGATGACCCGAGCCAGGGAGCAATTTCTGTTCATCCATCAAGGAAGATCCAGGCGTGAGCAAACAGTCAGGTCATGGGCATTCATTTTATTATTAAATCCTAAAGGGGCCGTGGCTCGTGCAGCTGGATGTAAGCGATCTTTGTGTTAAAAAGACGAGCGTAGAATTTAATTTTGCAGGCAGGCTGATAGACCTGGGGATGACTCAGCCAGAAGAACGAGCCAGGAACTCTCTTAGGGCAAATGGGACATGGGCAGGGAGAGACAGGGCCAGCTCCCAGCACAGTGCAGCTCCCTGTCCCTCCTGGAGCACCCGTTGTCCCACTCAGGCTTGCTCCCCCTTGTCAGGTGTGTCAGGGCTGCAGACAGTTGTGCCTGTGCTGGGGACAGGCCCGGTGCTGTGCTACCCCAATGTGTGTGCTGGTGGAGTGAGCTGCACCAGTGCTCTGCTGATGCGAGCCGTACCTGGAGCACAACTGTACACTGCACCATGCACGCTGCACTGCACACACTGCATCACTGTGCACACTGCATCACTGTGCACACTGCTCCATGCACACTGCACAGCACACTGCACACTGCACACTGCACCATGCACGGCTGTACCACTCACGGCTGTAGCATGCACACTGCGCCATGCTCGCTGGGCCATGCGCCCTCCACCACACATAGGGCACCATGCACAGTGCACCATGTATAGGTGCACCATGAGCACAGCACCTTGTGCAGCTGCACCTACACTCCCCTCTGTGCCTGGGGAAGGGGACAGCTCGCTACCCTGGTTGGCAGTGAGGTGCTGGCAGAAGGATGGATGCCACGCCGTTGGGCTGAGAGAGAACATCACCGGAGGAGCTGTGACCACGGGGAGCTGCATCCCCTCTTCCCTCATCCCCAGGACGCTGCTCACGTGGGGCAGGCGCCGGCGCCGCGCAGCCCTGGGAGCTCCGCGCTGCAGCGCCCACAGCCCCTGGCGCCCTTCCTCTTCCTCCCCCTGCCCCCACTAGACTGGCTCCACTTTCCCCAGCAGGAGCCCAAGGAAAAAAAAAAAAGGAAGAGAGAGAGGGAGGGAGGGAAAGAAGCTAAAAATCTGTCTTCTTTAATTAATGAGGCAAGCCAGCCTGGAAAGCACGTTTGGGATCGCAGGCCCCCAGCCAGGGGCGAGCCAGCAGCCAGGGCCGGTGACATGGAGGAAGAGAGTCGGGGGGAGCGCGGGGGGAGACAGGCCTTGCTTTTTATGCTCTCCTGTTAACTGATCCACGGAGCTTTCCTGGCATCGGTTTCAAAGGTATCCCTGCACTAATCCGCTGGGCTGTTCCAGGATGGCGGTTTTGACCAGCAGGAAGGGGGAAGGGAGGGAGGAGAAGCGGTCACAGGCAGACTGCACCTTTTCACAGCCCGCAGGAAAGAAAAGCAGGGAAAAAAGGAGCCGAGGTGGCGTGGGGCCGGGAGGCGGGGGCCGCGCTGGCGCAGCGGGCTTGGTGTCAGCCGGCACTGCAGACCACGCTGCGGCGGCCGGGAGGGAACCAAACAGCACCTTCCAAATATAGCTCCTTGCCGGGCGAGCTCCGCAGGTCTCCTGAACACGGCGTCCTGCAGCTTAATATAGGGTATGTAGGGTATATAGGGTGTGGGAGCTGAGCAGATGTGCTGGGGACTGCACCCCTGGGGAAGGAGCGTGGAGCGCCCGCCGCAGTTCCCGGTGCAGTGCCGGGGAGGTGAGCGATGAGCCCACAGCAGGCACCAGGGCTGGCTGTGACAAAGCCACCCCCATTCATGACAAAGGTGTCCCCATGACCCCTGTCCCGTGGGCATGTGCTGGTGCCACCTCAGCTGTGCCAGGCAGGGGGATGGAGCTTCCCTGCAGAGCAGCAGCCCCATAGGACCTGATTCTTGTGGGCGAGATGCTGCCTGCCATTGTGAGGGCCAGGGAACTGGTTTTGGTTTTGGCTTTATTTTTTGCCTCTCCATTGTTGATTTCATCTAAAAACAGTCCCCGCGGCATGGCCCTGGCAGGGTGCATGCAGGATGACCGTGTGCAGCTGCCAAGGCCAAGCTGATGGGTGCCTGGGTGGGTGCCCTGGAGACCCCACAAATGCTGGAGTGGAGGGGCCAGGAGCCATGGGCAGGGCTGCCCCATGAAGAAGGGCTGTCCCCACAAAATAGTGCTATCCCATGAAGCAGAGCTGTCCCACAAAGCAGGGCTACCCCACAAACCGAGGCTGCTGCAGGGTCCCAGGGAACAGTGCTGTGGGCTAGTGGCTGCCCCAAACTATGGCCCCAGGCCCCCTGCCCCAGCACCCACAGGCCTGCCTGGGCCCCCAGCCCAGCTCTTTACTTCAGGTGCTGGGGAGCACCAGATCCCCCACCCCTGGGGGCCTGAGCCCTTCCGCATGTTTGTTATCCCAGCACCACTTCCTGAAGTTGTTGTTTCAGCCCCGTGAGCTCCTCTCTACCTCCGGCAGCATCCAGCAGCGCAGGGGCCTCTGCCCGGGGCCTCCCAGTGCTGCTCTGTCCCCACATGGCGCAGGGATGATGGGCTCAGCCGGGGACTGAGGGCGCTGCTGCAGGCAGCGTGGGTGCGTGGCCATTACCGTCACCATTCTGATTGCAGCCAGGCCTGGGCACAGCGTTGCTGCCTGGGAAAAGCCATCGGAGCTGGCCCAGGGGTAGGTGCAAGAGGAATTTTCTTCTGGGCTTTCCTTCTTGTTGGTTCAAGGGATGGCAGTCAGAACAGCCGGTGTGCGTGGCAGGCAAAGCTGCGCTAAGGCAGGTCTCGTGCCACCACTCTGATTTGTCTGCCAGGCCAGTGCCAGTTTGCTGAAGTTCAAGTGTCAGCACCAGTCTGTGAGACTTGGCCAAAGCAGGTAAAAACTGAATTCTCCCTCTCTCTCTGGAGTAGCTGTGATAGCTCAAAACACAGAAGTTTTCTGCTCTTCAGCACATCTGTCTAAACCAGCACCAAAACAGCCAAGAAACTCCACTCCACTACAGGAAAAATGTCTGTCCTTCATTCGATAATATTTGTACAGCTTCTTTCTCCCTAAGAAACTCTCTTACGTTTCAACAGTGTTGGTTTTGCATCATTTTTGAAAGGCCCCTTCTTCGGTGAAGGAACAAGATATTTTGTGAAAAGAGGGAAAAACAAACCCTCGTGCTCGCCTAACAGAAGCGTGACGGTGAGGTCTGGTATCTGGGGCTGCTCTTGCTCCCAGAGCACACATGGGCAAGGCTTTCTGCATCCCTCGCCATCCTGCCCAGCGCCTGGGCCATGTTTTGCTCGCTGGTCCTTGCTTCTGCAGAGCCACTCACAGCCACCTCTGCCTGGAGCCCCAGCGAGAGAAAAGCTCTGCTGGTGCCGGCGAGGTGGCGGTGGCTGCCCCTGCTGGAACCGCCTGCCTCCTCCCGTCCCGTCCCGCAGCGCTGCCGAGCGTGCTCCGCGGTGTCCAGCGCAGAGACCTGGCTAATGTTACATGGACGCATGCAACCGAGTCACATTCCTTCCTGACCTTTGTCCGACGGCTCATTAAAATAATTGATCCCAGCCATGACAGTCACACTAGATGCTTGTCACATCCCCTCCTCCGTGGCTCCTTCCTTCCCCCTGCGCTGGCCAGACCCAGGCCTTGTTTGCCAGGCCTCCGGGTCCCCTGCCCCAAGCCATGCGTGCCTGCTGGGCCCTCCGGATCCGGCCCCACGACCAGCTGTGCCCAGGGGATGATCCAGCCAGTTGTTTCGCCGCCTTTATCTCCAAGTGTTAATTATTGCAGCCCCAGGTGGTATTGTCCCTCACTATTACACGGTTGACCTGCGCCTAATCCGTCATCATCTGAAGCCCTCTGCCCCGGCCTGGCATTCCTCCTCACTCCGAGCCCCCTCAGTCCCCACATGCCCATTTCTTTATTACTCCCCAAGAGACAGCCTCAGGATGGAGCCCCAGCTCCCCCGTTTCCCCCATCGCCACCCACAGGCCCCGGCCCGGCCGGGGACGCAGGGCCCCGCTCGCGCCGTGCATGATAACGGGGCCGTGGCCCATTGTCCGCCGGCCGTTTCGCCGGTTTGTCAAGTTTGCGGTTGCATTTTAATCCTGACGCCTTTTCAAAGCCCAGCTGCGCATTGTGTGGGCACAGGAATTCTTGACTTGCAAATCCCCCTAGCATTAAATTCAACCTTCTGGGGCTATTCCATGGTGATCGCCCGCACATTGAATGGGGGGCGGGGGACGCTCTCGCCCCCTGCCATGAATAACAAGCAGATGAGAGGCGGCGCGGGACGGCGGAGGGGTTGCCGGGGCCTGGGGCGGCGAAGGTGGCAGCAGCGCTGGCTGCCGGG
>VXAV01005910.1:4663-56015 GCA_013399715.1 Alectura lathami | reverse complement strand
TCTGCAGGGGGCTGGGCTGGGCGATCTCCTGAGGGCCCTCCTGGCCCCCACCACTCTGCGATTCCGTGAGTTCGAGTTGTGGTGGCTTTTGCTCGTGACCGGCAGGAAAATGAATAATGTAGGGCACGAGGATTGATTCCTCTGGGATTTAGGCACAGCACGTGAGTGCCGAGGATCTAGCTATATTTTATGACTTGTCACTTGTCCAATTATTAATCTGTTTAGTACATTCCCTGTTATGTAACTCCAGTTACTTGAGAAATCATGCTTTGCAGAGGCAAATGATGTACACAACTCCAGGTGTGTTGCATCAGAGCTGCTGGGGTTTGCAGCCAATCTCGTAACCCTGATACAAACCCATACAACCGATCTGTGTTGATAGTTGTTGACTTCCTGTGATCCCTAATCAGGGTTTGCAGCAGCACAGCCCTTCTCTTCCTTGTGATGTGAGCTGCACTGAACGCTTGTTGCTAACCTGGTCGTCTTCCTGGTATATAAAACAGTGGCACAAGAGTGTTTCCTTCAGGGTTCCCAAATCTCTCGCTGGACAGTAGGGTGAGTGCTCCAGACAGTTTCTTGTCCAACTCCATCAAAACCCCGGGCATGCAGATGAAGATCCTCACTTCAAATGACCAACTCCGGTAGCTGTTGTTTCACATCTGCCCGAAGTGCTGTCTGGAGTGGAAAATGTTTCTGTGTCATCCTGTGGCTTCACTATACCATCTGGTTTCTTTCTTAATTAACAAACAGAAATATTTGTTGCGTTCTTCTGCTGCCCCTGTAATACTGCTTCTGTCCTCGGCCTCCGCTGGAATCCGCTGTTCCTGGATAATTTGTACAACTTGGTATATTCTGACCTATGAGTACTGTAGTTCTTCGCTTGGAGTATCTTGCTGTTTTGTGTCACTGCATTTCTGATGTATTTTAATTTTCTTTTCATCAGAGCCAACTCGACATGGGTAGCTTATCGTTTAAACAGGAACAATCTCCCTTTTTAGCCTTGGGAGCCTGATTCCCCTGCCACACACCTCACCCTGGGAATCTGGAGACACGTTCTCAACATTTCCATTAGTATTCATGGTTTTTGTGTTTTAACGCTTCCTCCTTTGAATCTTCCCATCTGTTTATCCTAAGGGTGGTGAAAGAGGCCTCCCACCACGCCGAGGACGGAGGGTGTTGGTTTAGGTTTTGCTCTAATGAGAATTTGGTGGTTGTAATCGCTTCCACCACGACCACTTCTGGCTTTGCTTGGAATCCCCGTGTGCCCACAAGTCTGCTGTGGATGGCCTGAAAATGCTGCCTTCCCCTTCCCACCAGAGCTCATGGTGGGCTGGGACACACGGATTAGAAATTCAAAGACTGTTTCCTGTGGGTAAAATGCAGCTTTCAGACTGGGAGCCGTTTTTGTGTCCATCCCTGTGCCTGTGGGTCTGGGTGCTGCAGGGGGCATCCCCTCCCTGTGGCTTCATCCTCCCTCCTTTTGCCTCCTTGATTTTTCATGATAAAATTGCAACAAGTGACTTATAGTAGTCCTGTTACTAATGACAGGTGTGCTATTAATGACTGCATCCACGTAATTTCTTTTGTAATGGCAAGAATGGCAAGAGGGCCAAGCAGGGTTTCCCCTCATCTCACCTTAGGTGCTAGGATTTGGAGCCCTAAATTTACCCTAGTAATGCTGTAACCCTGTGAGAGAGAGAAAGGAAGAAAACAGACATGTTCTGGAAGTAATTTATCATGCTAAGGTGAACTGTGAACATGGTGGCTCCTTGGGGACCAAACCTTGTCTGCCTGCTGCCTCTTCCAGTCCCAAACCTGGTCCCGTAGCCTGTCTGTCTGTCCTGCAGGCTGGGCTGTGTGTCTGCCCCTGGGCTGAGCCAGCAAGGAAAGAAGTAAGGCCATCAAAAAGAGAAGGGATTCCTGCCAGCTCTGTGTGCCGAGCTGCAGCGAGCCTCTGAGATGGGTTGGGCTGATGGGGACCCACTGGGGCAGCATCTCCTCTGGGGGCCACATCTCCCATGGGCCCACATCTCCCATAGGGTGGCATCTGTGGGAGCCCCACCTCACAGAAGCACAGAGTTGTTCGAGTTGGAAGGGACCTTTAGAGGCCACCCAGCCCCACTCCCCTGCAGGGCACAGGGACAGCCACAGCTGGGTCAGGGTGCTCAGAGCCCATCCAGCCTGACCCTGAATGTCCCCCAGGACCGGGCATCCACCACCTCTCTGGGCACCCTGTGCCAGTGCTTCACCACACTTAGGTAAAAAACTTTTTACTTACATAGAGTCTAAATCTCCCCTCTTTCAGTGTGACACCATCTCCTATGGGGCCCTGTCTCCATCGGGAACGCACAGACCTCCTGCTTCTTGGCTGCAGAGGATCCCTGCAATTACACACTTGAGTTTCCCATCAGCTCCTAGGTGTCTGAGGTTGATTAAGATTAATTGCATCCTGTGGCTGCTACAAATAAAAGTTCCAATATTGTGACCTGTGTCTCAGTGACGGCTGGGCACAGAGCAAGCGTGGCTGTAGAACCTGCAGTGCGTGAAGTGGCTTGGAAACAAATTTCTGAAGCTCGTCTCTGTAGTTGTTGTTAAGTCATAGTCAATTTTATTTTTCAGCCACGTAGGGGATTTGCAGCCCCAGGTTTGTCGAAGCACCAGCATTTGGATCGAGAGGTTCGAACTGGTGTGGCTTACAGGAGAGCAGACAGCTGGAGCAAATGGACATCCTGTGGCCTTGATATCTTTTTATGGCATGTGTGCTTTGGGAGGGAAACAATCAAGCTCACCTCAGGTTCGGAGGCTACGTGGTTATCGGAGGCGATGCTGCAGGTCTGCGGAAGAGGAGGGACTTGAGAAATCCCCTTGATCCGGATCTAGCTCAGCGCCCAGCACCAGCAGCAATCTCCCATCAGCGCCTTTGCGAGGCGGAGAGGCAGCTGATTACCTCTGTGCTCTGCGAGCTCGGTGGTGGTCTGCGGCCTGTTGCCTGTAAACACCGGCTGCAGCTCTCTGGTGCTGGGTTTTATCTCCTGGTCGTGTAGACGCTGTCTCGCTCCGAGACGTGCGCCGTGTTTTTCTGGAGGGTAGTCGTTATGCCTGAGGAGTGGCGTTGGCAGAGAGGGAGGGGAGAATTAAAAATACAGGTTGCTCGGGATGTTGAGCTTTCATTTGTTTAATTTCCCCCAGTAACTTACGGGGTGAGGAACCTTGATGAATTCTTTTACAAAGAAACAATAATAAAAAGCCCTCGCAATTTATGGTGTTGAGAAGGTCAACGCACTATTAATGATGCTGCTGCAAATTAATAGTTGACCTTAACTCTGGGATTTTTCCACTTAAGACGCTGAAAATTGCATCTTGTGAATTACTTGAGAGATAATGCAGACAAACTATCGTTTCCTTGGCAGGATTCAGGAATTGCTGCTGGGCCCCTTCCAGGAGAGTTCGTGTGAAGACTGCCCATGGCGGGTCAATGCCGGTGCTTGGTGAAGCCCTAGGATTCTCTTGGTTTGCTGTTTAATCACCTGAAGAGTCCAGTTTTTCCCATGAACCATCTTTCACCTCTGGAACATAGAGGTAAGGTTTCAGCTCTTTGTTTCTTCTTTCCTCTGGCAAAAAAATTGTTTAAACCTGTCAAAGAGGTGGCTTTTGCTGGAGCACCTCTTCATGCGGAACTAATTGTTGAAAATGCTGAAAGCAAAAGTCACTGTTTCTCTCTGTCCTTGGCTTCCTTTGGGTTGTTTTCCATACATGAGATGTGCAGTCGGTCTGCAAGCTACAAGAGTTGCTTTAAAAGCTCATAAAGATGCAATTATTGCCTGAATCGACTGCACCTTCTCGGTATGTTTTGTGAAATTGAAGAGCTGATTGCTGCGGTGGCAGAATGGAATGCAGAGGATTTGTGCTAAACAATAATACGTGGTAAGTCAGTGCCACGCTGCAGTGTTCAAGGCTTCTGCTCAGGTGAAGGGAGTCCATAGCTCGAGAATTTTTAAAAGTCACAAACTTGGGAATCGGAATGTTTTATGGCAAGGGCTAACACAGCTTCCAGAGCAAGAAGTGTGCGCTCAGCAGCCTCGTGGCACTTACTAGCTGATGCATGTAACGACTCGAACACTAACGTGGTTTGCCCACAGCCGGCAATATCTTCAAGGAAAATTGTTGTAATGGAGTGGTAACTTGGAAAGAATATATTTAGAAATGAGCAGAATGGTAAAACCAAGCAGCAGTCAGCGGATGGGCTGGCTGCGGCTGCTGCATGGCTTGGGGATCTGCGGCATGGCTGGCAGTGCTCGTTCCTGCAGACCAGGGGCAGGAACCTGGTGAATCCCAGTGGAAAATGATCTTAAAGTGACATGCCATGGGGCAGAAGTGTGGCTGCTTTTGTCTGCTGGACTCGTATATTGCTTGTGTATCACAATTCCCCCTCTGAGATCGCTGCTCGTGCGTTGGAGTGGGACCCGGGTCTGGCTGGAGTACAAGGGAAAGCAGAAAGCGGTCCTGGACCCCAGGCAAGGCACTTGGCTCTGCCTCGGTGTGGCAGGAATTAGGCTTGGCTGTGAAACTCATCAATGTCATTGTGTCGGCGTCACTCACTGTCAGCGTGTCGGCGTCACTCATTGTCACCGTGGGTCCCCGTGGTTTCCTGCTGGGTGTCTCTGATTCAGCGCCGAGGACCAGCGCTGGGAGTGCTGCTCGTGGTTAATGATTAAGCTGCGCTGGCGGACTCCCCCGCTTAACAAACAGGTGAATTCGGGATTTTTTGCTGCAAAAAGCTCACCTTTCCCTCTGTACATAACAGCTACTGTTTGATTGGAAGTGGGGAAACCGTATCGCAAGCAAACATAAAACCCAAGCTCCTGTTACTCTTGAGATTTCTTCACGTTTCTCTCGGGCACCTGACCAGATCCAGCCTGTGGCAGGGTGACCTTGCAATGTGGTGTGAAGGGGTGGGCTGCCTCTGCTTTTTCTCTTTTTTTTTTTTTTTTTCCTTCCCCGACTATGTCTCCAAAGCACCAAGCGCAAACACCGTGTGCTCGAGCTGAGACAGCTCTGAACCTCAGCCTGGCAGCCGCAGCCCAGCCAGGGGAAGGGGTAAATTCCTGATTGTGGGGTGGGGTGTGGTGTGGGGAGGGAGGGCTCTAGGTGGCTTCTAAGTGAGGTGCTCTGGATTTCCCCTAATTTAGGGGCTGACAAAGCAGCCCCCGGAGTTATGTGTGTGGGGAGCCCTACCCTTATCCCACCTGGCCCCTCCCATCTGTTTCCTTTCTCTCTCTTTCCTTTTTTTTTTTTTTCCTTCCCACCTGCCTTATTAAATTTTATTCTTTCCTCTAGCAAATGGACATTTTGGCTTTGTATTAAATCAGTTTGATCTGATGGAGTTCCTTTCCTCTTTATCCTGCCATGGGGCTTTGAGATGAAAACCTGTAAATACAGCACTGGAGCCGCTGCCTCCCCGCCCTGCCCCTAGGTCTTTGCCGTGCTGAAACTCCCTCTTCATTCCTTAATGATCATATTCCTTCCACATTAAAATAGATTTCCTGCTGTTAATGAGGTTTTCAAGAGTTGCAGCCCTTCATGAAGTGTATCTCCAGCGAGGTGTTTGCAGATGCAGCCTCTGGTTACATCTGGGAGCAGGAGGAAGCTGGTGGCAGACCTGGCATCAGGCTCCCCGTTCTGCTGCACCCTGCTTGGATTCAGAGAGGGATGTTGCTTCAGCCCTGCTGATCGAAACAGAGGTGGTTGCAGCTCCCCTGCAACCAGTTTCAGTTTGCCCCTCCTGAAGCCTGCTTTTAAAACGCAGAGCAAAAAACAAGCCAAGCCCCTGTGGCCAAGGCTGTCTGGGTTGCTGGCTGTGTTCCATCTTAAAGGTGGGCTTCTCCTAGCTCTGCACGCCCGCCTGCAGCTGCGTTCATGTTCTCTCGAGGTTGTTAAACAGAAATGGTGCAGAGGTTTTTTTGTTATCTTTTTTTTTTTNTTTTTTTTTTTTTTTTTTTTTTTTTTTTTTTTTTTGAGAAAAGTTAGAAAGAGCACATAGGCATGCAGTCCCCCCGTGTTTTGTTTCATGTTCATAAAGAAGACGTTATAGCCAGCTGTCAGCAGCAGAGCATTAATGTGAGGAGTGTTCACACCGTTAAAGGTGTTCGAGCCTAGCTGTGTCCCCCCCGCTTTATCTGATCGTTTGGTTCTTCTGCTGTCCTTGTTTGCTTCGTGTTGAAACCCCCCATTCTGCTGGCTGCCTGTGGGGCGTGTTGCAGAGGTGTCTGTGCAGTGCCAGGGACAAAAGCTTTTCCTGGGATCTGAGATGTGTGCTGGTGGCTTCGGCTCCCCTGTAAGAAATGAGGGAGGAACGGTGCCGATACGGGAGCACGTTGTAGTTTTGTGTAGGTTTCTGATTTCTTCTGAGTTCTTAAGCCATATTCACACACCTGCTGCAGAGCCCCTGCCCAGAGCTACGGTGTCACCGTCCCCCTGCTGTCACCACCGATGTCACAAGGTTCACAGCTCCTAGAGACACTCCCAGCTGGGAGCACGGGATCTGCTTTGCAGGCAACGCAGCGAAGGGAGCATCATCCACCACGGGCTGAGCGAGATCGTAGCCGGCGTCCAGCAGGACGGTGAACGGTGCCGGGCATCTTAATGGCTTTGTAGTCTGCTGGGTTCTCTGCTGCCCTCAAGGAATGTCTGCTTCCTGGGCCACAAAGATGATGAATCGTTGAATTGAAAACCACACTCAAGCGAGCCCGTGCGTTTGCGAGGCTTAACGATTTGCTGTTCTTTGCCTAATGCAGCATTTGCTGTTCGAGCCCTTCCTGTGGATAGGAGGTTGTGAAGCAGTACCTATTTATTTTCTCCCATTGTTTCAGCTATTTTGGTAGCTCTTTGTCGGTGCTGTTAGCTGCGTCCCTGACCTCTCAAGGGCACCACTTCGGAGTGGGTCCGATTCTCTCCATGAGAAATTCTGCCTTCCTTCTGCTCCAAGATTACCCAGCAGCTGGTTGGATTGTGTGGAGCACGGTTCTCTTTGCTCAGCATGGAAAAAGTCCTCATAAAATAACACAGACTGGGGTGAGTGCTGGTCCTGCAGGGCATCACACATCCCCAAGGCACACTGGCAGCGCTTATGGGGGGCTTGCCCTCATTCACGAGGGCTTTCCTCCTCCTGCCACGTGGTTCTGGGCTCTGTTGGAAGGGATGAGGCCGTGGAGCAGAGCAGGGAAAGTGAGCACAGGGCCGGCAGGAAGCGTTCCCTGCCCCTGCTCCGCGCAGAGGCTTCACTAGGAGACGTGGCACAGCAGGCTACCTGGAGAGGTGTTCTTTTATCTTCTAGAAATAACAAATAAACCTGCCTTAGTGTTTGCTTCGGTGCTTTTGATCCCTCTTTGAAAGAGGAGAATTCAAAAAGAGTTAAACCCTGGTGGAGGACTACGTGTGCTTTTACTTAGCGGCTGTTTTTTTTTCCCGTTCATCGCTGAAATCATGTTGCAGCGCTGATGCGAGTTGTGTAACCGCTTGTCGATAACTCGGGACGGGGAAGATCTGTTTCTGGTAAACTTTCAAAAGACAAACCCCAAACCCCAAACCCACTTCTGGGCTGACAAAAAGCGAGAAGAGTTTCTCTGTTGTTTTTACTTCCTCGATGAGCTGGCTGTGAACGAGGCTTTGCGCAGTGCACGGTGCTGTTCCCGCTGGTTGCAGCGGAAGGGTTGGATGCTAAAATACCCAACCCTGCACGCTGCCATCGCACCTTCCTCCAGATTGCAGGAGCTGCTGCGCTTGCATGGAGGAGGAGGAAGAAGGGACCAAAATGTGAAGCATTTCCTGGCCGTTTTGGCTGAATGCTGGTTTCAGTGGTTGGTGTTTACCGGTGAGTCAGGTCTGTGCGCTGGAGCCGGTGGCGTCATCTGCAGCAGTACGTTCCAAGAACCAGAAATGCTGGTAAACAGTTTTCATGACAAGCAAGTTTTAGGGGCACACCACCCATGAAATCCTAGTGATGAGGGATGCAAATAAGAACTCCGCTCCTCCTCGCCGAGTGTTCCTCCATGGCACGCTGTCCTTGACCTGCCTGCCGCGCCAGCGCCGCCAAGCACCTCGCGTGGTGCTTAGCGCTTCTGAGTACGTTGCTGGCAAGAATGGGCAACACGGGGTGAAACTCAGCATCCTCAGAGCGTGCGCGGAGATTGCTGGCATCACCCGGTGCCCTGCTGCAGTGGGATGGCTCTCACCTGGGGCTTTGGCACTGGGCCTGCCCGTTCGCAGGAACTCCCTTGTCACTCTGATGGGTGAGGAGGTAAGGGATGCTTTTCATAAAACCTCTTTTTTTTTTCCCCCATTTGTTCACAACACTTGCTCTCTTCCTTAAATTTACTTCCCTTTTGGAATGGAGAGAGCCTTGGCTGTTACGAAGAAGCAGAGGTGGTGTTGCAAGCTCCTCATTGATGCTTTTTCCTTTTATTTCCTTGAAGGCCTCGGCCTCCCCTTGCAGATTTCTGGAGTCTCGTGGGGCTCATAAAGCCCTGCCTTTAATGTGCTCCCTCTACCTTGTTCTTTATGCAATGAAAGGCATACATTTGTTTAATGGAGCGAGCTGTCACAAATCCCAGCTACAGATGAGCTGCAGAATGTGTATTAAAATATATTTTGAGAAGTTAAAATGAAATTCAAAATCAAAGCAAAATTGCCCTGTTGCTTGTTACAGTTCATACCAAAGCGTCACCTGGGAGGCAGCATCCTCCTGTCAGAAGCGTGAACGGTTTGTTAAGAAGGGACCAGTCCTATCTGTGGGGAAATTCTCTGCTGTCTTAAGCCCAAGTGTGAAGAGTGGAAAGGCAAACTAATTAGCAAATTTTAATAACAAAGTAACAGTGTATCAGATGGATTGTATGTCTTTTAGCGTTGGGTTTATCCAGTCGAGCAGTTTCTGTGAATGTCTGAATGTATAACAAATGAAGGGAAAATCTTTTATTAAGATACTGGAATAAAATTCTGAGAGCAACAGGGATGCATTAAAGCAGATCTAAATGTATGGCAGCTTTAAGAGTTAACGATCTAGAGAGAAAATCAGGAAAACTGCGTGCTTCAAGTGGAAGGATTAACAAAAACCCTCAGCAAACACAGTGCTTTCTGAACAGGCAATTCAAACCCCGTAATTACCCAAATGAAAGAACAACAGAGGGAAGCAATGGCAGGAAAAGGTCATTCCAGATCTTGATGAAGTTGAAAATAAAAAATAAGCCGATGGAGGTGTTACTGACAGTTATTTACTGCGTGGGGCTGTGGGCTGGGCGCTCTGCCCAAGGAGCGGGAGCAGGGGGCGTGCAGAGGTGGGGAGGGGAGGGACAGCCCCAGGCTCCCTCTGGCCCCAGTGTCCTGTGGCTCTCTGACGTGCTCTGTCTCTCTGACCTGATTAAACGCACAATTTTTGCAGAGCAGGTACGCAGCTCTTGGCAGGGGCTGGCCGCTGAAAACAGGAATCTGCTGAAATTTATAGGATGTGCCATCCAAATCCATAAGTTACCATTGCTACAGCATGGAAAACACCTTGTGAGGCAGGATAAAATAGTTTTAGTGGTCGTGTAAGTGGTCAGTTCAGTGACCTGAAATCAATTTCTAGCAGAAATGCTTTTCCCTATTGCAGCATAAATGAGCTCGCTCCTGCACTGCGCGTTTCCCGAGTGCAGCCGGCTTTAGGAGGTGGAAGAAGTTTCAGACTTTCAGACAGAGCAGAGCCACGAGAAGCTCTTGCAGGGTGAGCAGCAATAGTGATGCCAAAGCTGAGCTGTCCAGGGGCACGGAGCAGTGAGAGCGAAGCTCTGACCCGGTGCCGGATGCTCTCGGGGTTTCTGTTGGCTGCTGATGGCACACGAGGAGCGCAGCCAGGCTGCAGCATCGCCGTGGTCTCGCCCAGACCTGGAGCTCCTCAAATCTCCTTGCATTTGTCATCTCGTAGAATCGTAGAATCCCAGAGTGGCTTGGACCTTACACCCCCTCCAGCCCCAACCTGTGCCGGGGGCTGGCTGCCCCCCCCCCCAGGTCAGGCTGCCCAGGGCCCACCCAGCCTGGCCCTGAGCACCCCCAGGGATGGGGCACCCATGACTTCAGCCTGTTCCAGTGCCTCACTGCCCTCTGAGTAAAGAATTCCCTCCTCACGTCCAGCCTAAATCTCCCCTCTTTTGGTTTAAAACCCTCTCCTCGCCTTGTGCAGTCTCGTCTTTCATCCCTCCCTCCTGTGTCTTAAATTCATAAAAGCAAGTAATTAGAGACCAAGCACATGTCAGAGTGATGATGTACAGATACAGCTGCAGCATTTTTTCTTAAATATAATAGGATAATGTCACAAATGGGCTCCCTTTGCTCTAGATTTCTCTGGACTCCATCTATCCATCTATCTTTAGATGGAAATACAGCTGCGTGGCAGTCTGACTGATGGAGAAACGGGGAGGGAGCTTCTCCAGTTGGTGCAAGCTTATTATTTATGAGCATGCCATGAAGAATGGCAGTGCTGCAAAACACAATGCTAATCCCATCGTATCCCTCTGCTTCATTACAATTAGGTGGTGTTTGCTTGTTCTTTGCCGAGCAGGCATGCAGTTAAACTCCAGACCTTTTCCACCCTGTGCTGGGTCTGGGGTTTGGATGCTGCAGTGGTCTGTGCAAATGGTGGAGTAATAATGGATGAATGACAGGGTAGAGGCAATCCAGCAGCTCTTTTGCATGTTAAATATGAGGGACAGACAAATTTTACAGCTGTTAGCAGCGATGAGAGCATTTGCAGACAAGTAGATAAGCCATTAAAATAAAAATCACTCAGTGCACCACTCACCACCTATTGTCAACACCATGACTATACATGGGGTAAATAATTTCAGTAAGTACTGAAATCTTATTAAAAATTTTAATTAACTCATCAGCAGACTAATAAATATCTCATGGCAGCTGGAGGAATGTCTGCTGCACAAGGGGCACCCACCTTGGCCGTGCTGCGGACGTCGTGGGAGCTTCCTTCCAGCATCCTAAAGCTGGGCTTTTTCGGAGAAGCGTGAAAATAAAGAATATGCACACCAGCCTAATTCTTTGTTGTTTGTAAGGTGAGTTAGTGAAGGGAATGACAGAAGGATAGACAGTGAGGCTTGCCAGTTAAATTGCTCCTATTTTGTGTTTTGATGGTGCAGCAGGTCTGGAAAATATGTTGGATGCTCCCCTCCTGTTTGCAACAGCAAGTGTGATTTCATCAGATGGATGGACTTGTGTTTCTTACAGAGAGAGCTCCCCAACCTGCAGAATATGGACAGAACTAAGGGAATCCAGCCCCCAGACGCGGCAGCCCCAGCCCTGCAGCACCTCGCAGCACCAGGCTGCAGCCGAGCCTTGGCGTGGCTTTGTTTACTCAGGTTTTAGTTACGGAGGGAAAAGAGAGCTGCTCCTTCTGTGGCTGTGCGGTGGCACGGGTAGAAAACAAGCTGCATCCTTGCACCAGGGTGCACCTCACCTCACGCTGAAGTGCTGGAGCTCTCCTGTTTGATGGTGTTCTTTGTGCAGCTGCAGCCACCGCATGCACGTGGTCGTGAAACCTAGCCCCGTGCACACTCAGAGGCCCTTGTGCACTGATCGTTTTTTCTCTTTCTTAATGGCTTGGTAAATCCAGGTGGTACTTTTTTTTTTTNGTTTTTTTTTTTTTTTTTTTTTTTTTTTTTTCTTTGCAGCGAGTTTCATCTTCCCTTTTCAACCACTTGTGCTAGCGGCCTCAGCGTATTGTTGCAGACAGGTTTTTGCAGCGCTGACTTCACAGTGACACAAAGAATATGTTTGTTGTGTGCACAAGTTTTGTTACATAAGCTGGCCTTCAGGTTTTGCGGTTTGTGCTGTGAGATGCTCTGTCTTCTGTCAAATTCCAGGGGTGCTTGACTGGGTCTGTAGCCAGGTAGGTTTTTAACCCCCCCCCCCCCTTTTTTTTTTTTGCCAAGTTGAAATTTTCTTTAAAAAATTGTGTCTTCTGCTTGCTTTCTAGCACTTTTGGGAACTAATTCTTTAGTGATTATTATGATTGTTGGACAAAGCAAGCAACAATGTCTCTGGAGCTCTGTTACAGCAAAGAATTTTGGGGGAGAATTCAGCAGAAATGACACTGGGTTACTTATAGCTCGCAGCCCTTTGTCACCTTTGTGCAATCCTGTGCCTTTCAAAAGATGTCCTACTTTTGGGAAACGTTATGTGGAGCAGCCCAGCCTTTTTGCTGTCTTTTCTCAGGCACTTGCCTATTTTTGTGCCGTGGAAATGCTTTGTTTTGAGGGCTGCTGAGCAGGGTTGGTGAAGGTTTTTAGCTTAGTTTATAATGCGTGGTTGGTTCCATTGCGTGTGGCCTCAAGACACAGCGATGTCACCCATTGCCACCACTGCTGTCCCAGGTAACCTAAGGAAGGTTCTGCACGGCCCTCTGGGGATGTTTGGGTTCAGGGGAGCTTGCCAGCAAGGAGCAGGTTTGTGCTTTCCACCCGCACGCAAGAGCAGTTTGCACACCCCGCGGCTCTGCACACCGCGTCCCACCAGTGAACAGCTGCGTGCCAAGGCGCCGGTGCCCTCCATTTTAGCAGAGCCACTGTGACTATCTGGGATTTGATAGCATCATTTTGCTCTTTTTTTTTTTCTGCAGCACTTGCCTGCTGGAGCTCCCCATGGCCTGTGCTTTTTAATTAGTTCCTCCTCACGTTGTTCCATGGGGGAGCCGAGCTCCCCGACCCCCTCCTGATTTCTCCATTCCTTTACGCAGCCGTGTCCACATGCTCCTGACAAAAAATGTCCATTTTCCCTCTACAAAGCTGCACTCACATCCATTTCTGCAGCATGAGATTGCCTTTTCCCCCCCATTTGAATACACTTTTTTTTTTTTTTTTTTTTGTAACACCCCCACTGCACCTAGGGCACCAGACAGCAGGTACCTGCTGCAAACTTTTCTGTGGTTCTGTGGCACGGGAATGGCTTGTGGTGCTGCCCCATCCCTTTTCGCCATCCTTAAGACTCTTAACTCCAGTCCCGTTTTTTTTTTTTTTATTTTTAATGCTTCTCGTTCTGCTGTTTTTCCATTCGTAGCTCCTGTTTTTCCCCGCCCCATGAATTAGGCTGCTTGCACTCGCAGGGACGCTGGGGTGGAGGAGCTGAGCCCCTCTCGTTAGCGTGCTCCTCGTTACGCGCAGCAGGGCACGCAGGGCAAGGTGGCTGCAAACCGCTGTCGTTTCAGCTCAGCTGCATCCCTCACCTGCTCCTTTCGGGTGCAAGCAGCCATGCAGGGAACTGCACGGTGCAGCCCGTGGGGTTTTAGCACGTGAAACAAAGCAGCTTGGGGGTTTGTGTTTAATTCAGAGGCAACGTATAGGAAATGCGGGTATGAAATGAAGCCTGGTCTTATTTTCTCTGCCAACAAATCAGCAGGTTTTTTTTTTTTTTTGAGCATCTCCCAGCGGGTCCTCCTGAACTTTGAGTTCTGCAAGCTTCCTGCTGCAGATGCCTTTGTTGCAGAGCTAACGCTACAGGAGCATTCTGCAGCTCGCTTCAAGGAGAAAAGCCTAAAGGGGAATGTACGTAGGAATTATGTAACGGAGGAGCTACAGAAAGCAAAAAGAGAGAGGGGAATGGTGTGTGGGCTAACTATTGCTGAAAGGCTGCCCCAGCACCCCGAAATGCAAAGTGGTGTTGGCACATGATGCCAGGCTTGGGGCAAACCCTAAAGACCTTTAAAATCCTTTTGTTCCTCAAATGGTCGCTTGGTGAGCGTAGCTGGATGGGGACGAGCAGTCAGAAGGGGATAAATAGTCAAGAAAAAACTCTCACAGGTAGATAGAGTTGGAAAAGACGTGGCTTTGTACTTGTTATGGATGGAACAGGGCTGGGCAGTGGTATTTCCAGGGTGCAGAGCTGAGTCCCCAGACTGATGTTGTACGCACCAACATCACGTCGTTCGTGCAGGAGCAGGGCCTCGCCTCTCACGTGCAAAGACAGAGATGATTCTGGCATCGAATGGAGATGTCACCACGACGCACCGGGCCACTGGTCCCTCGGTGGGGCTGTGGGGTGCCTGGTCTGTGGCTCTGCTGCCGCTGCTGAGCTTCACCGCGCTCACATCTGCAGGAGTTTTTTTTCGATCACAATAGCTGGCTTCCTGTTTGGGTGAGCCAGTTTAAACGTGGTGAGAACAGAATTTGGAAAAGCCCAGAAGCAGGGGGGTGCTTTGCCTGCATCTGCTGTGAATTCAGGCTTTGCACAGCGGCTGGGTTTCAGATGGATGGCGCTGGGGCTGGAGTTCGATGGACCAGCAGAGCGTCTTTTTCCATCAAGGGCCATCCTACGGGAATGAGGAGCATCCTGCAGGGACAAGGAGCAGTGTCATTCTCCCAGCACTGCCCGAATCCATGCTGTGTGTTCCCCTGTAACCTGAAACGCATTGCCTGTAGCTAAACTTGGCAGTTTGGTAGCTCAGTGAGCTTGGAGACGCCTTGGAAAATCACAATTATAGCATTGAGCAATCCTCTTTTTGTTATTATTATTATTATTTCTTTTTGCAAAGCACATATCTGAGGAAGTGTCTATAGGAAGAAGTCACGTGAAGCCCCTGGTTTCCACCTCCAGGATCCCCTGCACCATCAGCTCTGCAAGCGACAGCGTGCAGAACCAAAGTGGAACTTGGCGAGGGCACTGCGCTTGCCCTGAGTCTGGTGAAAGAAGGAGCTGCTTTGGTGCGCGTGCTGGCCTTGCTGATGTAATATTTGCTCTGCCCACGTGCATTTCAGCATTCCTGTGGAGCAGCAAAATGCCATCAGTAGTGGCAGACCTTATCATAAACAGAATAACCCGAGTTGTGCATGCCTTATGCTTGCACTTCGCGACGGAGCTGCAAAATGCCTTGCAAATAGTGGTGAAGCCTGTTTGTGCATGGGGGTGGACTTGGAGCTGGAGCTCTGGCCTCTTTCATGGGTGCTCTGAATTTGTTTCCAAAGGCTCAGAGCATTGGTAGCATCCCGTGCAGCCCTTTGGAGCCTGCTTTGAGCCTTTTGGTGGCAGGCTGGTGAGTGCTGGGGAAATGACCCCATGGGGCCGTAAGCCAGCTGCTGCTCCCTGCCACACACAGCACTTCCAGTGCTCTCTTCTTGGGAGCAAGAAGCAGTAATTAATGCTGCATCGAGCCAACAAGTTTTTCCTTCCTGCTGTGATTCATTTTCGTGCGTTGAGCATTTATTTATGTGGTGCTTGAGAGCGTGGCGGTGAGTCCTGTTCCTAGCAGGCTGGCATTTAGGAGCAGGATATTGCTGTGTGCTGTCGTACTTGGAGTCAGATGTTATCTGGAGATTAGATTGCAGTAATTTAGGGTCAGAAATTTGCTTTGCCACAGGTAATACTTGATCTCGGGCAAGGAGCCTAAATTCTCATCCTGGTTTTCTTCTCTGAAAGTGTGTGTTCTTTTTCCTTGTCAGAATGGCAGAACTTTAAATCCGAGTGTGAGATTTCAGCTGTATTCATTCCCTCCACCTTTGTGCAGGCTCAGCAGCCTCCCACGTTTGTCACACATTAAATCCTTACCTCTTTTTTTTTTTTTTAATGGATGGTCTCCATACCATTTCCTTGATGCCGCTGTCTTCTGCTCCCTCAGAGTGGCATGGGGAGCGGGTACCCTCCTCGTGTCCTTCTTGGAGCAAACAGCTTCTAAAATAACGTGGTCTGGGGGAGGGAGAAGGGTTTGTTTCCACTTCCCTTCCAAGGAAGAACTGCAGATGGCACAGGTTGGGCTGGCATAAAGGTTTTTCTGCTCAGAGGTGTCACCAGCACTCCCAGTTTTGGAAAACCTCTCTGTTCTTGGGAAGAAGGAGCCTCCTCGGACACTTGTCTGCGGTATTTCTAGGGAAGGTTTAAAGCTCCTTACACAAGGGAAAACAAAATAAACAACACAAATCCCCCACCTCCCCCCAAAAAAAACAACAATCTGCAGTAATTCCTTATTTGCTTTGTTTTCTTTCATTGCTGGAGAGGGAGAGGAGTGGGTTGAGCACTGCCATTAACTGGAAGAATATATTCTGCCTTTAAAGCACAGGTTGTTAATGAAGAAAGAAGGTGTCGTTTGAGTTCTTGTTTATTTATTCATTTATTTTTTTTTTTTGCAGTTTCCAGCAATATAGGCTCTGTTTTGAATGATTTTTGTTACTCTTTCTGAAAGCAGTACCTACCAGGTAGATGTGTTGTGAAGCTGAGTACTCCTGAAGTACTTGGATATGGTCACCAAACGTATGAAAATGCAAAAGGTGGCAATAAAGCCTTGTTTGGAGCTGCACCCAGGGAAGCAGGAGGCAAATGGAGCAGGGGACTGGGCTGGACTCTGCAGAATGACCTCTGGGCTGAGTGATGCACCTCCTTATTTAAGCATCACCTGTTTAAAAGGGCTGTGCTCTGCAAAGCCTTGCTCTCCAAAGCACAGGGCCTGGCCGTGGGGTGCTGCTGGGGCAGGCTCTCAGCACAGCTCTGTGCTTTCACAGCCTCCCAGGAACAGCCCCAGGGGCTGCTGAGGTTGATGTGCGTGGCTTTGCCATTGCCACGTGTGCCCTGGCCCTGCTGGGAGCCAGCAGCTGAGCGGTGGCACCGTGGGGTCCCTGTGAGCCAGCCCTTCCTCATCCCCATCTGGGGAATGGCAGAGCCCATGGGGTCGATTTAGGGACGAAGCTCTACCAAGCTCCCTGCCTGCCCAGCATCAGCAGTTGGCACAGAAGCTGGGTGCAGAGTTGCTTAGCTCTTTATATTGCTCTTTATACTGGGAAGAGCCGTGCTCTTTTGGGGTGGAGGAGAACCTTTGTGTTGCCCTCAACAGTTCGGTTTATGGCATTAGAGGGAAAGTTCCCAAATCTTGCCACATCAGTTGGACTCAACTCAAAGATCTCTGGCCATCTCTATTAAGAAATGTTCCTTGTACTTTTTGTTGCTGAATTAATCACCTTTTCTTATCAAATGGGCTGTATCAGCTGCTCACTGTGGCTGAGGAGCAGCAGGCTTCCCTCACGGGAGGACAGGAGGGGATTTCCAGGAGAAAAGAACATCAGTGCCTGAAGGAACAGTGCTGAAACACCCGGGATTTGGGGCTGGGGTCGGTGGGCTGGGGCTGAGTGTGAGTGGAAACCTTTGTGACTCCAGGGCACCTGGAGCATCTGGGATGGGGTAGGTTGGTTTGGGATGGGGTGGGACGGGTTGGGATGGGGTGGGTTGGGCTGGAAAGATTTGGGATAGGATGGGGCACTGCCTCATTCTTCTCCGCAGCAAGACTTTCCTCAGAGCCACAGACCACATGTAGCGCACATCAGGGAAGGGAAGTTTTTGTGTATTCTTTCTGCAGGGCCCGAGGCACAAGGCATTTTTCTGATGTCTGTTTCTATAAAATGCTGTTTGTTTTCTATTGTTGGTTGTACATAGGGTGCACACAGCTCTCTTCTTCCCATCGTCTTGGAGCTCTTTTTCCAGTGTGCAGCAGAGCAGGCACCAGGCACTTGGGCTTGCAGGGAAGCACATTCTGGGCAAAACTGTGGCTGTTCTGGCACAAGAAGGTGGCAAGAAACCGCATGTATTTTTATCATGTCAGACTACACTGGCTATTTCTACACTAATCATTTTGTTGGAACACTTTTTCCAGAGGTAGAAGCCTTCTGCTTGTGCCTGGAAAGAGGCACAGCGCTCCTGCAACACCTCCCCTTGCGCAAGCAAACCAGTGCTACCCTCTGAGGAGCCATGAACTCACACTTGGGTTTCACAAGGCTTCACTCTGCCAAACCTCGGAACTTTCCTCCTTTAGCCCATCGGTCTTCCACTCACCGAAGGGAGCCTCTTAGCGTTAACACCCACTCGCTAATTAGTGAGACGTTAGGACACTGTGCTGGCTTAGCTCGTGCTGAGCGGTGCCTCGTGGCGGCGAGGAACGCGCCTGAGAGATGTTCCAACAAACATGAGGCCAACCTGGTGCTGATGGGACCATCGCCTTGGGCTTGGGTCTCAGAGAGAGACCCACGGTCGGGGCTGAATTTTCACTGTCAAATTCAACTAAAATACAGACTCAACTGAAATATTCAACTAAAATAAATGGTGTTAAAATGACCATTCCTGACATTCCCATCAGGTAGGGATTTTATTTATGAATTAATTTATTAATGCTTTTGACAAGCTGCACGACAACGGCAGCCACTCCGATCCGGTGCGCTGCGGGTTTTAAATGCTGTAACGCCCTTCTGCTGACATCTAAACTGCCAAACAGCAGAGATGGCAGCGCCCTGTGACAGGTGTCCCAAAGTTCGGTGCTTCCCCTCTCCCGTACCTGCCACAGCTCGCTGCCTCGCCGCCGCGTTTAGTCCCCGCGTTAATCACCGCGCAGATAAGTACGCATTATTTCCTAGTGCCAATTATTAGATCAGCAGATGCTCGGGGGAGTACTTATTAGAGAATGTCATGTTAGCAGTCCCAAGGTGTAATTATGCTTGCAGATTTCTCTTGCTTTAGCCGTGTTGACAACATGCTCAGATTAAGGAGAGGGGGAGGTGTTTTGTACAGCTGCTCGGCTCGGCTGCGGCGGGAGCACGAAGCTATCTCCCTGCACAGACCTGGGCATGCTTTCTTCCAAACGGAGCTTGTTTTGTGCAGCGTGCTCTTCTTACGCTAAATCGAGGGGTTTCACTTTTGCTGGGCTACTAAGGTTTATGCATCTCCTGGTAGGTAAGGCAAAATTCACTGCATGAGTGGTAGACTTTGTCAGGCAGTCTCAGTTAATAGTGAGGACTGCTGCTTTGGCTTTGGAAAAATTAACAAAGCCCAGCTGAATTGTTGGGAGTTTAAGGTATGCTGTATAATTAAAAAAATACCCAGGTAAGAATGGGAATCTTGCAAAAGCCATATTTAGATTAAAACTGGGGGTTTAGTAAAGAGCTTTTTAGTGTCTGAAACATCAAACACCTCTAGGAACAGGCGAACAATGAATCGGGGAAGTGCTGGATTTCTGTACAAGCAGGAACAAATGCTGAAAACGTATTTTAAAGTATTTTGACAGATACTAAGGTAATCAGCATGGAAGTTAATAATTATCTTATGCCTATGATTTTTATGTAGCGGGACCCCTGGTAGCTCTGTAATAAGAAGCCTTTCTGTTCTTTTTGGTCTTAAATTGAGTCTCAGTAAAACACAATTATAGTTTTGTGGTTTTTTTTACCGCTGTGTACAAATGGATGGAAAACCCATATTCCGTTGTCTCTGAAAGCCTCCACATGAGCTGGTAACTCATTGCAGAGTGCTTAGATGCTTCCCAAAGCTTGGAAATAGCAGTTGCTAATTGGGACAAGAGCCAGCTTAAATTAAAATTAGCTGTAGCCTCTACCACGTATTGCTCTTGAGCAAACTAGAATTTAGCTTCTGCTTTCTGTAGATTTTTTTTTTTTTTTGGTGAGATGTCAAATTTTCAGAAAGGAAGGGGTACACAGTCAGTTAAAGCCCTGCCCAAGTCTGAAGAAGACTTCAGCAGGAAGAGTAATGATCAAATGCTGTGTGCTGCGTGAGCTTCACCTGGTTTGTTGTTCTGATATTTGCTTATTGAAGCGTTTTCTGTGTGATGTTTTCATCCATTGGCTTGGATATGAATTCTGAATCCCACCGAGTTTAGGTGTGCTCCAAAAAGCCTTGTGTCTTGATGTCAGGTTTGGTGCTGAGATCCAGTGATGGATTTAAAAGAGAAGGAAGGAAAGAAATCAGCAATTGTGCTTCACAGTTCATAAGGAGACTTCTCACTTTGCAGCATGAGTCCCTCTGGGCTCATCTCCCTCCGTTAAACCCATGTACTTGCCTCATGCTGAGAATGTCTGGCTTGGAAAAGTGTGGAGGTAATGTGTACTGCTAAATAACAGCAAGAATAGTAATGATAATAATAATTTTAATCCAGAAATACTTATTAGGATGTAAGGATTTCTCTCTAAGGCCGGGTCTGCGCTGGTTGTGTTGGAACTCCCGGGATGCTGGAAATCAGGTTTGCCTTCCTTGGATGTGCCAGGTATTTCAGCTGGCCAACTCCACAGGTGAGGCTGGTCAACAGTGGTGAGACCAAGGTCTTCCTGAAGCCTCCATCGCTGTTCTGTAGTCGGCTGCAAGCACCAGGACGACGTGGACTTGGTGTGATTTACCTGGTGCTCCAGCATACTGAGTTTGAGGAGAGGGCTATAGGCAGGTAAAGGACATGTATCTTTAAAAGAAACGTGTCCTCCAACAAAATGGAAACTGAGCCCATGCTCCTGGGGTGCCCCAGGCCCAGCACTGCCAACTGGGCGAGGGCAGGGATTGCCCTGCTCTGCTCTGCCCGGTGCGGCCTCACCTCAAGCAGTGGGTGCAGGCTTGGGCCCCACAGCACAAGAAGGACATAAAGCTGTTAGAGAGCATCTGAAGGAGGGCTACAAAGATGGGGAAGGGTCTGTAGGGCAAGATGTGTGAGGAGCAGCTGAGGGCCCTTGGTTTGTTGGGCCCAGGGCAGAGGAGGCTGAGGGGAGGCCTCATGGCGGCCTACAGCTCCCTCCCAGGGCAGCGGAGGGGCAGGCGCTGAGCTCTGCTCTCTGGGGGCAGCGACAGGGCCCGAGGGCACGGCACGGAGCTGTGTCAGGGGAGGGTCAGGCTGGGGGTTAGGGAAAGGTTCTGCCCCAGGGGGTGGTGGGCATGGCACAGGCTCCCCAGGGCAGTGGGCATGGCCCCAAGGAGCGTTTGGACCCCGCTGTCAGGGACAGGGTTTGGGGCTGGGTGGTGCTGGGTGGGGACAGGGGCTGGACTCGGTGATCCTTGGGGATCTAATTTTGTGCCTTCTCCAGTTCCCTTGTGTTGATGACTCTTTATTTTAGCAAGGGAAGAGAAACACAGCATCTCCCTGTGGTGGATGTGGGTGCTGCTGGCTGGGGTGGGGCCGAGCAGAGGAGCCTGCTCTGGAGTAAGCTCCAGAAAGGGGATGATGTGCCATGCAAATGTTCCTGGGCAGGATGTGAAATGTAAGAGCAGAGAAACAGAATCCATCAGTCAAATTTGCAAATTGGGATGAATTAAAAAAGAAAAAAAAAAAAAAACAAATAAATGACCCCAAACGAAATATGCAGAATGTGTTCAATGAACCTGGTCTGAGTCAAGCGAGGCTTCTCTGCTCTCACAAAAATAAGTTGGTCTTGGAAAGCTTTAAAAGGGTGATGGAAACAGTAGTGGAAAAATGAGAAAGGGAGGAGAACAGAGTAAATTTAGAAGTGAAGGAAATGCACTGGAATCAAATGGCGCTTGCAGTCTGACTTCAGCATGGCAATGGGTCCGTTAAGAATAAAATTGTCCGTGGACGTCAGCTGTGAGTGCTTGGCCCTTGGGTCTGGCTTGCTCCTGCATGTGGACCGAGGTGGCATGGCCAAGGGTGGGATTGCCTTGCTTATTTTCCCCCATTTTTCCCCATATTTCTCCATGCTTCCCCCTTTTCCCCCATTGCTTCCCCTTCTTTTCCCCTTTTTCTTTCTTTCTGCCTCCTCAGAGAGAAAGCTTTGGGACTCTTCCTAAAAGCTACCTTCATAATTCCTTGTCGATCCCAATCTCTGACGAGTGGCAACATGCTCGGCGTTTTCTATGCCAGACCATAGCGTTGCTGGTTACCTGGCATTTGTAGGTATTGATTAGAGCGTGAAATGTGCAATTCATTACGCAGTTGTCCGCTGTAATTTTAGGTTTTGCCTGAATATTTAATTAGGACACGAGCTTCTGGTATTTCAGGATGTACTGAACAGAAATATAATTGATTCTCAGGCTCGCTGGTGCAGCAGTGCCAAGTTATTATATTATAAAGGCAGGACACAAAACTGCCTTTAACCCAACGCTGGCTGCAGCCTGCTGGGTCTGCCTTTGGCACAAGGCAGGCACCAGTTCAGCGATTTCCCAGCCCCACTGGAAATAACCCCACGTTAGGGTGGGCTTCTGCCGCGAGCATCCGCACGGTCGCCATCGGTTTTGGCTTGCTTCACTGCCCATCCATCCAGCTGATGTGGTGATTTTGCTGGATTTGGGTCCTGCAAGTCCTCCAGGATGTTTCCGGGGCCGCTGTCTTCTCATTTGGGGCTGAGGGTCTCTGAGCAGGTAAGGGTTCGTTAGCAGCGTAAAGAGGCCGTGGAGTGCCCGCCCGACGTGCAACCCGGCTGTGCCCACGCCAGCTGTCTTCTGCTCACGTGGAGCCACTCGGCTCTTCCCCATGCTTTCAAGTCTCCAGAAAGCTGACTTCACATTTTGCTGATTTTTTTTTTTTTTTTTTCCTGCTTACCAAGTACATTTCTGACAACTTCCTGGTGCTGGAGAAAATTCAGAATCGCAGCTGGGAGAGACGTGGCTATCACACAAGTGTCGTCCCCTCATTTTTCACCAAATTGTGTTGACCTCAAAGGAATTTCCTTGCCCTAGAGATGGATAGGAACAGAACTGAATCTCTGTTAGGAGCCGGCTGATGTTCATTTGTGCTGTCTCTGGATTAAATGCTGCAGAAATAGTGCTGGAGGGCATTTTGGATGAGTTTGCTCTACTCCTAGTGGAGAGAAATGCCTCCTACGTTGTCCTCCTGCAACAGCAGCAAGGCAGGAGCCTGGCCTGGGTATACCTGTGGGGCTTACAGGTTGCCCACCACCAGTCCCTGGGGCTGATGGCCCCCTTGGGGCTGTCCTGCTGGGCAGCGAGCTCAGGAGCTGCAGCCGTAACTCTGGAAACATCCAAAGAACACAAACTTTGCATGTGGGCCTACAGACTCTTACATAAACAAAGGAAATAAGTTTACCCAGGTATGTTTGCTTGAACTTATACCTTCCTTTTCAGAAGATAAGTTCTTACGTATGTAATTCCCCACTGATGGATTCCAGCCCTGAAGGATTCAGCCTCTCATCCTCCTGCACCCACGTGTTCCCTTGGTGTCCAGCACAGCCATCTCTCCTCCTCAGACAAGCTCCTTGAAGCATGGCTCCCTTTTGCTTGTTTTCTGGACAACATTTAGCCTCTTTCCATGATCCTTCTGCTTTCTGGAACACTTTTCCTGGTAGTCACCTCTGTCCTCGTCCTTCCCTCAATGTGAATCTGTTAAATAACTAATGCAACTCTTGCGTAGTGAGCAATTCTGAGAAGCCTGGTCACCAAATGGCCGCTCTGTCCCTTTTCATTGTCCTTTGCTTCTTTTTTTTTGTGCATCTTTTCCCATCAAATTTAGGTCTTGACCCTTCGGGTGGCTCTGCCTCAGGTGTCCTTCTGGGGCGCGCTGCGGTTCTTGGGCTGAGTGATGTTTCTGGCAGACAAAAAAGTTACCTTGCTTGTAAACTGAAGTATTTATGTGGAAGTGCGTTGTAGGGAAAACAAAGCAGAACGAAAACCATTAGGATCAGGATGTCAGGTTAACTTTAACCCTATGAACTTAGATCTCTGCCTGGTTGTCCTTGGCTTTGCCATGGTGCCTGATGCAGCAACACCTCCCCGATGTGGGGTCACCTCAGTCCCCAAAGTGGGAGCAGACAGCAAATCTCCCTTACTTGGTAATCTTCATTAGTTTTTAAGGCTTCCTCTCTCTCTCTTAGGGGGAGAGAGCTCCGTCTCCTCCTCTCTGTGTGGCAGTAAGCATCCTGACAACCACCCCTGGGCTGGGCTGTCTCTGCGCTCGCTCACCCAGCTCGCGAATCCTTTTCCCTCTGTAAATGCAACCCAGCACCCTGGCACCTGACACACAAATTAAACAGCCTGCTAATTATATGCTGAAAGCCAGCCTGGCTGCGCATTCAGGTCTCCACTCCAGCTGCAGAAAAGCATCCTTTAGCTAATTACACTTGTGCATCCGTCCCTCCTGAGCTGTGCTGGTGCCAAAGTGACAAACCTCAAGAGCCACCCTGCTGAGCGGACAGCTCGGGGCTTGGTGTGGGGGCACAGTGAGGCGCTGCTCATTTCCGTTCTTTCTTTGAGTGACAGCCTTGCAGTCAGTCTGCCTTCATCACTGTGCTCTGTGTTTGGTCTGCAGCCTGTTCCAGGAGAGTTTCAAGCCCGTGGAGAGGAGCAGCAGGAAGGCAGTGACAGCTCGGTGACCACCGCAGTGTCACCCAGGGCTGCAAGCCTTGCTGGTCCTCTGATTATTCCTGGGGTGGCTTGGGACAGCTGGGTCGCATGGTGACGATGTGAAGCTTTATCTCTTCGCCGATTTCGCCATATTCCTTGAAACACAGAGAAAGCAGCAGTGTTCCTCAGTGACGCGTGTGCTGGCGGTGTTGACATGACAGGGAAATGGTCACCTGGGCTTGCAGGCATTGGGTTTGCAGGTCTCAGAGAGTGGCAGTGCTTGCAGAAAAATGGCTCCTGGCTGGCTTTGGGTGTTGATGTTTGTAGGCACGTGGCTGAAGAGGGTCAGAAGCTGCTCCTCTTGCTCCTAGGAAGCAGGATGCTTCCTAGGCAGAACACCTGCCTTGCTGGGTGTGGGTTGAAAATGCACCTTGTGCCTGCTCACGTGTGAACCCTAGAGTCCCCTTGAGCCTTTGTTGGTTCCCTTGTAAGCTGCTCATGCTGGGAACATCTCTGGGGCAGCCTGGGAGTGCTAAATTCTTACGCAGAGCTGTTTGCAGGATCAAGCTTTGGCTGAAAAAAAAACCAAACTTATTAACTTGTATAAAAAAAAAAAAAAGTACTGTAATATGGCTGGAAACAAGCCCTGGCTGAGCTAATTTTAAGCATTTGTGAGCTTACTCTAATTCCTTTGGTAGGATTTCTCGCTCTGTCTTGGGCGCAGGAGGAATTATGTTGCTGCAGAAACCGAGCGCGCAGTGTTTGGGAGCGTTGCAGAAATTCAGATACACTCATAACGTTTGGTTAAGTTGTAAAGTTTTTATGATGCGGTGACTCCTTGGGAGCCATTAAGATATTTTGGAAAAAGACATCATCTTTTATTTTTTATATAGTAGAGTAAGCACTTGGAAATAGAAAAGCTCTTGAAAACACGTTTGGGTTTTAGCGCAGCTTTAAGTACCAGCGCACTTTCGGTTTCGGTTTCTGAGACTCCCAAGAAGTGTGATATTTTTGGACTTTAACATTACAGCAAGAGCTAGAAAATGATTCCTGCAGTCTGAGCAGTAGCCTGCAAAGGAGAGGAGTGTTTCTCGCTGCTCTGCGCTCCAAGTGCTACCAAAAGTAACCATTTTTTTGCAGAATGTGTAATGCATCCTTTAACTCACAGCCTTCAAAACCAAGCTACGTGGAGAATCTTCTTGAAAATAAAAGGCAAGTTCTAGAGTCTCTATTTGCACAGGAAAACTTGTGTTAGGGGGGCCGCAAGCATTGCAGATGAGCAAAAGGAACTTCATCAGGAAGGCTTTGGAATTGTTTCTTCCTAATCCCTGGTAATGAGCAGCCAACGCATCCCCAAAGCAGGAGGGTCTGAGCATCTTCCAGAGCAGAGGGATGAAGCTGGCTCTGCTCTGCTCGGTGCCACGAGTGCCCAGGGGACACTTGGCCATCCGTGACATTGTCCCAGCCGCTTTCAGCTACATCCTTGTCCCTGTGGGGCTGCACCCTGCACCTGGAGCTGTGTCCCCAAGCTGCTCGGGGTGTGTTCGTGAGCCCTGCGCTCTGCACCCGCAGGGATTTTGTGCTGGCATTTTGGGAGCAGGGCTCCTTGGGCGAGCGGGCGCACGCTGAGCAGCACAGCCACTTGTCACTGCATTAGGGAGATCTGCCCTTGTCACCTGGAGCAGTTTTCACCCACAGTTGCCAGCTTCCAGCCTCGTGCGAGGGGGAACGTTTCTTCGCTCGTGCTCCTGCAGGTGCAGTTGTGCCACTCTCTGCAACCCAAAACCAAGTTTGGGGAAAGTGGCTTTCAAATCTGGATTGCTTTTACACCTTGATTACAAAGGGCGCTTTTAGGGACTTTTAGTGGATTATAATCTTTGAAGTACATGGAGGTTGTGGAATGCTGCCAAGGCCCTGGGACCAGGCACACCACCTCCCTCTGTAGTGCCCCTGCAGACAGTAGGTCTGAAAGCTGTCCCAAACCCGCTGTCTGCAAGCCCTGGAGAAGCCCTGGAGCTGTGGATGCATCCAGCCTGTACCCCCAGTTCTCAGCTTGGTGTGAACTGCTCTGCCAGCAGACCCGAGCCCTGAGGGATGTTGCTCAACTCAGGGAAATGTTGCAGGACCTGCTTTGCGAGTGCCTGCGGCCAAGCAGAGGGAATATCAAATTCTGGGGAGTTCTGCTGCGTGGGAAGGGGGGAGATAGATCCTCAGCCTGGATTTTCCTTTCTCCTCTTCAGCAGCTGCTGCTCCTAACCCCTCTGTACCTAGGGTTTAATTTATCCTTGCCAAAATCAGCCCTTTGCGAGAAAAAGGTGTTTTCCTTCCCTAAATTCCCCAGGACTTGCTGCCTGGGGGGCGCAGCCTCTCCCAGGGTGCTGAGCTGCTCCCGTGCTTTGTTCCGTTCAGAGATGCTCCTTCCTTCCCACCCACGACCGCGTGCTTTTTGGTGAGTCCCCTGTCTGGAACAAGATGTGGTTTTCCCCAGAAGTCATACACCGGTCACATCACCTGCCTTTATTTTTATGTTACAGCAGCTGAAAGCGCTGTTTTGTGCAGCCGGTGAGCCATTTACATCCCATCATCTCCTGAGGCTGAGACCTGTCACACTTTTGGTGGCACAGCTCAGGTCCCCCTGGTCCCCTCCTCCCACCCTGCTCTGCAGGGTGCCCAGCACCACGTCCAGGGGCTTTGGGAGACCCTCAGGGAGGAGACCCCACAGCCTCTGGGTCCCTGTGCCGGGGAACGGCCTTGGGTTGGGAGAGGATTACTGCCCAGCAGGAAGAGGAGGGGGTGGCTGCGGGGCACAGCTTTGCTCCTTGCTCTTGGGTCACCCTACAGACGTGGCATGGAGCTGGTGGGGTAACTGTCCGTCACAGCAAGCCTGCAGTCCAGGTGACGCTTTGCTTTCTCATCTATTTGGGTTCATCACTGGCTGTAAAGGGAAAAACGAGCTCAGGTGGGTGCTGAAGGGGTACACACAACCCACAGAACCCGAAATTCCCCCTGCGTACATTGCACCCTGCTGTACCACGGGTATCTGTGATGCTTTTTGGGAAAAAGTCGCCTTTTATCCTCCTGCTGTTTAACGCAGGGAGCAAGAGGCAGTCAGGACATTTCCCACTTGATGCACTGCTTTTTACATGTGAGGCTGCCTGCTGGCAATGCAGGAAACGGTCAGTTTGTTGGTGTTTTTTGTGCACAGAGGAAAAGATTAAGCTTGTGTGTGTTTGAATCTTTAGGACGTAATTAGATTGCGATCCCTAAGGGTTAAGGATTTTAAAATTTCCTGCGAGGGTTGTCCCTTTTGGCGTGTGCCTGCTCGCCTCCTTCAGCAGTCTCAGGCAGCGCTGCTCCGTAATGCAGCGATTTTACCAAATTGCTGTGCCCGTGGTGTGTAATTTTGATCTAACTGCTGCTGATGGCAGTGCAGGGGTGAGCGCTGTTGCACCCATCTTCCTTTTAAAATAATTCGTAATAGGCCAGGCTGGGTTCTTTGCCTCCTTATGATGATGGATGGGTATAAAATCATAGAACAGGGAATGCTTTGGGTTGGAAGGGACTGTAGAGCCCCCTACCGAGGGCAGGGGCAGCTCCCACCAGCCCAGGCTGCCCAGATCCCCATCCAGCCTGGCCCTGAGCCCTGCCAGGGATGGACACAGGCCCCTGAAGTCCCTGCACACTGGAGCTGGCTGCTCCCTCCAGCCCGTGGTTGTCCCTGTGAGATGTGCCGTGGGGACTGAGAACATCACGTTCCTTGGTGCAGACCGGCTGGGCCCTGTCCTGTGTCTGTTGGAGACACCGTACGTGCACTGAGCTTCTGTGCGTGCTAATGGGATTGTTGCTGTGGGCACAGCCATGTGCAACCCCCTTCCTCGGGGCTGGCTGGAGAAGCATTTCTCCTGCTTTGCAGGCTGCAGAGGGAAGGGGGTTGGAGTTAGCTGCACAGGTCCATCTCCAGCGATCTAGGTCTCATGAGCCTTGATCCCAAACCCACTTCTTTTCATGTTTCCCTGGTGCAAATTCTGTAGGTTAAGAAGCAGAACTCAATTAAATCAACATCATCCAAAAGCACCATGAGCCTTTAGGTGCGGAAAGTGGGATGCCCTGTGCCCTCTGGCACTTGGTGGCTTCGCCTTTCGATGCCGACGGGGTCAGGACACGGCAGGTCAGGTTGATGGTTGGGCTTGGCGGTTTTGAGGGTCTTTTCCAACCTATATGGTTCCATGATGCTATGGTTCCGTGATGTTATGTTTCTGTGATGCCATGGTTCCATGACACCATGATTCTTTGGTTCCATTATGTCCTGGTTCCATGATGCCATGGTTCCATGACACCATGATTCTTTTGTTCCATTATGTCCTGGTTCCATGATGCTGCGGCTCTATGATGCCAATGATTCTTTGGTTCCATGATGCCATGACTCTTTAGTGCCATGATGCCATGGTTCCATGATGCCCCGACTCTTTGGTGCCACGATGTGCGCGTTCCGCAGGCACAGCTGGCTCCCCGTTAAGGCTGGTTACCTAAGCCATTGCAGTTACAAATACAACAAAGGCAAACCATTTTTAAAAAGCAAGGCTGAACGCAGGGTGTCTCTTGATTGTTTTCTCTTGTCACATAATTGAACCCTTAAGACCTCTCTGCTCCGTGGGAGGGGAGTTATTTTCATAACCACTTTGTAATTATTCCTGTGGTGGAACCTCTTACGAGGCACTAAAACGAAAATAAGACGAGCGGCGAGGTATCGATCCCTTCCCTGAGAAGGGAGGCTCTGCTCATAGCATGCTGCTTCCAACACTTTTAGGGCCAGAAACTGTCCCGAAGTTTTAATCACAGCATAATTCTGGTGCTGGGAGAGCAAAGGCTGGAGGAGCACTGCACTGATTGGGAAGGGAGCGGGCAGCCGGACGGTGACCCAAGGGGCAGATCCCGTTAGTGCAGCAGTGCGTGGGCCCTCGGGGCAGTCCCAGCTCACTATGGGGCTTCGTGGGCTCCTCGCTTTTTCATGGGTGCTCGGTGTATGTGCTGGAGTGCGCTCACCTACGTGTGGGGTCCGCTGCATGGGCAGCCTGCCCTGAGCAAGCAGCTCCTGCTCTTCCTGAAGATGGGCTGTGCACAAGCACATACGTATCAAATATACATATCATTATATAGATTGTATTATATATATAAATATAAATAAAAATACGTATGCACAGTATGTAGTGCAGCAACTCTTGCTGCCGGCTCAGCGAATGTCTCCATGCATTTGCAGGAAGAAGAGCTAGAAGTGAGCCCCTGTGTCTGTACCACTGCTGCGCGGTGCCTCAGGCTCTTCCTGGCAGGCACCAGGAGCATCTCAGCATCAGCTTTTGGCGCAGGTGTGCTTGCGGACAGGTCTCCCTGTGTCCTCCTGCCCGTTAAGGAGGACACACTGAAGTCAGAGGAGGAAGTTTTCTGGTGACTGTGGTTTTGCCGTTGTGCCCTGATTTGTAAAAATCCAGTTGGATTCCTTGGTCGCTGCTTCAAGCGGGTGGGGGTCTGCTGTGTGCTTAAACAACTTGGTTAAATCCCAGTTCAGGGATCTAGGGGCTAGAAGCCTGCTGTGCTGGTTTTTCCCCTAATTTGCGCTTCTTTCCTCGTGCTGCTGAATGTCAGCGTGGCTCTGCTGCGTGTTACAGCACACTCCATCCGTTCGGAAGAACATCTTTTGTTTTTGTCGCTTAGCAATTCCAGGCTGAGCTTCAATTTCAGCAGCAGAATTCACCCTTCCCTTACCCAGAGCTCAAGGAGCTTTTGCAGCAGTAGGTGTCTTTTCTAGCCAAGAAGGTGTTGCAAATTGCATATATGTAGATATATTACGCACGTGTGCATGTTTGGCTCTTCTGTTGCGAACAAAAGGGTGCTCGGATGTGTCACACCTGACTTGGAGACAGCTCCTGGGGAAGAAACGGAAACTCTTGGAAATCCTGGCTGAAGCCCAGCCTGAAATCTGCAGAAGGAGGCATCGCTGCGGGGCGTTCCAGGGAACAGGAGCCCGGTGACAGGCCCAGCAGGAGGATGTCCCTCGTGTCCCAGTGCTGACCGTGGGCCTGTTTGTCCCCGAGGAGCAGGACCCAAAACCCTCCAGGTGGATGCAGGCGGAGGAATTTGCAGCTGCAGATTTGGGGTGGGTAGAAGGAAAATGGTAATTTTAGCATGGGTAAGCATGTTTAACATTCAGCAACGAGGGATTTGTTTGCTGGCCCAGCTGGTACTGAAAATAAGCGCCAGGCTGTTACCTAGTAACTTGGATTTCAAGCTGATTTATCAGCAGCGTGCTGTAACGTTGGATTAGCAGAGCCCCAGGTACCCTGTGAGGATGCGCCGCTCGCTTCCCTTCCAGGAGAGGAGGGCTCGTTTTTGTGACTTTGAGCCCCAGACCTGTGCTGAGCTTCTTAGTCTGTGGTTTGCTGAAGCTCCCCACCCCAGCTCTGATTTCTCTCTTAACAAAGGCAGCCTGGGGGCTGGGAGGGAGTCTTTTAGGAGTGTGTTTGTACCTCGGGGTTGGTAGCGCTGGGGCTGGGAGCAGCATCTTGCTCGTGACTGTAGCTGGCATGCCCGAAAGAATGTGACACGCTTAATGAAGTTCCGTTTTTATTCAGAGTTTGCTCTTTTGAATCGGAGTAAATAGAAACATTAAGTGCTGACAGTTGCTTAAACCAGACATTTACCATGAGCTTTGTTTTCTAGATGCAGAAACAGGACTAATAATCTGGCAGATTCTTCAGTTTCTTACAGCTTTTTTAAGTGATGGGTTGGAACATCCTGAATTTGCTGGCTTCAGCACATGGGCAGGCTTAAACACACATCTTGTTTGCGCTGTTTTTTAAACCAAAACAAAGCTATTTTGTTCTACCATCCAGACGTTCACCTCGGATGCTCCAAGTGTTCCACTCCCTACCTGGAGCCGAGGGGAAGCCTCCTGGAGCTGGATGCCAGGGGGATGGCAGCCCAGTGCCAGGGGTCTGAAGGAGAGAGAGCTCCATCCCCTTGGTCCGGGGCTGCGGGATGCTGCTGGACGAGAGGCAGGCACCGAGGAGATGCTGCGGGTCTCGGGCTGTGGGCGAGGTCTGCAGCTGGGTGTTTGTAAATAGTTAGCGGGATGTAAGCCTGATTTTGTTGTGGAAAGGGTGGAGGAACATTCTCCACTCCTTCAGTTATCCTGAAAATCGTTCTCACCTATGAAATCCTCCCCCCCGGAGCAGCACCTGCTTGGAGATCGGAGAGCCCAGACCTCCTTTCCTTCCCAAATCTGGACTCCCCCAGGACACGGGTGTGGGAAGGCAAACGGCGCGTGATGGTGGGGCTTTCGTGAAGCTCCTTCTCCATTTAAACCAGGAAACGCTGAGCAGAGAGCTCCGATATATTGGCCTTCGCTAACTCCACGCAGCACCAGGTGTTAGGACGGGACTGGAGGATGCGATGCTGTTGTCACAAAACCTCAGCTACCTCGCGATGCCCCAGCTCAGAGCTGCAGATGGAGCTGGTTTGGGCTTCCTTGTGGGTTCCTCATGGCTGTAACCCTTGGTTTAACTTCAGTTTGTGCTTTTCCCTGTGCTTTCCCTGCACCCAGCTAGGGGCTGAGGCGTGATGAGATGCCTCGGGTGCCGCTGCTGCCCGGGATGGAAAGCTTTGATCTGTGCTGCATACGTTGCCTTTCTTTAAAAGTAAATGTAAAGCTAAATTCTGGCTCTGAGAATCCTGGCTAAGCACCATGTCGGGATACCTGACCAGCTTTCACTTCTCTTTTAGTTCCTTTTCTCGAGCTGGAGGTTTGGTAATCCACCACAGAGTGCTGCCGTGTGATTCGGGTAATGCCAGTGGGTCCAGAGATCTGGGGAGGAAAGGTCCCTGAGATTAGAACTGGCTGTGAGCCGGCTGGGATTTGCCGTACACGAACCATTTAGAGCCTTGTAGCTCAGAACTTGGGCTTGATTCAGAAGAAAATGTAAAAAGAGCAGGCATCACCATGTCACTAGAGCGAGCTGCTCAGCGCTGCGATCTGATACCAGAACCGCCACGAGGGTTTGGTCTTTTTAAAAATCATTTTATTTAGCAAGGTGCTCAGTGCCCAGTGTGGATTAGTAAATATTTTTTTGAGGGAAAAAAAAAAGAAAAAAAATATATATTTGAGCAGATTAATGTGTATTTGGTGCTTCTTTTTGGCGGGGAAGGCTGAAGGTCAGGTCCGGCTGCTGGTGATGGATCAGCAGCGCGGGAGCCGGCGGGGATTCGCTTCCCTCTGCTCCCTCATTTCCTGCAGGCTTATAATTAATCACCGTGCTCAGGAGAGCGGGCAGGAGAAGGAAACTTGGGCTCCCTGCAACAGTTCTGTAGCTTCTGCAGATTTGTCTTAGTATTGCAGAGCTTTTGTCTTATTTAACTCTGTGCTGGGAGGAGACGCTGCATTCGTTTCTCCCCTCCTGAATCTCTCAAATCTCCTTGAGAGCTGCGGGCACCAGGCACAGGCAGCATGAGGGCTCCGAGCCGTGAAACGGGGGCATCCTGGCCTGCCTGATCCTATATTTTCCGTGCTCAGAGGTGGGATGAAAAATCCCATTCCTTGCTTGAAGCCTCGGGATACGCGGGGTGGCCGGGGCACAGCGCGACGAAGCCAGGATGTGTTGTTTGCCCAGGTTAGCATCAGTGCTCCCCTGCACTGCTCTGCTGCTGGGGAAGCAGATGCAGCTACGACAAAGACATCTATTAATCATTCATTTAACACAGCAGCTGTAATTAAATTCATTGCTGGAGCCAGGCCATTCCAGAACGGGTGTTTTTGCTGCTGAAGTCAGAAAAAATTGAACAGCTGAAGGGGTGGAATTTGTTGGTACACTCTTGAAACTTACCATATTCTCATTTTTTTATGGCTTTCTGTTGCATACTTACCAATTCCTCCAAGGACATGGGTGATTTCCAGCAAAGGCAGCCAAAGGGTTAAGCAACAGCAGAAGAGATTCCAAGGCTGCAAAGAGCAGAAAAACTGGAAATATCCCATCCAAAAAAAAGAAAAAAGACTGCGCTTTGCAACAATTCAAATAATTCAAATAATAAATCAGAAACTTGATTTTTGAGCGGGTGATTTGGGGTTTAGTCTTTCGTGTAGTTTGTTTTGTAGTTTAGTGTCCCCATTTGGGTGCTGGATTTTGGTGGAATCCCACGGTTCCACGCCTTCCTCCCACGTCTATCTCTATTTCCACCTTTCATACACATATATATATTAAAATATTTGTTGGTTTTTTTTTTTGTTGTTGTTCCCTGGTAAACACAGCTGCAGGGCTCTTGCATTTTCTCCTTTGCTGTCGTTTTCTGGAGCAGTGTTTCTGTAACTCTCCACCCCACTGCCACGCAGCTTTCAAGCTTTCTGCTGAGGTTTCTCCCTCCCCGGCTTTCTGAGGGCTCTCTCCTTCTGTTCTTTGACGTCTGTAGCCGTGCAGGGTGAGTCCCGTCGTGGCAATGATTCATCTTTGGTATGGATGCAGAGAATTTGGAAACTCAGCTTCTTTCTGAAGCAGGAGCAGCGGAGGGGGTCCCATCCTCGGCAGTGTTCCGATGCCACGCTGATGGCAAAACTGCAGCTTATTTGGGTCAAAACAGCCATTTTACAGCCCAAACGTGTTCGGGTTCTGGAGAGCAAAAGATTTGCTTTTTTCCTGAGGTGGGTAACTTGGAAATGAAGGGTTTGTTTTTCCCCCATGTGCTGCCTCAAGCACGGTGAGGATGCGCTGAGGACCACGTCTGGACCGGCTGCGGCTCCTTACGTGGTCCAGCCTGGGCGCATCCCAAACGTTAGCCGTCACAGCGTGATCGTGGCCCGCCGTCACCTGTTTGCAAGCCCAAGGTGACCTGCAGGGAGCCCCTTTCCCAAGGTGGAAATAGAAAAGCTGCTTCTGTAGGGTGCAAAGCGCTCCTTGTTGCGGAGGAGCCGCGGGGCAGGAGGGGCAGGACGTGGGCCTGCAGGGGGCTGGGTGTCACTTGGGTCACACCGTGGCTTTCTCCCCCCTGGCTCAGTGACTCTGCGATGCCTGTGGCACACACAGCTCGGATGGTGAGCGCAGTAAAAACCTGCCTGAGTTAAGAATGATTAAAGAAAAAAATCAGGCAGTGTGTGTATTGCTTCTGATTTCAAGAGATTTTTTTTTTTAATGGAAATCAAAGAGCAATCAACTCTTTTTTTTTTTTTTTTTTTGATGAACTAATGTCTCTAGGACCATACCAGCTCTGGTTTCCATCCAAGCCAGCAGCAAGCATCGCTGCTCTCTCCCCCTCCCTGTGCTAGCCCTGCCCTGCCACTGTGCCATCGCAGCCACCCACCGGGTGCCACCAGTGTCCCCCCCCTGGCACCGGGACCCCGGTGCCGCATGGAGCGAGCACAGGAGCACTCAGCAGCCCACAGGTAAGGGGCAGCAGCTGGTTACCCCCTGGCTTTTCGGGGGGCTGCAGGTGGTGGGCGGGCGGCTGCGCCCTGCACCTCCTCTCTCTGTGCTGCAGCCACGGAGGGGAAACCTCACTTTTTTTTCCAGGCTTTTGCATAATGTGGTGAAGAAAGGACGCTGTCTGGCTAATGGATTATATTTGCATTTTCCAAGGCTGCCTTCCCTCGGGCATTTTCTTTCTATCGATCGAACTTCACGGCGAGCGCTGTGGGTGCCGCGGCTCCGCGCGCCCTTCGCAGCGTTTCGGAGAGCCGCGCGCCTTGAGAAGGATGTGGGAAGGGGAAAATGACCTTGAGAATCAACGTGTAAATGTTTAAGCTGGAGGGATCTGGCAAGAATCCTCACGGCGACTTGCAGAAGTAAGGACATTAGTTCTATTTTTTTTTCTTAAAAAAAAAAATCGTTCCTCGTTAAAGGAAAAAATGCTGATTGCTTAACGTTTGTTAATCATTGATGGGAGAAGTAAAAGCAGCAGCTGAAGTTAATGATTTCACATGTGCGTGGGGGGGGTTGGCAAAGCGTTGCACAATTCGCAGGAGCTCTTCCCTCGGCGGAAGGCTGCATGCGGGCTCTGAGCGCGGTTTTGTGCTTGAATTTCTCCTGTGCTGAGAGGCTTGGAAAGTTGTTGTTAAAACCAAGGCAGACAACAGCCCCGTGGAGGTGGCTGGCGGGAGGGACGCGCACGCGGCTTGCGGGAGCGGTCTGCGTCTTGCCGCACGTGTGCGCCGTGAGGTTGGGCAACCTGGACCCTGGCTGGGTCAGGAGTTCAGGAACTGCAACAGGAGCTGCTGGCATCCGCAGCGGCACCGCGGTGCTGCGCGGCTCTGAGCCCTGCGCTGAGGCAGGGGGGGAAGCGAGCATCCCCATCCCCTGCTGAAACGGACGGATGCGGAGGGCTCTCTGGGTGCACACGCACACGGAGCTTGCTCTGTGGCTCTGGCAGGGCCGGAGCGCACGGGGAGAGGAAAACACAGCCGCTGCCTCCGGCGCGGTGTTGTTGGCACGTTTGTGTCTGATGTGCCTCGTTGTTGCGGGCTGGATTGATGGAGAAGAGTGGTTAGGATTTATGCAACCTGTAAAGCTTGAAAATGCTGCATAAATTGCAGCCGGAGGCACTGCTGCACCCCCCACGAGTGGCCACAGCAAATTAGCACGTCCAGACCCGGCTCTGGCTATTTGCAGTTGTTGTTTTGTCTCTGGTGATTCACTAAGTAGCACGAGAACAGCGTCCAGGGTTTGGCATTGTGATGCTGCTCCCCAGCCTTGCATCACCTTCATGATTTCAGAGTTCTTAGTCCTTTTCCTTCCCCATGTTATGCTATGTCTTCGATGAAAAGGGCACTGCCGCGCTAAAAGGACCTCTTTTTCATGAAAAACTTATGATCCAGGCTGGTAAGCCAGCACAGCAGAAAGCAGCGTGAGTCTAGGAGATGGTAATTCAGTTTCAGAGAATCACAGAGAGATCATGATCTGCTGAGACAGCCGGGAGGAGCTGTGACCCGAGATCAGGTCCCCAAATCCCGGTCTCAGATCTGTCAGGGGATTGATGTTTCTCTCTGACGTTCGCTGTGTCTAGCTGGGCACCGCTCCCCCATCCTCTCAGTCCCCTGTACGTGTTGGTGGTGGTGGTGGCGGGGCTGAGTTCTTGGTGAGCAGCAGCATGCTGTGGGAAATAACCCTTCCACATTGCATCAGCGCTGAAGCAAGTCTCAGTGCAAGCTCTTCACCAGGGGAAAGTGATTGGAGTTTAAAACAAATCCAGGCCCGAACAGATCTGGGAGACCTGTGCTCGCATTCCCACGTAGCTATGGGGCCAGGGTGCGTGTCCAGGCGGTCGGTCCAGCACTGGGCACAAGCTGCTCGTGTCAGCGCAGGATGCCCGGTGATGCCAGCTCCTGTGCTCCCACGCCTGCTGTCAGGTCCCTTTTCATGCCCTTTGGGTCAGCCCCTGCACCCTGTCCCATCCCAGGGGCTCACCACGGCTGTCCCACTGCTTTTTGTCTCCACCTGAGCACCCTGACCTGAGCGCTGTGGGTGGGTGGGTGCTGGCGTGCTGGTGACCTGTTAGCCGGGGTGCCACCACCACCTGCTCCATTTTTAGCCCTTTTTCTGCAGTTTCTTCTTCTTGGCACTCCCACACCCACCATTCCCAGTCTGAATACTCATGGTTCTCCACAATTCTGAGAGCTCCTTGGTCATTGGCATGGAACCAAAATGCAGTTTTGTCACTCTCTAGTGAGTGACCTTCAGCTCTGATGGTGACCCACAGCAGCACTGATGGTGGCCGCTCCGGTGCCATCGTGCTGGTCCCAACAGAAGCACGGGGCTTGCAAGAGAGCCAGCTCCCTGCCAGGTCCCAGCACGTGCAGGGTGTCCACACTGTGCGCTCGGGCTCTGCTGGGTGTCCTCAGAGATCTTCTTGGGCCACGGGTTGGGTGCGGCTCTGGGCAGCCTGGGCTGCTGGGAGGCGTCCTGCCCATGGCAGGGGTTGGGACTGGGTGAGCTTTAGGGTCCTTTCCCACCCAAAGCCTTGTAGGATTCTATAAATGTGACAAGCAGCGTTCAATTCGTTCCATGAAAAGCAGGTAGGTGCCTGTTTGCAGAAATATTTTCAAAATCAGCTCTTCCCACAAAAACCCATTTTAGCGCTGTGAGTTAATACTAGGAAAGGGAAAACAAACAGCTTTTGCACCATCATGGTTGCTCCCAGGGTGACAGCAGGAAGGCGAGGCTGGGAGCTGCGCGCTTCCTAACAACTTGTCAGACTTCTAAAATTTTCACACTCCGTACTGTGGGCATGTTCGTTGCTTAATTAGTTTGACTTTCATTATTCTCCTTGGCAAAAAAAAAAAAAAAAAGTCAGAATCCAAAGGTTGTTCAAAGGGCACAAAGTGATGCAATTATTTCTGCTCCTTTTTACTTTTCCTAACAGGTTTGTCTGTCTGACACCGTACTCTGGGGAGCACAATGCTAAAATGTCCCCTGCTACATTGCTTTTGCTAATGGTTGGCTTTGGCTGTGTTTTAGCCTGGCTGCTCTCGGGAGCATTGTGATGCCGAGTGCTGCGACTTCGGGATCTTGTAGGCATGGAAATCGTCCTGGCTTCTGATGGGAGCATCGCTGGGCATGCAGCTGCCCAAGGTGAAAATAAATACAATTTCCAACAGTGTTGCTCATTGTGACAAAGTGTGTCTGTGCACCAGGCTTGGTCTCTTCCCTGGGCGCTGCTCTGCCACCTGGGGCTTCGTTAGCGAGCAGCTCGATGGCTCCGATCCCTCCGGGTCCCTGCTCAGCCCTGTCCCTCCAGGCTTGCCTTGCTCCCTCTGTGCGTCTGCCCTAAATGAGGATCTCTTCAGCCAGCAGGGCCGCAGATGAGGGGATTGGCTGGCAAGCATAATTATCAAGGCTGTTTTTAATTAAACGTGGAGCTTCAACCGTGAAAGTAAACTATTTGGGACGCGAGGCTCTGGGTAGGGCACGGCTCACGGAGCGGGTGGCTGGGAGCGGTGAGCACCGGCTCCACCCCGGTCGTGGGCATCCTGATGGGCTGGATCCCTGCTGCCGGGCTGGATCCCTGGCACCAGGCTGGATCCCAGCCACCCGAGGTCTCTCTGGGCTCCACCACGGGCTCATCTGTGCCTGCCGCAAGGGCCGGGCCCCGTCTCTGATCCCCATCTCCTCACTGCGTCTCGTCAGGGAGAAATCCACTACACAAGGTAGGCTTTAGAAGTTTGTCCTCTTTTACAGCTTCAACAAAACTTCCTAAAAGCAGGGCGCATGGATGGGCAGCAGTGCTGGCCTCCTTCCTCCTCAGCTCCAGACCCAGGTTGTGTCTCGATGGAGAATTTCCCCATTTCGGGAGCTGCCCGGCTCTGCGTGTGGCGGTGCCGGGGCTGCCTTTGGCCACAGCTGCATCTCCTTCACCACTGGCATCTCTCCCCATGGCAGCAATCCCTCAACTCATCGATTTTTGCCTGTCTCAGAGCAGTGCTGCAAAACAGGCACCAATCCATCTGCTCCCTGTGCTGGTGCAGGCTGGGTTTTGTAGGGGCTGGTGTTACCCACGTGGCAGGACTTTTACCAAAGGCAACAGGGCTTGTGGTTGGGCTTCCGTCTCCTGTTGCTCGTTTGCTTTTTGAGAGCTGGAATAATCTTTGAATAGGGACATACGGTGCTGCGTAGGAAGCATTTGCAAAAGGTGCAGTCCTGGAGGGAAACAGGCCGCTGAGATCTATCTAAAGTCATGTCATGGCTTCGAAACACGGGCAGAAGAGGTGGTGGATGGGAGGAGGATGAGGGACATGAGCAGACGTAGGGTGTAGCAGTGCTGCGCTGATGCTCCTCAAGTCATTCTGAGCCACGCCGCCTCCTTCCATGCCCTATTAAATCATTCACGGGGTGGCTGGAGAGAAGGAAGGAGCTGGAGGTGGGAGCAGGGCTGGAAGGTGGAGGGAAGCACAGGGTGGGGGTCACCGAATGACCTGGATGATCGGGGCCAGATCTCAGCAAACGCCAGGCAAGATCCTTGCGGTTCCCAGACCTGCTGCTGCGGGGGGAAAATCGAGCAGCTCCAGTTTGTGGGCACTTCGATGTAAAAGAGGTGTACCCTCTGCAAAACGGGCAAAGCTAATTGCGTCTGTCTTCCCCCTCCCTCCCCGCGCTGTGTTCACTGCCGCCTAATTTGCCTCTTAATTATATCACCTCTAACTGGGTTTGTGAATACCTCAGGGCAGGGATCCTTGTGTTTTGGAGGTGTCTGCTGCAGCTGTGAGTGGCAGTAATAGAGGATTAATAGTGATGTAACAAGCTCCAGCATTGCCTCTGTTGTTGCAGCACTGTTGCTGTTTTTTTTTTTCCTCCTTTTCCTCCATATGGTTAGTTTAAAATATCAGCTGAGAAGAGAGGGAGCTGTTCTGAAATCTGAGCCCTACACAAAGGAAGATAACTGAGGATGTAAAAAAAAAAAAACAACAAACTGCACTTTTGAAGCAGCATCCCCTCCACTTTGTCCAATTCTCCTCTAGGAATGGATCTCTCCAGCCTTGGGTTTCATCCCTCCTCGTTGCGTTTCGGCTGCTCCTTGGCCAGCTGTTGGCGTGTCTTGTGAGCTGCTGCCCTGCGACCCTCAGAGCTCGCAAGAAACCGTCCGGGCTTTGTAGCAGAGCGGGGCAGCTCTGCCTCCTGAAGGAGCAGAGGACCTGGAGCTGCTAAATGGAAGCTTTCTGGAGGCCCACCCCAGCCCTGCAAACACAGGCTGCAGCCTGGTGGCTTTTCCCAAACACCCACCCAGGGAAGCACAGATTACCCTCCTCCTCCCCTCCGCGGGCTCCTTTTTGGTGGTACCTGCAAGAATGCAAAAGTTCTGGTCTGGCTCGCTCGGAGCTGAATCCCGAGCCTGACTCGAGCGCCTGCTTGTCTCGGCCTGCCCTCAGACATACCACTGCACGGCCCCGTGGAGCGCTCCCCGCGCGCTGCATTTCGCTCTGCAAAAGCTTCCGGGCAGCTTGCTCCCCACCGAGCCTTGTGCGATGGATCCCCAGCCTCGCTCGGGACCTCTAGGTATTGCTCTAAAGCCAATAAATAGTAAGAAAACCCAGCCACCTCCCAGTCTATTCTCTGTTGTTGGTTGCTCTTCTGTAAGTTTCTAGAAAACCCTTTCTTGTTGCACTCCGCCTACTTAGAGATGCCTGAATATTTGTAATAAGCAGGAGCAAGCAGCTACGCTCCTGAGACTTGCTCGGGCATTCTCCTGCTCCGCCGCAGCTCCCGGCTCGTCTGGCTGGGGAGAGCAGGGCTGCGGCCGGGGATCGGGCCATGCTCGGCCGGGAACGCCGCTCGGGGCTCCAGGTAACGGGATGCTGGTTCCGTGCGGGTTGCGGGGCCGGGGGGCTTCTGCTGTGACATGAGGGGCTGAGGCTGTTGGCTTATGGAGCAAACCGTTCCGGAGTTGTTTCTGTAAAAATCAGCCCTCGGTGATCTTCTTCTCCAAGCAGGATCCCTCGCTGGTTAGCCTAAATTATTCCTTTGCCTCTTTTGCTGTGCTCCTTGGGAAATTCCTGGACAATTTTGCTTTTCCAAGGTCCGCCTGGCTTGTCTTGGTGTGGAAATTTCACCCTTCGCAGACTTGCAGAGGATGCAGCGTGCACTTCAGGCCTGTTCAGTGCGAGTTGCTTCTCCTTTGCCTGCGGTTTGGTCAGACTGTACACGCTCTGCTGTTTTAATCTTTTCCTTTTAAATCCCTTTAATCACTCTGTCATTTGCGGTGCTCTTTTATGACCAATTGCTGATACGGTTGTGCTGAGAAGGTGAGCTCAACTGTGCCTAATTCTGTTTGGTTAGCTAATTACGCAGAGATAGCTACTGATGCTGTCTCAGAACCTGAGCCCTTCATTCTCCACGCTCTGCTGACCGTGTCCAAATATCCAGGAGTGCTGCTATGCCATTGCTGCATTTTGCATAAGTTCACATCCGATATCTTAGTCAGAGCTGGTGATAATACTGAGCAATGTGAAGTACTGAAAAAGAAAAAAAAAAGAAGAAAGAAAGAAAGAAAAAAAAAAGCCACAACAGCCCCCCAAACCAGTAAGCTGCAGGAAGAGCTCCTTCTGCACGCAGCTGGGGTTGTCTCCCCCCGTGGCTATTGATGAGGGTTATGTTTAACTGGCTTTCATTTTGTTTCCTGTATTTTTCAACTCCCTGGGTTGCTTCATATTCAGTTTTTGTTTTCAGCGATGGTTACAGCTCTCCCAAATCTTGTATTGTATGCAAATTTCAATAGCTCTCTGATCCCTAATTAAGTTATTAAATACAAGACAGCTTAGCAGACATCCTGTGAGCACGCCGTTAGCTCCCTCTCTCTCACGCTGCTCGGTGGTTCAGGGGCTGCAAACCTTTTCCAGCTGATGGAAGAGGAGCTCGTGCTCGGAGCGAATGGGAGGGCTGACTTGTCCCTGCACAAACACCAAAATGAAGCTGTAATGCAATACATAAAGCAATTTGCACCTGAGTTACGATCTGCTGGAGAGCGAGATCTAGCACGATGCCTTGCTTGTTTCTCCTCCTCTTGAAAACCCCACCTCACCGGGTAGCTCTGGAGCTGGTGGAGAGATCCTCTGGTCATCGATGTTCTCACGGAGCTCCGATGCCTACCCAGACTGCACGCAGACCTGCAGCTTCTGCAGCGCATCCCACACAGGGGCACGGGGCTGCCTGCGGCAGGAGGATGCTGCTGTAACACCGGGAATCCAATTACCCAGGAGTTTCTGCGCGCAGATCTTCAGCGCCTTTCACGAGGGTTTGACTGTGTTCTGAAGAGGCTGCTAATGCTTCATTTTTTAAGCTGCATTCTTCTTTGTGTGTGGTTTTATTTTTTTTAAGGATCTCCCTGTACAGCCTTTCAAAAGATTTACTTTGGGCAGGAAAGAACCCAGATTCAGTGTTGGGTTTTTATTTTGTTCATTCTGTCTTACTAATGGCTTCTTTCTATTTAGAAGGCTGCAGCACAGCACTTAGCTTGTCTTGCTGATACAGTTGGTTACATGAGGGTAGGACATTAACAGTGAGGGTGAAGTACTCGGTTGCTTTGATGGATTGTTTGCTTTGGTCACGGGTAAATTAATGCTATCGTAAGGTACGGCTGAGTGAAGCCTTGCGCTTGGGTACCAGTGGAGAGGGATGCTCCTTGCTGTTACTGTGAGCGTTGCCAGGACCTTTAGAGAAAGCAAAGTAGAGGTTCCTTTTTAATGCAATGGGCAAAAAAAAAACTTTAACAACAGGAATTTGTTTAAATACTTGGGATGTCGCACAAGATGTAGCTCGTGTCGTGGAACTGAGCTGAAATCCCAAGTTCTGGACTCACAAACAGCCCAGGGGCTACCAAAGTAGAGCAGAGGTGAATGCTTTGCTCTGAAGCTGCACCCTTGCTGCATCATGGTGGCAGCTGCAGGAGCAAGGAACAGCTTTTAAGGAGAGGAGCACGTGGTTTAGGTTTGCAGGTCATGCACCAAGTGTGTGTGGCCTGTTGACAGTGGTGGCTGCTTGGAAGAAAGTCATGTCACAGCCCCCCGCCTTTGCCGAGATGCTTGGTGTGGTGGTGTGTGCTGTGACAAGTGTTAATGCCTGCCGTGATGCAGCGCTGGATCTAGATACTCTCAGAACCATAGAGTCACAGGATGGCTTGGGTTGGAAGGGAGCTTAAAGCCCCCTGCCGTGGGCTGGCTGCCACCCCCCAGCTCAGGCTGCCCAGGGCCCACCCAGCCTGGCCCTGAGCACCCCCAGGGATGGGGCACCCACAGCTGCTCTGGGCAAACAGCGCTCTAATATGTTAACCTGCACGTGATTCTGAGGCTGGACGCTGCCAAGGTTTGCTCAGATTGCAGACGGGAAGTAAAGTCACACAACCACAACTTCACCCGATCCCACTGCGGCGTTCCCGTGGGAGTTGCGTCCCACTCCCAGTGCTCCGGAGAGACCTGCCAGGTTGGAGGCTACAGGGACCCCCAGTTGACACCGGCGTCCCCAGGGTGTACCCAGCCCGGACCATGTGCTCCTCCACGCCTCCTTTGGTCCCTCCGCTGGGCTCCTGGTGTCTGTGTGGCACCAGAAGGATGCCAGCGGGCGGCCCGGGGATGGAGAACCCACTGGGTACACTTCACACGTAGGTAGGGGCTTTCAGGGTGGAGACGGTGGCTGCAGCTCCAAACAGAGGCAAGAAAGGCACCATCCAGTGTGGACATTTGGCCTTAAGGTTTTTTACAGCTTTGTTTTCAGCAGTCAAGCCTTTTTCTTTCCCTTTCTTGTAATACTGTGGTTAAAAAAAAAAAAAAAAATGCATCCTTTGATCCTTTCACAAAATCTTAGAGATGACCAATACTGCGCTTCTTATCGTGGGTGGTTAAACAAGGATGATCTCCCTGCCTCATCTGTTAATCCTCGGATAGATAGATGAGATCAAGCAGAATTTAAGTGGTAATTCTGAGTAGAGTGTTACAGAAAGGTAGTGATGAATGGGTTAAAAACATTCCTTTATGTTCTTGGTTTTGGTGCGCTCCTTGATTCTTGGTTAGCTTCGTGTTACACCAGCTCTGCCAGCTGACAGCCTCCAGACTTCTCCCATGGCAGCTTGCCTCTTTAGGAGCGGAGCTGTCAGTGAGGAATTTAGCATCAAATCTAATAAAATTGATTAATCTATTCACAAGGAAGCCGCGGCAGTCTTTTCAAACAAGTTCTGTTTTGTTTTGGTAAGCACAAAATTCTCTCCAGCAGATAAAAGATCTTCGTTTAGGAGACAACTGGGAGAGTTTTCCTGGCTCTTGTTTTTTTTTTGCTCGTTCTGCTCGGTTTTCACAGGTGCTCGGATGTAGGGGCTCCCCAGGGAGCGTTTGGACCCCGCTCTCAGGGACAGAGTTTGGGGTTGAGTGTTGCTGTGTGGGGTCAGGGGTTGGATTTGCTGATCCTTGGGGTTCCCTTTAGCTCGGTTTATTCTGTGATTCTAACCACAGAAGCCCTACAGAGGGCTTAGGAGACGCAGCCCGGTGAAGGGAGGTGGGAAGCAGAGACCTCGGTGCGGGGGGCGGCAGGCTGTCGGCACCGATTCTTGTCAGCGGGTGCCAGAAGCACCTGCGAGCCCGCTGCTGGTGGGGACGGCAGGAGGGAAGAGGAGTCCAAAGCGTTTGACTGAAAGTAGGGCAGATGTGACTGAACAAAATAAAGCAAGAACAAAAGGAAAAGGGGGAGAAGAAGAAATTTCTGCAGGTGCAATGGCCGCCTTTTAGCTTTCTTCAAAGCGTGGTTCCTAGGTTAATCATTAGATCTGAGGTCCAGCCCTCCAAGACATCAGCTTCTCGGCATTTCTGGCCTAGTTAACGGCTCTGTTTCATATTGTGTCAGCATAAGGCGTCTTCTTTTCTGCCCGACCCACCAGCACTCGTGGGTTTGCTGAAGGCACGAAGGCTTTATGCTTGCAGATAACCCACAGGCTTCCCCCATTGGGTCAGTGCAGAAGGACACAGCAGGAGGTGGCAATGTTTTTTGCTGGGTTTACAGCTGAAATTGGCACAGAATAAAGATGGGCGTGGTAGGCATCAGTTGCTGGATTATTTCAAGGAGGAATTTCAGTTTGTATTGCTGCAGTGTGAATGCTGAGTAAACACGCTCTGTGCTCCAGAGGGTTGAGTGGCGTGGCAGTTGTCTGGGAGCTGTCAGAGCTGCTGTTCGGCACTGTTCCTTCCCCAAAAAAGTGTGCTTCTGACACACGGTGACTGTCACCAGCATTGCTCGGCTCTCACCAGCAGTATTTGCTCAGCAGCTGAAGGCCGGTGCTCCAGTTCCAGCAACTTGAAGCACGGAACAAGGAACAGCCTCCTGTGCGTTTTGGCTGAAGTTCTAATATCCCTGAGTATCTGTGACATTATTGCAGCACAAAGGAGGCCCCAAATCGAAGCTGAAGCCTTGCACAAGCCGGTTGCATTAATTCATTTTTGCTGCTGAGCCCTTGCACGTCTTTCTTTAATCCGTGCATTCGAGGTATCTGAGGAACTGTGCAACTACAGGAGCATATAAGGGAATGAGGTGTGGGTGTGTACATCTGCGTGTGTATATGTGTATATATACATAAATCCTGCGCGTTTTGAGTAGAAGGAACCAGCATCGCCTGTGGAGGGGGATCACCAGCATCGCACAGCTGCATTGCTGCTTGCAAGTGACCATATCACCTGGGCAGGCTCCTGGTGATTTTTAAGAAGCTGCATGTGCGTGTGCTTCCACTGCAGGTTAACTGGAGTTACATGAGAACCTGATGTATTTGCATGTTCTGCCAAATACTTTATTCTCCCCACAGAGAAAATTGTGTAACTGCAAAGTGTAATTCACAAATGTAATATGAAACTTAGTGTGTAATGTTGTGTGACTACAAGGGAATTAGTGTTTTTTTTTCCTTTCAGAAGCTGTATAAATTAACCTACTTTTCCTGTCAGCTACTGGGAGAAAAGGTTACGGTTCTTGCAGCTATGTTTGTGCCTTATCTCTGCTGTAAACATTGCCAAGTGATCCTTGCTGCCTTTGAGACACCAGCAGCTCCACGAGGAAGACTGCCTGAGGATGGCAACTAAATTGTATATCCGTTTCTGTTCATTCAAGTCAGGGGGTTCACATCACTTTGTGTTTGCAGCGTATCATTAGTGCAAAGCAATTGCAAAAATATTTTAGTCTTCATATTGAAAGAGCAGGCTTCCTTCCTGCACTGGAGAGAAGCAGGTCCTTCCCCAGAGCACTGGGGCCAGAGCTGCGCGTTTTGCCCAGCATCCTTTAGCAAGGTGTGGAAGGAGCAGAGCCCTGGGACCCTCTGGTGCCCAGCAGCAGCGTGATAATGCTCTGCTCCTCCTTGCTCAGTTCTGCTCTGGTCAAAGTCCTGCAGGATTTGCAGCGTCAGGGGCTGGGCTCAGTCCTGCCTGCATTTGCTGCTGGTTTTTAAAGCCTGACTCAAAACTGAATCCGTGTTGCGTTTTGGGGGGCAGCTGCTTCTTTTTATCACCCTAGGATCCCAAGGGTGCTTCTGTGCAGCATGGTGAGCCCTAAAACGGTGGGTTTGGAAGATGGGAGCAAAAGGTAAAATGATCAGTGATCCACTGTTAACATTGTACACACCTGACCTTCGCTCACCTTCTCAGAGGGTTTCTTCCATCGCTGCGGTTGCTCTCTGACACCTTGCTACGAGCCTCGCTGCCTCCAAAAGTTGTCACTGCGCGTGATGCAGCCCTGGGGAGACCACGAGGGTAAAGCAGGTCTGACTGCTGTCCCTGTGCTCCCCCCCGCTCCTATCCTGGGGCAGCGCTTGGGGCAGCTCTGACAGCACACGGTTGCGGAGAGGAGAGCCTGCTGGTCTGCTCTGCTGCTCCTGGAGGCGAAGTGGTATAGAAACTGCTGGAAAAAATGAGGCTGTTGTAAGAAGAGCAGCTGCTGCTGCTGTCGGTGCTCATCCCAAAATGAAAACTAAAGAAATCTGAGTTGGACAGCACTTAAGTCCAGATTTTAGAGAGTGACGTAAGCCTTGCAGCATCCAGCATCACCAGGGTCCCCTTTGCATCTCCTTTTCATTATGAATCTGAAAAGGCAGATCTCTGGTATTTGTGTGACATTGCGCCCTGATTTTGCTCCTGGGTTGTTACGAAGCCTTGAATAACAACAAAAACTTGCATAAACAATGTGTTGTTGTTTTTGTTCTGTGACTCAGGCAAATTTGAACTGGAGCTTCCATTTATCGCCCGCGACTTGCGGGCTGGGAGGCCGAGGGCAGGCACACACACTTGAAAGCCTCTGGGGCTGGTGAGCAGGCTCACAGCCCTCCCCTCCCTCAGCGGCCACGTGTTTGGGTGCCTCTGCCCTGGGTTTTGTATACAGAGACGTACCTAGATGCAAGCACTCCAGGAGTACGTGCTGATGCTCCTGAGCAACCCTATGACAAACCTGTGGCGTGTTTGGGGAAAACAGCTGGTGTAAGAAGAAATTTGAATTTCTATTGGGTTTTTAATGAGGATGAAAAACAAAGCAGTTGGACTACTTGGAGTTCTTTAGGTGGGTTTCAAATACCTGGTCTGAGTTATTTGCAAGGAGAGCGTGCAGTCATCACTTGAAAGACTTTTTACATGTGTGTGAGTCCCGTGGAGGTGGGGGAATAACTGAGCTGGTGCAGAGCGATGAGCCACGGGGTCTGAAAGTAGTTTCAGGGTGCCCATCTCATCTCACACCTGGGCATCTGTCTCTTCAATAACACAACCTTTCACCGGCTCATTGTGCTGCTGGAGTGGGGCTGGGCTTGATTATGTCCAGGGTCTGGGCAGGAGGGAAATGGAGGAGGAATGAGCCACAACTGAGCCTCAGTCTGTGCTGGGTACCCAGCTCTTCACAAGGAGCTGGAGCTTCGTGTCAAGGCCAGCCTGGGCAGCAGCAGTCCCTCCTGCTCATCCCTGAGGACACACTGAAGCTGCTTCTGCTCCCTAAGCACCTGGAGACAGAGCTGAGTTCAAGCAGCGGGGGCACTGGGCTGTCCTGTCTGGGGTTTGGGTGTCCCATGGGGTCCTGGCTGGCTCCTGGGGTTATCCAGAAGGATGGGGAATGCCACTGAGGCTCAGGCAGTGAGAACTGGGCTTTTCCAGCTATGAACAAGCCTCAAAGCAAGTCACAGATGGGTTTCACCGGCGGTGCTGTTTGGACAAAGCGACGTGAGAAGTTTGTTCTTGATGACACTTGCATGCAGATTTCTGTTGGAAACGTTTTGTTGGGCTGTCAGTCAAATGGCAGTGTTTGGTGAGGCACTTCTGCTCATTCCTGTTGTTTATTTTTGTACGTTAGGTACTTTAATGTCCTCATATGTATCAATGATCACTCATCATCTCTTGAGTCAGCGATGGGAATCATCTTCTGAGCCACCCCCTCCTGCAGAAAGCTCCGCAGAACCTCAGGGGCAGGGAGGCTTAGCAGGAAGCACTGAGCCAACACGCCAAGTGGCGGATAGTGGTCCAGAAGCATTGCAGTGCCCCAGAAATGAACGTGGAGAGCTCAGGTGGGAGGCAGCACCTGCTGAAGGCGTTGCTGGAGCTGCTGGGCTCCTGCCTGGGGGCAGCAGCAGTGGGGAGAGCAGCATGGGGTGGTGAACACCTTTTTGGTTTCCTGTGGAGGAGAAGGAGAAGTGGAGTTGTCGTGTTTTCGTCTTTTTCCCTGTGATTGGCTTCGTTTTGGTTCTTGGTTTGGTGCCTGGGCATGCTGGGGAGTGATCTGAGAGCAGCTTGGAAGGTGACTCCTGGGGCGTTTCAGCAAGCGGCAGAAGCTGCTGGGCAGCCATCTCCTTCCTGACCCAGAGCTGCTCCCTGGCTCAGGAGGGACAGCAGGATTCTAACCCAGCTTACTGGCAGATTTTGGGGGTTTTTGGTGTGGTTTTTTTTGCCCTCAATTCACATTGGTGTCACTTGGAATTGCTAGGGGGCCCGCTGCGGCAGCATGGAGATGCTGGGACGTGGCGGCGTTGGGAACCCACGTGCTGCCATCTAATTAAGACAGACAACAGATGGCTGTGACAAGCAGATGTGGGTGAGCACCAGGTAACAAGGAGATGATTGCAATTAGTGTAATAAGCAGCACATCGCTTACCTCATGTCTGTTGTATTTTAGCTGAGGTGGGTTCTAAAGAGAGCTTGGGAAAATAACAGAGTGGTGTTGTGGATTTCCAGAGGTCTCCTCAGGCATCAAATATTGATCTCCCACAGCTGGATTATTCATTTTCATAGTGCTAGGGCAGAGCCCTTTCCTACATTTTCCCATTCATTTGTAAAGCAAATTGGCTGCTGGAATTATCCCCGGGCTAAGGGGGAATGGCTGCTGTGGGTCTGTGGGTTGCAAATACAATATAGATGATTAGCGTGGTAAAATTCACGTCTTCTCGAAGCCCTTTGGACCGTCGCCTCTTTGAGGCTGATGCTCTGTCTGCAAGGACGTTGATTTATATCCCTCTTTCCCTTCTTTTTGTGTTTTCTAGGCGTCAGACACATAGAGAACAAGCACTTGTTGAATCGTGCTTGGAGCTGATGTTCAGCAGGAGTGTGCTTTCCTCCTTGAGGAATTCATTGCTGTGTATGTTTGTGTTTGTTACCATATGCAAAATTGCATTCTACCTCATAGGTTCCATTTTATTGATCGTAGGGCTCGTGATACCTTTCCAAAGGAAAATATTTCTTGTGGGTGGAAGAAGGAGCAATGGAAAAGCCTGGATTTGGAGAGCGAAGCTTGTCGTTTCCATAGAGTGGATATGGAGGGGTTCCTAGTGCTCAGAATTAAAATTAGAAGAAGAGCTGTGCCCAGGGAGGTGGCATTAGCCTCCCGTGCCTCTCACCCTTCGCTGTGCCATTCAGCCCTTCCCTGGCTGCTCTGCAGAGGACACAGGTCTGCTGGCTGAAGGACATCAGTCCCACTGCCTCAGCGAGGTTCCAGCACGGCCTTTTACCTGTCATTTTGGTTCACGTCACTGCCATCCCCTCCTGGGACCAGTGCTGGGCCCCCCAGTGCAGGACAGACCTGGGCACACTGGGGAGAGCCCAACGCAGGGCCCCGAGGTGCTGCAGGGCCTGGGGCAGCTCTGCTGGGAGGAGAGGCTGAGGGAGCTGGGGCTGCTCAGCCTGGAGCAGAGGGGGCTCAGGGGGATCCCACCCATGGCCTCCAGCCCCTGCGGGGAGCGGCGAGGGGACGGAGCCAGCCTCAGCCCCGGGGGCACTGGGCACAGCCTGGAGCCCAGGAGCTGCCCCTGCCCACCAGCAGCGCTGCTGTGCTGGGCGGGGGCCGGAGCCCTGGCACAGGGACCCAGAGGCTGTGGGGTCTCCTCCATGGGGATCCCCCAGAGCCCCTGGACGTGGCGCTGGGCACCCTGCTCTGGGTGGCCCTGCTGGGGCTGGGGGGACCAGAGGGACCCAGGGGTGCCTCCAACCACCCCGTGACTCCGTGCAGGTGCTCGTGGGAGCAAGAGATGCTGGCAGCACCTGGGGCCGTCCCACCAGCGCTGCTCCTTTCTCCTTTGCACAGACAGCACTGGAAAACCTTTCTGAAATTCTGTCGGCCGTGAGTGTGCCCTCCAGGTCCTGCTGCCCACGGGGAAACCAGCAGGTGGGTGCGGGCGCTCTTGCACATTTGCTGGGGAATTGGGACTGTGGGCTTTCACTCCACTGCATCCCCGAGCTGACAGCTTTTATTAGCCTGCTGCCTTGGCAGAGCCGGTGATAATTAAGATTTCTGCACGTCCCACTTAACTCGCAGGAAGAGAAGCAAGCAGCAGCCCTGCGGGCGCCGGGGGCACGGGGCCGCCAGGTCTGTACGCGGGGACATTGGGGCACGATGCTCCGCGCCCATCCCGGGGTGTGCACAGGGGTTGGAGGGCAGTGAAAATAAATCCTCACCCATCAGCTCCCTCCTCTTGTGGCCCTAATGGCTGCAGAGGCACAGAGCCAGCACAGCTTTGCTCAAGCCCTCCTGGTGACCTTCAGCGCGTTTCGTTGAGCCTTCACTCAAAATACTGAAGGCTGTGAGTTTTGATGGTGTTAACTGGTTTCAGGTGGTGACTTTTTAAAGCTCTCCTTGTCTGCATCCCTGCGTGGAAATGGGGGCTGCTGGGTCCCCTTTGTGGTTGCACGCCAGGGCTGGCATCGTGGAGGCTCCAAGCACTGCGCAACATCATCACCTTAATAATAATAATTATTATAATGACAGGAGGGCTGATCATGTGGTGTCAAGAGGGGATGCTCAGGCCAGGATGGGTAACAGAAGCAAGGAGAAACCCTGTTGTTCGCATTTCCTGGGCTGTGCAAGGCGTTCTGTGATGGCAATGCACGTAAAGGTGAACTCACCACCAGCAGAAACCGCCTCGATTCCTGTAGGAAGAAAACAGCCTGGATCTCCTGCTGCTGGTTTTATTTCCACCTTTCTCCCAGCACTGCTTTGCTCATCTTCTGCCAACAACCCGGCATCTTTCTCATTCAAACTGCTCTTTGCAGGTAGGGATCGGTGTCCCAGAGCCAAAGGCTCCATCTGGCAGCATCTCCGAGGGGCTCAGGCAGGAGACAGGAGGAGGCAGGCAGGGAAATTGGGGTAAGGTACCAAGAAAAGAGGATTTGCTTTGAAGGCAGACGTGTCTGCTGGACTGGTGGCATATGGACATAGGGATTTTTTTGCCCCCCCAAGGAGCATTGCACAAAACAGATGTGACATTTGTTTTTGACAACTTCAGCAGCCGAAAAAGCAGTGCTTAATCAGGCTGTAAGTCTGCCTCCTTTTTT
>VXAV01005909.1:0-51800 GCA_013399715.1 Alectura lathami | reverse complement strand
GCTGGGTGGGCCCTGGGCAGCCTGAGCTGGGGGGTGGCAGGGGTTGGGGCTGGGGGGACTTCAAAAGCCCTTCCAACCCAACCTGTTCTATGGTTCCATGATTCTACGATGTTTAAATAGGGGTTGGGGGAGCATCACTGGGTGCCATGAGGAGCTCAGAGCTGCTAGGGCTGTGGGTAGGGACACAGCAACCTCCAGGGCTGCCAAGCAGGGACTGTGGTGAAGCTGCTGTTAAGAACCAACATGCCAAGGTAATGCCTGGGGCACCTGCATGGGCAGGATTCTGACTCTGCACGCTTGCCAAAGCTTCATTATTTCAACGTTGTGGTGCTGTGGGGAAGGCAGGCTTCCTTTTCAGCTTTCATTTCTGCAGGACTTGTTATAAAAGGGTTTCAAATTATTCCTCCCCTCGGGAGGTGTCCCCTTGTTGTATTACGGTGTGGCTAGTGCGTTTCAGAGCCAATGAAACTGAGGCACGGAGAGCTTTACAGAAAAGGTGCTGTTCTGCTCGCCGGGTTTGTTATTAATTACCTGTTTGTTACTATGCCTCTCAGAGCTCAGTGAGTGCTCTCAGGAATGAGAGAGCTGCAGAAAAAAAACATTCATGTGTCTTCTAAGGGTTGTTGCTGGCAGGTGGAGTATACTTCAGACCTTGCAACCATAAGTGCTGGAGCGCAGCTAAGATAGAAGGGCACGTTTCTGGAGGATGAATCAGTCCAAACCTGTAATCCATGTTATGAGGTCATCTAAAGGACCAGTCATGCTGAATATGATCAAAAATCAGATTTCTCTGGTGGAAAAAATTTGATCTGGCATTTTTCACAGCCTTGGTGTCTTTCCTTTGAAAGACTGCTTTGCTGTATGGGTCTCGGGACCAAATGAAATTACAACTCATTTAAATACTGATTTTGACTGGCTGGGAGCCAATCCTATATCCTGTGGCTACTTATACTCCCTTCCCTGACATACACAGACCATGTCGAATTTCGCTCCACCCTCCAAACTGGGGAAGATGAGAGGTATTTATCATTCCCCTGGAAACCTTCTGAGAGATCAGCGCCTGCGAAGGGCATCCCGACAGCTCCAGCACGGGGAGATCCCGAGCTTTACACACACAGCAGCAATTTATGAACTCCAGGGGTCTGGGCATCGCTGCGGCTGGCAGAGGGAACTCGCTCACAGGTTTTGCCTCTCCTTTGTGAATTGCTCAGGAACTGTTTGTGACTCGGAGTTTTTAGTTATAATTATTCTGCAGACGCTTTGGCTGGGAAGCTGCTATCCACGGGCAGAGCGTGGCGTTGATAATTCGGTTTTAGACCGTCTGGGACCGGTCACCTAAGCCGTACAGTATTATTTTTTATTTCCATGTTGTTTTAAATTAGGCAGCAATGAATAACAGACTATGAAATTTGGGGTGAACGCTAATTCATGCTGACTTGTGTGAAGCTTTTGGGAATTGCAGACATTTCCCAAAAGCCCTGTGGTTTTCCAAATGCTGGTGAGTCACAGCCAACAACTTTCATTCAGAAAATATTTGCAGAATTGTTTTTTTTAACTATTTAATCAGTTGTGTAAGGACTGGAATTCTGTTTTCTGACTGAAGCTGGAGATATTCACACTCATTTCACTGGGATGTGGATCTGGCCTAAGTTACCATAACAGCATGTAATTACATATGAATACAAAAAAAATGTATAATGGCTTAACTCAGAACCTTCCAAAACTAAAAACAAATGCTCAATTAACATGAAAAAAGAGACCTGGGCTGAATTTTGCCTGTGAGATCCCCAATTGAATGCAGTTCTGGCTACGGATGTACCTCTTGCTGAGACACGAACATTTTGTGTTTCTTTTCCCCATCCTCAGCAGGATCAAATCAAAATGGTTCTAACATTAGGAAGTGGGAATAAGTCTCAGGGGAGATGGATCAGTGGGCAGTGGGTTGTGAGAAGGTCAAAAAGACAACAGATTGCATGGCTTTGTGCGCGCTGCACCTCAGCTGTGCATCTCAGTGTATTTTGTCTATCTATGCTTTAGGAAAATTCCCCTTGTGTGTGGTTATACACATCTCCTATCAGTCCCTATCAAAGAGCCACTATAACTGATGAGGGTTGACTCATAATGAATATTTGGGATTTTTCTTCCAAAGGCAGCGTGCTCAAGGTTGAGTCCCCATGCTTGAACGCAGCAGTGGGGCGCTAACCAAGCAGATGAGGAGGAGGATGTGTGTCTCAAATAGGTGTGCGAGGCTGTGCTTGTGCTTAGCCCAGCTCCGTGTGCAGGATGATGCCTGGGTTTGGGAACGGGTTGAGCCGTGCCCTGAACCCCCAGTGTAACCAGGGCCTGACACAGCCGCAGGCAGCTCGGCCTGCCCTCTTGCCACTGCAGGCAGTCATTGTCACTCTGTCGGGCATGCAGGAACTGCTGTCCTCCATCCAAATCCTTGCATGGGGCTGCAACGATAAAAAATCATCCTGTCTGGGCTAAGAGTGAGCTCACAAGCTTTGTTTTATTGAAACCATCAGGCTTGGCTAAAATCTCTGGTCTCCGAGTGAAGCCAATGACTTCATCCTTGGAGCTGCCTCCACGTAACCTCTGCGTTCACAGAACTATTAGGAAGCTCCCCGGGAGGGAAAGCCCAGCTGCCAAACAAATCACACCTTCCTGGCTGAGAGGTGTGAGGTGCTCCGCAGGAAGCTGGGCTGCCTGGAAGAGGACACACGGGGACCTGCTGCAGGGGCTTTGCAGCTTGCCCAGGCGCCAGCAGGGCTGGATCCTCCACTGGAGCCCATTGACCGGAGCCTGCGTGTGTGGTAGGTAGGAAGGAGCCTGTAGTCAACAGAGGGACTTTTTATTTTTCTTTCTAATTAGAAGCAGATACGTATTTTTTAAAAAACATTTCCAGTGGGAAACTGTAATTTAGTTTTAGAATTTCCCATTTCATACTCCCCTAATGCCTGTGAAAAGCTTTGCGTTGCAGTTCACCATTTGAATCCTGATGGGCAGTTAGCTGGAAGAAGGACTTGGAGGAGCCACAGGTATGGATTTACAGCACTTCGGGTGGGATGATGTGTGAAGAGAAAACCTGCAGTGGGAAACTGCTGTAAGAAGGAGAGGAAAGCTTCCACTACCTCAGTTCTTTAAAGAAGCTGAAGCATCACTGTGGCATGATGTCAGCAACCTGTAAGTCAGACACATTCGGACCAGAAGCCAGGTTTCTAAATGCACAGCTCTGTATTGCACATCTTGTGTTCTCTGGGTTCAATCTGGATTTAACAGCCTGCACGGAGGAAAGGCACATGGGGACCTAAGAGCGCTCCAAGCCCTGCCTCTGTAGCTCGGCTCTGGCTAAAGCAGAATCGGTCGTGAGGGTGACGCCGTCCACCCATACGGTGCTGTGCAGGGGTCTCCTCTCTGTGGGACAGAGCAGGGTTTAAGTCCAAGGTGCTGTGCTTACAAAGAGCAGAGTCTTGGCTGCAACTGCAGGGGTTGTTTTGCATGTCTTCTCCTGAGAGAAGACTAGGGGAGAGAAATGAGATGTGAAATTTGTCTCATGCGTCATTCAAGGCTGATTTCAGAGGGGCTTGGACAGTGCAATGAGAAGACTTTTAGCCTTGGGGCCTCTAAACTACACAAACTTTTTTTGTGTAAGAAAATAGATGCTGCTGGATCAGGTTTCTGGTCCAGTATTTTTTCTTGATGATGTGCAATCTCCAGCTACTTCAGAAAAAGACACAGAAGTGGAATAATCTGATTCTATTATTCTTTTTTTACACCCTAACTCCAGCTCCAATGAATATGGCTAACAATTGCTTGTGCCTCAGAAAGGAGAACAACTGCTGGCTCCTTCAGATCTGACTGGCTCAGAAGCATCATCCCATGAACTGTTTGTCCTAAAACCTCTCCCATCATCTCAGGATTCTGTGCCCAGTTTTCTTCCTCTCCTGTGTCTGTGGACTCCTGTCCCTGTGGAGCAGGGAAGCCAGCCGGGCACACGGTATCTCCCCAAGAGCAAGAGCTGTCTGCTGCCAGCCCTACAGGTCCAGTGCTTGTGTCAAATCAGCACCTCCCGCACTTGGCAAAGCAAATATCCCATGTTGACCTGTAGCGTTATTAACTTGCAGCCTTCAGATAGTAAATATTTTCTTTAATATGTCCTGAAAAAAAATTAGGAGAGATGTGGAAGATAGCTCTGTCCTCCAGAGAGGGAGGGAGCCAGCTCAGGTGATCTGCTTCTGCCATCTCAATACTCAAAAATGAGTTGAATTGGGAGCTGGTGTTTAATCCTCCAAGGGAAAGTGTTTCAAACTGCCTAGCTGTGATCCTAAAATACTCACAGTACTCAAACACTGCAAATGAGAGATCAACAAGAGGGAAGAAAAGGCTACATCTGCTGTTGAAGATAGACAAAAACTAGTAGGCAGTTGGGCAGGTCAACATTTGTTTGCCTAGGCATTAGGGGTTTGATGCTGAAGCTCTAGCCCTCTCTGAGGACTTTGTGCCCGGCTCCTGTCCAGGTGTGAGAGTGGGGTGGCCCCAGCGCTGCAACAGACGTTTGCTGGTTAAAGGTGCCCAGGCGAGATGAAGGCCACCTGAGATGGTCCGTATGCTCCCCATCAACCCGCAGCTGTTTTGCACGGAGTGTCTCACAGCAACAATAGGAGCAGCAGGACATGTTCCCACAGATGAAACGGTGACTTCTCCTGCTGTTCCTCGGTCTTCTTTGCAAGTCTGCTGCACAAAGCTTCTCATTTATGTGCTGTGGCCATGCTGTCAAGGTATAAGTAATCACTTTCATACTTACTGAGCTACACGGTCACCAAGGTGTAATATCTGATGGGCAACAGATGTCTGCTTTCTTCCAAGGTTTGCAGCATTGTGTTATTGCTGTTATTTGCTCTACTCCAAGCTGCCAGGGAGTGGAGGAGGGATAAAAATGAGTACAGCCTGCTGAATGAATGGCCCCTAGAATCCTGTGCTTTGGGGGGCCTATTTCAAGTGTTTGAATAATACCGAGCCCTCGCAGATCGCACATATCTACTGAGAAGTGAAATCACATCCCTGTAGTGAGTGGAAATTTCTGGTTTATTCAGACAGCCTTTATCCAAACACAGTGCTGTTTGGCTAGGGGAGGCTTGAGTTTGTCAAAGCACAGTGCAAGGCACAGGGGCAACAGAAGATAAAACAGCCTGTAAGTAAGATGAGGACCACGTCTTGGATGAGGAAATCTCTCCTGAATATGACATGCTGACATGCTTTACCTTTACATGAGTTGTCTGTGCTCAGGAGCCATGCAGGGAGTCGTGCCTGCTGTGGTGTTCAGCAGCAGTTCAAGCACACAAATGTGCTGGTTTAGCTTGCTTGATGGAGAGAGTGGGATGATGCGTCCGATTCTGCTTCAGTGCTGCTGCGTCCTTTCTGCTTTTGAAAAAGTGCTGTGCAGCCTTAAACTTCCACCTCGATACCCTCCAGGAAGCCTGACTTAACGCCTCATCTGAAGGACATGATATGAGTCATTAAAAACATTTTTTAAAAGTCTGGAGGTGACCTATGGGGCTGCAGGAGACTGATTCCTACGCAGCAGCAGGCAGCCAGTTTGCACCAGCTCTGAGCTGTCCATGCAGTGGCTCTTGCCCTCTGCAGAGAGGGCACAGCTAATCCCAAACTGTTTTGGAGAGTTCCTGGGGGAGATGCTGGGAGGGGAGCTATGGGGACAGTCCGCATCCATGTTGTAGTTCAGGCAGCTGAAATCCAGTCCAGACCCTGAGCCAAGTGCTAACTGCTTTCAGGCAGCCCATGGTCGGTACTTTAAGCTCTTTGCCGCGTGCTTCAGAAGCATTGGATTCTATCTAAATACGTGACCCTTTGTGTACAGAAGGTGTCTGAGCTGTCTACAGAAGGCCCCACAATCTGCAGACAGGGTAGACCCATGGCCTGGCCCATATGCCAGGCAGGCTACAGATCTGAGCATGGTGGGGATGGACACCAAGTGCTCCCTGCACTGACATGACCATGGCACATCTGTGTGTCCCCAGCAGAGCTGCTCTGGAGTACCTTGCTCCCTTTTCTTACAGTTACTTCTGGGATCACAGCTGCCAGGCCAGCTCTAGAAATGCCTCCGTCCCTTGTTGTGGGTAACACAGTGCCTGGGAGCTTGTCACCCACTGGTGCTTTCCACATCCCCCTCTCCCAGTGCTCAGACCACATCTGGTGTCCTTGTACTCTCCCCAGTCCTACCAACCAAAGCATTGTCAGCGCAGCCTCAGTGCAAGGGAAGAGCCAACATTTCCTGCCACTTTGCTATATGGCAAGCCACAGAGAGTTTATTTCAGCAGGAATGTGGGCTAAAAAACCTCTGGGAGACCAGGCTATCATAAAAGATGTATCCCCCTCAATGAGAGCATGATTCAGTCATTAGAGCTAGAGGATGGAAAAAGAAATGCCAGCTCAGGGATGTAATTTGGCTCCATGGAGATACCTAAGCCATGTCTGTGCTAATATTTGTAGTAATAGGTATTAAATTGGCTCATGTAGACATGGCCCTGAAGGGCAAGAAAACAACTTCACATTTCCTTTTTAACCTCTTTTCAAGGAACCCTTTTTCAGACTTCAGGCACAGTGTGTCTTTACTGCTGTTTATGGTATGGTATTGCCTGGGCGGCTTCACTTGCGTGGCAGCCCGCTGTGCCAAGACCTGTGAGCATGTTTAGGGAGACAGACCAGCAGGGAAGAGTTTAAAATCCACATAGACACAACAGGAAGAGGAGACATTTCTCCACTGTGCAAAGCCAGGGGCAGCCTGGTGCTAGGACTTGTTGCAGGAGAACCAGCTGTCAAACATGATGAAGGGAGGAAAAATCACAGAGTCAAGAGGGGTGAGCTGGAGCAAGCTGAGTCCAATTCGGGAGATGGGTGCCTGTCTCGTGATGGGCTTTTCGTATTTTATATTTCATTTTAAAACACACTCTTTAAATCCACGTTCCCCTCTTAGCAGAAGAAATGAGCCCCAGCTCCCTTGGTCACATATGGGGCTGACCACGTATCCATGTTACAATGGCACTTCCATCCAGAGTGCCATCATGCCCAAACCAGAAAGTCTCCAAAGTGTGAAAGCCACTCTGCTCCTCTTCTAGGTTGGGCCATTTCCAAGTGTTTGCAGACAAGGGGAAACGACTGCCTTCTCCGTGCTGGGGGGAAGTGAGAGAGGTCTGGAAAAATATTATTACAAATTTCTGGAGAAATATTATTACAAATTCCTGGCTTGAGTAATTACTCTTGTCTCTTCTGGAGGCTGTACCTTCAGCAGGACAGCACAGGGTGATTTCAGTGATGCCTTCACAAGCGTGTGGGGTGTTCTTCTCAGCAGGGCATCCTAGAAGGAGATTCTAATTGCTGCCTTCTCTTTTTTTGGTGACAGTTTCCTGAGAGAGCAAGGGGCTGTTGGAAACCTCAGGCCATGCTGCCTCTGACACACACCCGACCTGCTCCTGCCCAGCGGTGTGAATGGTAAAGGGCATTTTGCTGCAGGTCAGGAAAGCAGAGCTCTTCTGACTGCTTGGAGCAAGGATGAAGAATCACAGAAAGGACGCTGGAGTAATCTATACTTCAGTAGCAAACCACCAAGGTGCTTTTATCCCAATGCACTTTGAGTTTCTAAATTCAGCTCAATTATCAACCTATACACGTAGCCAACTCAGAGAAATATGTCAAGGCAGATTCCCTAAATCTGCAAGAAAAACGTGTAAGAGCAATGAAGTGGCTGTGTGTGTTACCTCTCCATACCTTGGAGATCACTGCATACTCTTGGATGAGCCTGCCTGAAAGGCTTTCCCACACTTGAGCCCTCAAAAAAAAAAAAAAAAAAAAAAAAAATTGTCAACTTGAATCTTTTTTTAACTCTGCCAAATGGTTTTGGGTCATCATGATAGATCCTGGAAGTCACTCGAACAGCAACAGGTTTGGTCCCTTCTGCAAAGAAGTCTGGATAAGTAGTCTCTGATGTTGGTACGTATGGCATATCAAAGCAATTTTTCCTGGTCTGTAAAATATAGTCTGTCTTAATCTCTCCCTTACCTGTAAACCAGGTGAAAAAGCATTCACATGCACACAAATTATTTGTTGTTTTTTCTTCAAATTAAAAAAAAAAACCCTGTCTCCATGGTCCTATTATCTCCTCTTATTAAGTATGTTTTCATGCTGTGCTTTTTTTTTTTTGTGCCCACAGTCAATAACAATTTAAATGATACTCTTTGATGCCCTTTGTTCACATCATTTATTTCCATCTCTTTATCTGATTTTGCCAACAGGACCTAATTTGAAAGAGGCTGTAGTTCAGCGGCAGGAGGGATTTAAACACTGTTAAGACTGACATTTTCCCTCATCTCACATCCCGTGGGGTACCTGATTGCAAATTTATAATACACCAGAGGTCTTGCCATCAGAAGATACAGACTTACAGTAACAGCAACTAATTTAAAAAAGATCTCCAGCGCATCAGTGTCTGGGGCTGGTTTACACAGACTAATTAATCCTTATTTGACCTGAATTAACTCTTAATCTGTGTGAAATGAAAGAGCTTTACTGGGATACAGCAAATTTTAAAAGATGGAAAATCCGTTCAGAACAGGAGGTTTTTGCAGCTGGGAGACTTGTGGATTAAAATACATGCTGGCTGCTGCTGGGGGAAATTAGCTCTTTCTATTTTTTTTTATTTTTATTTTTTTCCCTTCTGTTCCCACCCTTCTTTTGGTAACCAGAAAGTGCTGGAAAGGGGCAAGAAACTTTTTGCCATCAGCAGCTTCTGTCCCTTGGTAAGCAGTGGGGAAGCAGGGCAGAAGAATCATTCTTGCTATTTCTTGCCAATACCTTGGATTTATCAAAGTCATCTGCAGGGTGGCACAAGGGAGGAAGATCATTTGGGGAAGAATCTTCCCCTTGGGTGTTCCTACACTGCACAGTCACCGGGTAAGGCGTGGCTTCTCTGCTCCTTGGGAGCAGTCACATTGCAAGGACTGCAGAAGTGGGCAGTGGGTGAATAGTGAAGGAGCACAGCAGATACCCATTTTGTATCCCACTCAACATTTGGGAGATGTGTCCGTACTGTACCGTTGTGGCAGGTGGATTGGGAAGGTTGAAAAGATGGAAAAAACAAGCTTTATGGCTCATCAGGTTTGATAAAGGACAGGCTTGGTCAGGGGCCCTCTTGCATCTTGGAGGACTTGGCGAGAGCATAGGGTGAGCAAAGGGCTCATCTGAGATGGTAGCGAGAGCGTGAAGGGATGAGCACATCCCTGGCCACACAGCCCCATGGTGCCCTGCAGCAGGATGTGCTGGATTGGAAACAAGAATTGGAAACCAGAGCTGGAGCTGGGACGAGTCCAGGCCACGCTGTCAGCCCTGGGGTGACCTTGTTGGACAGTTGTGGATGTACTAAGAGCTAGCAAGGCCTTGGGAAAGCTTTGGAAATAATGATTAGAAGCAGAAACAGGATCAGTTTCTCCCCTTTCTGAGGTGGAAACCTGTCCAAAATCATCCAAGATACCTGAGGCAGGAGCATGGCACAAGCCCGAGCCCCCCAGGCTCCCCGTGCTGTGGGATCTTCCCTGCCATCGCAGCAATGTCACTGCAAATGCTGTCATTATTCCATTAAATGTCCGCTGCCCCAGCCACAGCGATGAGGCATTAAAAAAGATGCTACCACATTACGCAGAATAAATGTCACCCTCTCAAATCAGCAAGCTGTCGATGGCTTGAGGTAACCATTTAAAGGTTATCCAGTGCTGCTTGTATCTCTATTTTCAATTACCCCCACTTGTTGGCTTTGAAGTCTTTAGTATGGAAAATAAATCATAGCGCGGCGTGCTGTTTCCATCATTCAGTAATGCCTGACGTGACAGCCTCAGAAGATCACAAGTTTATAGCGATAAGGGTCTAGTTTAAAAATGTTTACCATTTCCCAGCTGGATCTTTGACCTCGGACTGCATTAATGTTGTGCCATTTTCAGGTCTAATGCCAATCTCTGTCTTGCAACATATCATCATTTTAATGCCTGATTTACACTCTGAATTATGGTAATTTATTGTAATAGTGTGATTTGACCTTTTCAGTATTTCCTATTTTTATTGGCTGGCTGTTTCGTCCCTTTCCCCAGAGGTTAGCGGGACTCTGGGGGGGAGAGGACAGGCGAGCAAGCCTATCAAAGCACGCGGTGCTGAAAAGGGCAAAACGCGAGCGCGTACTGCTAATTCAGGGGCCGGGAAAGTGTGGCAATCCAAGGGCGATACCCATAACAAACCCAATGACAAGAACAGAGGTGACACGTTGTCAGCATTATGGATGAAAGGGCATCTCCATCAATGGCCAAGGTGATGTCCGTGAACCTCCACGCGGGTAGCGGTGCTCCGGGAACGCGTGTCGTGCCTGCACGGTGCCAGCCGGCTTCTTGCCCAGCTGGAGGCTGCCCTTGCCATTGGGAGCTTGTGACTGTCATATGAGCATGGTGAGATGCCCCTGAGGATGGCTGCGTCAGAGTTTAGAGGAAATCAGCTTTGGCAAATGGGGTGTGCCCCTGTGAGCAAGTAAAAGTGGAAAAGATCAAGATGGGAAGTGAAAATGTAACCCTAATTGTCTCTCCTATTTATTGCACTCTGCCCAGAAATAGCACCTCTCTGAGCTAGGACTTGCAGGCATGCAATAAAAAAAAAGTGGTAGCTTATGATTCAAGGAAAAAAAAAAAAAAAAANGAAAAAAAAAAAAAAAAAAAAGAAAAAAAAAAAGAAATAGAAAACCCAGAAACACCAAAATGATCTCCTACAACAAAAGGCTTTGATAAAAGCAAAGCTGAGCCTGAGGGTGATGCTGCTTCTTCACCCTGTTCATCAGTATCAGGTTTGTTCCAGAGGACCCAGCCTATCCTCTTTGTTTTGGAGTGATTTTTTTTAAGGACTGCCCTTCGGCAATCCTTTTGAAATGAGAATTTGTGACTGGCTCTGGGAAGGAGCAGCAAAAGCTCTTGCTCTGGCTGCCTTGCCTTGCTGGGAACAGCATCCTCAGCCTCTGCTCTTCAGGAGTGAGCAGCACTGCAGGGCCAGGCTGGGACTGGAGCTCTCCAAGAGGCATTTTTAAACTTTTGCTAATAAGGGCTCAGACAAGTATGGATCTAGTCCTGCCTGGAGGGGTGGTGGATGCTGTTATGAAGCTTTGATGGGAAACAAAGACAGAAAAACAGAGACAATGGAGGTATTGAGAATCTCTTGCCTTAGGAGTGCAGGAAAGTTACTCTGCAAGCTGCTGGGAGCAGCTGGGAGCACAATGGGACTGGATCCATCTCCTTGAGTTTATGCAGTTCCTGGCATTACTGGGGTCTGGTACCTCCCTTGAGCACTTTTGCTGCACCAAGAATGAATTACAGAAACATGCATTTGTCCAAAAGCAGAAGCAAAGCTAAAAGACATGCCTGGAGAAGGCATTATCCCACCTTGGTCCTGCTTAAATGTGCAGGCTGGGGGGAATGCAAGCAGCAGGACAGCAGCAGGTGTGGGCATTGCCACAGCTCAGCATCGCTGACCCCGAGGAGCATCTGTAGGTCAATGTGATGTATTAACAGTGAGATTAAAGGAGACCATAACATGTATATTGTGCATATATGAAATTGTATTTTCAGGTGATTTGTTTTCTACTGAGCCATCCAGCTCACCTCTGCCCAAGAGCTAATTTATGATGTTTACTTAAAGTGATGGGTCCAGGGCAGGGGATGGGATGCAGTAAAGTATCCTCCTCTAGCTTTAGCTGGTGGACACATAATTCTTCTTGCTCTGTGTCTGCACCAGGTGTTTTATAACAGGCAAACATCTGTCCTTTCCTATTTATCCCAAAGGCCATTTCCATTACCCCTTGCTTGCACTGACTAGAAATTGCAAGGTTTGCCAGTGCTGGGCTTCAGCAAAGCACTCTGAGTATCGCGTATGACATGGCTTACTGCTAACACCAGTGAGCACTTAGTGCCTCGCAGATGATGTTTTCTTTCACTGTCTCTAACAGGCTTGTACTCCCAGAGGCCGAATTTGTCCCAGCTAGAGAGGGGCTTCCTTTTTGTAGCCATCTCTGTGTCTGAGACAGCTACAGACAGGGCTGCAGCACGAGCTGCAGGACAAGGTTTGGAGACTGCTCTCGAGTTGCACTGTGCCTGGGACTGAGCAGACAGGCTTCAACAAATCATCCTAAAAAATGACTTAAAAATGACATAAAAATTGGTAGGAGTTTAGTGCCTTTGTGATGCCTGCCCCTCAGTTAAATGAAAACTGCCTACAGCTCATCCTAATGAGCGCTGGTACCTGTGGGCTGTTCTCTCAGGCACCCCCAGATGCATTTGTCTTAGAAAACTGAGACAAAAGGGGTCTTAATTCTGACTGCACTGAAACCCTTGATGAAGCTTGCTTTTATCTGACCCCACAGAGAAAGGGTTTCTGCTCTGTAAAGTGTGAGTTGCGCATACTCTGCAGAAGTGTACATCAGGAGGTAAAGGCAGCTGAGCAGGGGCTGGTGCAGCTTGGGATCTGAGTGATGTTCATTCATTTACTGGATGATCTAAGGCAAGTTTCCTTCATTTTGATGTTTATTTGCCTTAACTGTAACCAGATCGATGACCACCAGCTGGGGTTAGATTTGGTCACTCCTGATTTTGCAGGTACGGTGGATCCAGAACTGTGTAAGAATTTGCTGGTGGTTTTTTTTTTTTTTCCCCCTAATAAAATGTATGGGGGAGTTTTAGATACAGACAGCTATTCTGAGGACAGTCCTTATCACTGTCCTCACAGCTTGTCAGTCTGTGTATGTAAAGGATGACAAATTACAATACAGGAGATATAAAATCATTGGCCGCTGAAAGAGAAGAAAACCAGAACTGGGTATTCCTGAATTATCAGCTTTCTAAGCAGTCTTTAAAAACAAACTAACTAAAAAATAAAATCACACAAAGTGTGATTTTATAGAACATTTTTACTCCATTCAGCCACTTCTACAGCAATATAGAAAAAGTGTGCATGCATTTGATGCCTGGTTTGTACATGTTACCGCCTTCATTAGTTTGATGTGCAAATGGTGACTTAGCAATACCAATAGCTACCCATAGGCACAGAGCTCTCTGAACATACTGTGTACATGGTTCCTGCTGTAAGTTTCCTCTTGTATCCTGTTTCTGAACTGGGATTTTGCACAAATATTTAAAATAATTGTTTTAACATTGTCATGCTCGCTTTTAAAGCAGATCATCCTCTGTGATCATAGACAATGGAGCAATTGTTCAGTGGTCTCCTGCTCTAATCGAGTCAATTTGCTTTGCTGGGATTTCCCTCTCCCCTGTATTCAGATCTCAGAGTGGTAGGACCAAACAGAGTGAAGCGGATCTAATTAACTTCTCTCAAGGGTATTGACTGACTGCAAAGGAAGAGGAAAGCAATGAGGAATACATTATGAGAGCCTATTCATTGCCAGCTCGCGCACAGTAGCAAATCTTCCTCCTGCGAAGCCAGGGTTTACATAAATTTCCTTATTTGATTGGGTTTCCTGTTGCATAAAGGCACCAGGGGCTATGTGAACCCTCATGGTTTCTGAAGACAGAAAGCCAAAAGGAAATAAAGCAAAAATGCTTTGTATAAACAGTGGAAATTAGAAATTCATAATTAGTCTTCATTCATTACGAGGATGAAAAGTGAAATGTAAAGGAGGTTGATGTATTACTATCATTTCTGATTTAAAGTGTACCCATGTGCAGATTAAAAGGAGCCTGACTGAAGATCAGGTGCTACCTTTTACTCCATGGAATACCTATGGGAACGGCAAGCCACATCCATGCAAGGCGAGCCCAAAGCTTGGAAAAGGCCAGACCAGAGCAGTGCTGGCCCCTGCAGCAAGGGGAGTGGGCAGCAGCAGGGTGGGCTGTTGCTGCACACCTCAGTGTAATTACACACACTGATGTGAGTTAAGAATGGCAGCCAAACTGTGCTTTGGTTCCCCCAGTGGAAACGGCGGTGTGTGACCACCTGCCGACGCTCAGGGGTTCAACCTATGGATGTTGGCCATGGGTTGTCTCTCGTAATGGACCGCTTTGTAGCACTGGTGTCAGCTGGTTATAGGGTAGGTAAAAGTGCACGTTCCCGTGCCATGGTGATAGGAACATCACTGGGCAGCTGGGGCATACCTGTGGTGAGGCAAGCTGTGTGCTTGTGAGACGGCAGCTGCCTTCCTCTCAAAGCGCATTTGCCAGATCATTTCTTGTGAAGAAGGGTCACAAAGGAGCCACAGGCATTGTCAGCTCCAGCTCATGAGAGTCCCAGTTTGTGTAATTGAAAAGTCATTGTGGCCCATTGACACAAACTCAGAAGGACTGTCCTGGTGTCCTTGAAATTCTGGTGGGAATATCTGTGTGCACGCTCTGCGGTTTCCTCCAGCTGAACAGTGGCTCTGTGTCGGGGTCACCTCCGCTTTGGAGAGATGGACCTCTTGAGCAGGGCAGAGAGAGGAAAGCTGAAACGTGGTTACCTTCTACTCCACAAAACACAAAGAAATCTTTATCCCTCTCTTCTCTTCATCAGGCAGTTAGTAAGCCTCTCTGACCATCGTGCTAAGATGACATAAATGGAGATGCTGTGCCAGGCTAGGCAAGGTAGCCTGCAAGCATCTGGGAGTTATTCTGAGATGTCAGAAGTTAACAAGGTGCTGGCTCTTCCGCTAAACTGAAATTCTTTATGAACGTCCCTGCTCCTGGTACAAGCAGTTGATTGTCATCTTTATTATACCATGTGCAAAGAAACACATAATAGCATCTTGCCAGAAAGTATTGCCATTCAAGTTGTACCCATAATCTGTATGTCTAATGCAATCTCAGTGTTTCCTAATGAATGCATTTCCCTACCAATTTCTGCTGGACAGGAGCCCTGGCCTTGCAGTTGGTTCAGCACTTGGGCTCCAGACATGTGCATGCCTTTGCAAGAGGGAGAGGGAAGGGACATTGTCAACTCCTGCGTCAGCACAACATCAAATCAGATTACAAGAGACACTAAAAGCCATAAGCTGAGCAGAATAAGTCCCTTCTGGGCACAGCTGTGAGCAGTCAATGCTCTCAAAATATTTTGCTGGTGCAGCATCACCTGTTTAACAGCAGGGTGGTTTACAGGCCTTTAAGCTCTCCTGAGTATTCTAGCTTGCTGCAGGAAGGCCAGGCTGGGCACTAAGCTCTGCATTGCTGCAGACCTCTTGCATTACACCAAGCTAGTCTGGGCTCTTGATGCCCCTAGTCCTTGCTCTGCTGGCGATGACCTGCTCTGCAGCTCCACCAGTCTATAGCAGAGATGAATAAGGGCTGGTTGCTTGGGGAGTAGGAAAGTAGGAGGTACTCAGGCTGGGATGTGGAGAGGAGCAATGAATTATGGTTCCTGTGCAAATGCACAATGTACTTGCTGACAGCAAAGTGTTTTATGGTTCCCACCTTTTTCATTCTTGTTGCGTGGCTTTTGCAGCTCAAGGTGGAAAGCTGGTTGTGGTGGCAGAGCCCTGGGAAGGGGTGAGCCAAAAGGCTGAGCTGGGCCCCTGGGATGGTTTAGTGAGTGGTGCTGGGGTGAAGTACTGGGAGAAAAGGCTGATACCATGATGGGGAAGCACAAAGCAGCTGCTGTGACCCCTTTATCTCCGACTGGCCTAAAGGGATCCATCTGCAACAGCAAGAGCAGGCACTCACACCTGTGTGTGTTTATTCCCTACTTTGCCTCCCTTCACATGAGTTGTGCTAAATTAACCCAAGATACCTATAGTGGCAATAGTTATTAAATGCAATAATTACCTGTATGTTAAAGAATGCCCAATCTACATTCAAATATATTCAGTTCAATATATGGTGCCACTGCACTTAATAAATAGAGCAAAAGGTGGTTTATAGGCTAAGGCTGTGCTTTTATCAGCTTTCTGCTGTGGTCATCAATTAAATCATTGAATTATGAATGGATTGGCTCAGCTCTAATCTTTGGTCCCATACATTCTGTGATTCCTGCATGTGTACTCCTCCTGAGTGAATCCGGGTCCTGCTGTGTGCCAGGCTCAGCAGCACCACACAGCACTCCTCTGTGCTCAGCACCCAGGCAATGCGCAGAGCTGCAGCCCCTCTGTTCAGGCTCTGGTTTAATAAGAGTTTTGCCCCCAGCAACTCTTCAGATGCCTTTTTCCCCTATAGAAAGTTAAATCCTAACAGCAGAAAAAGCACGCTGGAGAATCATATTTCTTCCTTTGCTGCCGCTCAGTGCGGTGAGGTTTGGGGAGACAGTCACCAGTGCTGGGATTTGTTGTGAATGTCTTACAAGATGCTTGGCCTTTCCTCACCTCTGCTGCCCTTCTGGGTGAGGCAAGGTGAGCAGGACTTCACAGAAGGATTGTAAGGATAAATCAGTGTTTCCAAGTAGGGCACTTCTGCGTCTGGCTGGAGGCAGGTATGTAGCCTTACAAAATGAATATGTGTCCGGGGCTGCTCCAGGGCACAAAAACTGCTATGCAAGGGCGTGAGTATGTGCCTGTAGGCTGTGAACTGGAGTGGTGGGTGCAGTGTGCGTGGTGGGAAGGGACCAGCCAGCTCCAAGGCACGGGCAGCAGCCACACAGCACAGTCATAAACCCGGCTAAACTCATCCAAGTGCCCAGGGACATCCCTGCCCCGTTCACCTATCTTAGACCCAAGCATAAATGCTCCTGTAAGCAGAGCTATGGTCTTGGCCTGAGCATACCAGAGGATTCTGAAAGTGCCCCAAAGGCTGGTGGCTGGTTGAATTTTGGGTACCAAGCTCCTCTCAGCCCCTTTGGCTCACCCAGCTTCACTGCTACATAGAGGCAGCACTGCTCCCCCTGCTCCCTGGAGGCTGCACCAAGCAGTTTTTCCCCAGGATGCCTTAGGACCAGAGCAGTGCTTGCATGAGAGGGAACATTTTTCAGCCCGTGTCACACCAGAATTAATGTTTCCTTTACTAAGAGTGAGTGAGATCATCACTCTTGGCTTAGTTTTTCCTTTTTACTGCCTTTTACATGTACAAGTAATGATCAGCTGATTAAATATCTCCACAGCCAGCACTTAAGGACATGTTCAAATCTCTCACTCCCTAATGAATAGCAGTGTCATCTCAGAGGGAGCTTTAGTGGTTTCTGACAAGAAGAAAAGGCCCTCTGTAGGGCCAGCTCCAGCCTTGTCTCCAGCTCAGGACTCCTGAAGCAGGTCAAGTCCCATCAAAGCAGCAGGAGGCACTGGTCCTGCTGCTGAGTGCTCAGTGTGGGCTCAGCTTGGAGGCTGCATGCAGCATTGCAAAAGGCAACTTGAAATAGGCCCTTCACAGAGTTCCAGCCGCAGCTTGAGAGATTCCTTGCATTGCCAAATAATGTTTCCAGAGGAGACTGTAGACTGAATGCTTTGGTTCCACTTGTTCCACAGAAATGTTTCTAAAGCTACCATGGGCATCTGCCTGCTCTGTCCCAGAATGAGCATCAGAAACAGCCTCAGCTGCTGCTGAGGTGCTACTTCTGTACAGAAAAACCTAAATGCAAGTGGGTCTCTGTGCATGTCTAGCTCCTAAATGTGCATGTCATTTTAAAGAATGGGGTTTGGGCTCTAAACCACTTCTGAAAGCCATCTCTCTACCTCGAGTATTGCTTGGCTGCAGAAAAAGAGTTCCTTATGTCCAGATGCATTTCTGCTGAACTCAGCAGTAAAATAGTGATTTAAGGGGAGAGAGAAGATTGCCCTGCTCATTTGGCCCTGCTGTTTTTCATAAAATATATGCTGTGTGCTATGTGCAGACACCAATCCCAGTGTCCTGAGCTGGCCTCCAGCTCGCAGTTCTGCCTGGACACTGAGCTTATCTATATTTATATGTATAAAGTGTCTATCACCATATTGATAAACTTTTTTGGAACCACTCTGGTGGCAGGGGTAAGAACAAGAGTCAGGCAGTTTGTACTTCTGTTCTCGAGTAATTAAAAAAAAAAAAAAAAAAAAAGCCCTAAAACTTTGCTTGTGCAAATGCAGTGCCACTCCAAGCACGTGCCAGCACAGCGCTGAGAGGTGTGAGGTGTTACTGTCAGAGCACTCGCTTCCTCTTCCTGTCGTATGAAAAATTGATTTTGTGTAGCTGTAAGGATGTGCAGCGTACTTGCAGGTGTAATTGGTGGGAGTGCTAGCTGCGATGCACAGCAGCATGTGCTGCAGCACCTTGCCCCATTCCTGCATGCAGGTCCCAACAGGAGCCATTGCTGCATGGCTGAGGAGGTCACTGCGCTGGGGATGAGGAGGAACTGGCTGCCCATTGCTGCGAGGAATGCAAAAAGTGATAGTTTTCCTTTTTCCGCATACCATTAATCTGCAGTGTGCGTGAATTTTAATTAAGCTCATTTAGAGCAGGGTATTGTATGCAAAATACTAATATCAGCAATATAGTCATTTCTGTTAGCTCCATTTGTCAAAATAATGGTGTGGAGGAAATGTGTGTCTCGCATAGCTCAAGGTCTGAATGAGCAGTGCAGAGTTCAGCTGCGTTTTTGAGGTGGAAGGCCGCAAAACAGCACTTCTGCAGCCCTCCGGTCTGATTCCAGCCTGCCTTATAGCAGGTTCACTGAAGCACATCTTCCTGGGAGCCCTACAAACATCCCGTCTGGGTCAATGAGGTTAAAGAGCCCATTGCCTGGCGTAATGTTAGTGGTGGGTTAGGATGCTCGGGAAATGCTTAGTTTCAGGTTGCGCAAGGACCCTGCATTTCCCATGGGATAGGTGGCAGGATGCCCCCAGCCCCTTCGGCCAGCTGCACCAGAGCGTGGTTAAACCCCTGTGCTCGGCAGGAGCCACAGAGGCTTCCAGCCAGGAGGATGCAGTTAGCTGCTGTTTGCCTGTGCTCTGCAGGTGGGGAGGGAGGATAAAAGTGAAGGGGGAAGCTCAGAGTTTGGGAGTGGTTGAGGTTACTGTGTCAGTAGGGAAGGTAAGAAACTGTTTTTCAGTGAGCATCTACCAGCATGCTCCTTGGGGGGGGGGGGGGGGGGGGGGGGGTGGTCAGGGAGGCCCAGGAGGGTCCCCCGTTGACATGAGGCTGCTCTGTGTGTGCAGGGGCTGTGGGGTTTGCAGACATCTGGCAGCTGGGGCTGGCTGACACCTGGAAAAGCCAGGAGTTTGCCTCCTGGTGGGACTCTGCACGTTGGAGACTTGACTGCTTGTCTGATGTTTTGGGGTGAGCTCTGGGAGCAGTCGGCCATCCTTCTGCTTTTGTGGTTGCACCAGTGCATTTGGCTGCAGTGCTGGCAATTTGGGAAGGCTGCATTCTTCTCAGAGGGAAAACTAGGAAAGCAGCTACATCTGTGAAACCTCCAGCTTATCTCAGCTGCCAGAAGGTCCTAAGTGACAAAGCCAAAGTGTGCTCTGGTTTTCTGTGAAGCTTGCTGTCCTGAGAAGGGGCCTCTCCTGACCACAGCCTGTGTGACAGCCTCAGTGCAGATGGGAAAATCTGGATGTTCCATGGGCCTGTGATCCCTTGAGGTTCCCTTCCTCACCCCTCTCCTTTCCTTCCTCTGCCAGTCGGTGGATGCCTTGACCCTTGTTGGTGACTGGGAGCCCTCTGGGGCAGTTCATTATTTAATGCTGCATTTCTTGGCTTTGTTTTATCCTACTTATCTTCCTGGCACTTAATGCCCCACAATGAAGAAGTCCTTGAAGTGCTGTCAGATCCCTCCATGAGATACCTGACAATGTGCATTGCCTGTTTGCATAAACCTAGCTGCTATGGAGAGAGTTTCCTGCTCTGCAGGCACACAGCAGCTGCCTTTGTCCCTTCTCCACCCTTTCAGAACTCAAATGAATTGCTTAATTTCAAGGAAATTTGATAATAAGGTGGAAGTGTCAAAACCAATTATGTTCCTGAGAACCGTGGCATTTTGCTTATTTATTTAAGTAGAAGGATTGTGTCTGGACCTTTTCTTCTCTTTTCTGCCTACCCCAAAGGGAGGGCAACAGTATTTGCTCCCTGTTGACTGCTGGGGATGGGAAAAAGGCTGTGTGTGACCTGCTCCTTGCAGGCCTCCATGGGGGAATGTCTGCGCCCTGCCAAGGCACAGCCAGCACCAGCAGGTGCCAGATGTGGAGAAACCTGCAGAAAAAAAAGCAGACCCAGCAGATCTTTTGCTCTGAGTGTAAGCATTGAGGTGCTGTTCTGCAATTGACCTTTGCAACCTGCCTGCGTGCCTTTAAGTTGCTTTAACCACGTGTGAAGGAATGGTATTAATAATAATACTGTTCACACCAGAGTCTCCTGGGCAGCTGAATGACAGTATGAATGTGGATTAATATTCCTTAGCCACAAGGGACTAGGAAGGAACTGATGGAAGCATAGCTTGTGAAATTAATAATCACCACCCACTTGGAGGAAAAGGAATTGGATTAGAGGGACTCCAAAATTAATAGTATCCTCGGCAGGCAGAGCCTATTGAAATATTCATTGGGCTCAGCTAACCTAAGACAGCAAGAAGCAGGCGAGGTGTGACGCGTTATGTAGCCATGGGCCGCCCCGAGCCACCTCTCCCAGCCATGCAGTCGGGATACTGTGCACCAGATGAGGGTGCATTAATTGGATGAGGGTATGCTGTTATGGGCAGAAATGTGGGCGTCTGCTGATGAGCACGGACAGGTTTTCTATGCACAGAATAGTATGGCATAAACAAAACAGTGAATGATGCTCTGGAGCTGAAGCACAGGAAAAATTGGGGATTTAGCATGAAAAGGTGAAAAGGCCCCTCGCGGTCTGTCCATCCCTCCTTTCCTCCCAGCACTCAGACAAAGGGTGACAGCAGCTCCCATGGTGTCTGCTGCTGGGGCCAGGTAGCCACTGCTCAGGAAGGCTGGGCATATTTCTGACTGGCACCATCTGAGAAGCAGCTGTGGGCCAGATGCCACCAAGCGTCATGGAGGCAGCGTGCTTCAGAAAGGGAAGTGCGTACAGGAGGGCAAAGCCATCACGAAATGAAATTTGTTGTGCTGTAGGAGAGGGAAGTGTCACTGCTATGACAGGGTGTCAAAGTCCTCCAAGCTCGTGTGAGATGTGCAGTGAGCAAGCTGCTCTGCCAGCATGCTGAATTACTCCTCGAGTGGGTATTTTAAAGGGTACGTCACTACAGGGGATCATTGTTTAATCAATTTGAGTGAAAGATTCCTCAGAAATTAATAATTAAAAAAAAAAAAAAAAAAAAAAAGAAATCCAAACTGTAAGAGGTTTTTCTCTGCTCTGCTTTACTTCTGGAATACCAGAAGGAGGTAGATTTGATTCTGCCTAGAGGTAACCAGAGCATCTCTCTTTAAAAACCTGACCTCACGATGACCAGGGCCAGTCCATCCTCCTTGGCAGCTCATCCAGAAAAGCTGCCATCACCACTGCACAGGTAACGACTGCTCAAAACACCAATGGTTCCGCAAAATGTGTTCCTCCATGCAGTCAACCTAAGCTGGAGGTAAGCCCGGACAAGTCTGCCAGTGCGGAGTTCTTGCTGGCTGCAAGCTGGCACGTGGGTTTGATTTGCCGTGTTTGTAACAGGTGAGGAAGCTCTGGAAGTGGAACAACCCAGTGCGCGTTTAAAGTCAGCAGGAGCCTTTCTAGAGAAGCAAGGTCTGCGTGCTGGTCCTGCTGTAGGTATCTCAGGAGGCAATGTGGGACATCTGCATGACAGTCAGCTCCTATAGAGAGCTATGGTGGGACTTGGAGCGGTGTCCATGGGGTGTGTGTTTCTGTGCTTTTGTGTTTGAGGCTTTTAAAAAAAAAAGCATCCTAATGAGATTTATGAGGCTGATTTAAAACAGAGAAGTTGCCTTGCCAAGTAGACACGTCTGCTATATAAAAAATACGATGATGAAGGAATAAGGTGACAGCTTTGTATCCATAATGCTTTCATCCCAAGGTGCCTTGATGCGACTGCTAAATATTTGATTTCTTTTAACTTCCAGCCTTGGATATTTTTAGCAGGTGAAGAAGCACACAGCCTTCTGCCCCAAATGGGTGAGGGAAGCAAGTTGGTGTGGGGCAGGCACACAAACCCAACAGCTGCTCTGACGCCTTCCACCCCTATTGCACTGCTCAGCTGAGGAGTGTTTTGTGGATTTAAGGTCTGGTTTAAATTCAGAGTTTACCTTTGTATCTGTCTTTGATTAGGAGCTGAACTTGATCTGGAGAAAATATTTCCTTGCTCCTTTCACCAGGAGAGCTGTGATTTCCTTGGGGTGGAATTTGGGCTGCTTCCCAGAGCAGTGGGGTGGAAGCAGCGCAGTTCCCAAGTGCGAGTGGATTGTCACAGCTGGGTCCAGAGACACAGTGTGTCCTGTTATCTTCTAAGCGGATGGGTGACAAAGGAGGGGCATAAAGGCACTATTTGTTGTCCCCATCCAATGGCCCTATCCCAGAGAGGATGTATATGGTGGCCTATTTACTACAGCGCATGCGAAAGGCAAGGTTCAGCCTTCTAAATTTTGCAGAAAGTGTGGAAGGAAGGTTTTTCTTTCTTTTTGTGTCCTCCTTTCTTTCAACCTTTTACAAACAAAGAGTTTAAATGTCAAACTAGAAAATGCTATGGCACATATACTTTCTTCTTCAAAAATTGAATTTCTCCCCAAACTTCTTCAGCCTAAGTAGTGCAAGTGATCATATTTTATATTTTTTCCTGGTGAAACAAAGTCTGAGCTGAGGTCAGTGAAAAGACCTCATGGAGTGGGATTGTTCTTTCAGGGCTCTCCTGCATTCTCCATAGTTGCTGGGGAGGAACAGGCGCGGTGGGATGTGGGACCTCTCATCCAGTGTGATGTGTGCATGCTAGGTAAGGGGGATCGAGTCCTGGGAATGCCCACTCTCAGACAGGTGCTTACAGGTAGCAAACTCACATATAACTGAATAGGCTATGGATGCTCCAAGTGAAATAAATCCTACTGTTCTGAAAGATTCAGATCTGTCTGGAAGGATCCTGGATCTCCCTTTCCTCCTCACATGCACCACTGGAATGTCAGCCTTTATCTGCACAGAGCCCTGAACAGAAGTCCTTAATGCTCCAGGCCCTTGGGGTTCATTTGCAGTTTCAGGTAGCACAATATTCCCAGCTGCCTGTTGTGCCTGGGGAAGCATGTCCTATCCCAAGCACCAACCAGCAGCTTGGTCACCTCAAGCACAAGTTTTCTGCACTTGGATGAGGCCCCTGGGCTGGTGGAGCTGGAGCCACCTGGGGGAGTGCCATCTTGTGACTGGTGTCCAATGCTCCGGTGAGCCTGCTTGCAATACTTGGCCAAATTTTGGTGATGGTTGGAGGAAATCCAGCCACTTTCTTCAACATTGGACAGGGTTTGAAAGGAGAATTTCTCTGCACTAGTGATAGTTAATGCCAGCTTGTATGGACTGTCTTTTGTGATTTTGACTCTTGCTGTTCTCTGCAAGAGTATCTCTGGGTGAAACTCCCTGCAACCAGCAAGAAAAGAGTATTTGGCTCATCAGTGTCTTCTCAACATGAGCTAAGTCCTCAATACATCAGCTAGGTTTATACATGTGGGTGAGAACAAAGGCTGCTGGGTGTCTGCAGCTCCTGTACAAATGACCCTGAGCAGCAGCATGCCAGGCAGCGTTACCCCCTCCCACTTCTCCTTTAGTGATGCTGGTGCCTCTGCTCTGCCACGTGTGCTCTATTAGCCCAACAATTACAGGAACCCTGGTGACAGCAGAAGGCTGTTAAACCTATTACAGCTGTAAAACAAAGCAAAGAGATGAAAGTCCAGGAGGCAAAAGCTCTAAACTGATTAATTCTGAATATATCCTCCTCCTGTGCCAGGGGTCTCTGAACTAAGGACTTGCTTGCTGACCTTCTGTGCCTCCACTAGCCAGGCTTAGGTTTGGCCATCCACTGTGGCGATAGCAAAGCACTTCAGAAAGTAGGTCTGAGACTGGGTTGTTCCTCTGCTCAGAGCATGTTCACCAGGTAAAGGTGAAGAGCCATGGGACATTTCCAGAAGTTATGACAAGGTCAAGTAGTTGGCCAAAGAAAGCAGAAGTGAGGGGTTCTGGATCTTGGCAGGGTACTGTGAATGCAGTTGTTGTGAAATCCAAGCTCATGCGCAACCGTGAAGTTGGCCAAGTGTCATACAGTGTCAGTCTGCTTAGCATCTCTTGTTTCTGTAATCCTTTCTCGGTGTCTTGCTGCTGTGTTTGGCATGCCTACTTCCATGCAAAAGGGCCACCACCACCCAGCTGTCCCATGATGGCCCCATGGGCAAGGACATCCAGCCATGCACTGGGGCTGCTCACTGGCTTGGATGGCCCCAAGCTGATGGTTCCAGCCCTCATCCTCAGTGGCTCACCACTAGCATGCGAACAGTTAAGCGGCTCAAGCTGCCTGCTCAAGAAAGCACTTTGTTTGCCCTGAAGGGGGGTGAGAAAAAAATCTGGAAAAAAAGACCTCTGGGAGACCTTGTGAGATTAAGCCAACATACCAAGCTGCTGAACAATGGTTGACGTAGCAGGACTCCACTCCCCTTCCCTCCCCCGTCTCCTATAGATCACAAACATATGCTCAGTGCATGCAGGCTCGCAGTCTTTTATTTCACTATGTTTCAGTTCCCGTCTATCGACTCTTTTTATTCCACATGTGACACAAAAGTTAATTTGAAAAAAGGGATAAAGTGTCACATTCTCTTGAGAAATGAACATGTAAATGGCCTGGAAGCAACATCATTCTTCTTTTTTTTTTTTTTGTTTTTCCTCTCCCCTCCTCCTGCCATGATAACAGGATTCAGCCTGCTCTCCTGCTCTGCCATCTCAATAGCTGCTTCTCCTGCACCCGGGAGCATGGATGTTCTGATGGGGGAGCAAAGCTTGGGGCAGGGAGTCCAGGACTTGTCCTACCCCATCCTTCTGCACTTCTGTTTCTGGGAGAAGAGTGGGAGCGGTTGTGTGCCAGTGTGGGGCTGGGGATGTGGTGCCTTGTGTGGCACAGAACTGCTCTGTGAGATGGGGATGGAGAGGACGGGGCCATCTGGAAGCTCCCACCACATCCCTCTGGGATGGGTAGTGGGAAGGTGTCCCCTTCCCTGGCACAGCTGTTGTCGGTGGGTGCAGAGGCACCAAAACAAGCAGAGTAATGTGGCCATGGCCTCCAACAGCCCCCAGCTTTTGGGCTCAGTGAGGATGGAGAACATCACGGTGCACGTACCACAAGTGGCTGAAGGCAGGTTCCGTTTGCCTGTGCCTGCTACCAGCAAGAAGAACAGTGAAGACAAAATGAGCGTTTTTTATTGATTGCTTTGGAAGGAGTGTTCACGTTGTGGAGTGACTCTTGGAACCAGAGGGTGTACGCGTACATCAGAGGCTCCAGTTATGCAGAGAAAAATGCATGGCCCTGAAAAATAACCCTGCCTTAGAAAGCCTTCAGTACTATAACAAAATATTAATGTTTAAAGATATTCCTTCTTAATATTTCAGGAAGCAATTGGAAGTCCTGCATTATAGTTCATTCTACTTTTTAAATGGAAATATTTAACTTGGAGCAACAGAGCTCACATTGGCTCCAAGATAAACTTTCCTTGGCAGTTGCAGCTTGTGTATAATGCTAAAAGCAGCTCCATCTTTGGGGTGGCATTTTTAATTTTTTTTTTTTTTTTTAGCTCATCTCGGAGAGCCAAGCTCCAAATTAGACAGAGGGCTCGAGCAGCTGCTATTTGGTGATCTCTCCAGCAGCCTGGAGCGGGGAGAGGGCTGTCTAAGGGTTGGGGAAGGTCAGGCTAATTAAATCTGGAGAAGTCACCAGAGAGCCCAGTGTTTCTGTGTATCGTATCTTCAAAGCTTTCCCCCATGTGGGGTGTGACACTTCCATCTTCTTGTGAAAGGCATGGGTTGAGCAAATAGGTAAATAAATGTCAAATTATTTAAGGGAGGGATTTGTTGCCTTGTTGTGGGTGATTTGGAGAAGGTAGGGCTGGAGCAGGTTGTCCAGCACACTAGCATGTTTGTTTTGGTATCACTGTGACAAGATGGCTTTTCTCCTCTTGATGCTCAGCACCAACAAGTTTCTTTAACTGGAAGCACTTGGCATGCCTGAAAAAATCAAAACTAGCACATGTGAAAGTACAGGTTTCCTATAGGAGAAATCTATTGGATTCTCCAGGGAACCTCCAACACTCTGGAACAGGTCCCTGACAGCCACACGGTTCTACAGGAGTGTGAGCCTGGTGGCATCCATAAAACTCTAGAAAATGTGCTGAAAGTTTCCAGTGATTTTTTCATTATTTTTCTTGAAGACTCTCTAGGGACATTTTTTTTTTTCTATGAGTTGCAGTTGGCAATGGATATTCTCAAGCTGATCCTAAGGTGTCATCTTTGGGGAGGGTGTTCTGATGCGGATGGGATATGGCCAGAGAAAGACAAAGCTGTGACTCCAGAAGGGTTGATTTTGGCACATCAGTATTAAGCCCTACTGACGCCTATGGACTGGTGAGCATTTTCTGATAGCTGAGAAACCAAACTGAGTTACTCCTGCTATTTACCCCAGTTAGAGAAAAAAAAAAAAAAAAAAAAGGAAAAAACAGTGGTCTGTGAACTAACACTGGGGATGAACAGACATTGCTTATCAGTTTGCTGGACTCCAAATCAACTCAAATGGATGTCCTTGCCTTTTTTAGGGCTAACACAGCAGCTGCAGTATGAGCCTCTAGCTCCAGGTGGTTACACCAAGTGTTGACTTCCCAAGGCTTCATCAGCTCTTCTCCTGCCTTCGTGATGGAGACACAGACCTGTATGCCGCCAGGCATCTGAACGTCCCAGCAGAGTGACTGAATTCCTCTTGTTCAGCTCACACCTACAAAGCTGGACATGGAAGATGAGGGTATGTCTGGGGAACGCCAGGCACGCAGAAGCCATGGCTGTCCTTCCGTGCTGACCCAGCTGCGTATGGCAGCGCCATGGGTGATGCCCCTTCCTTAGCCTCCTCCAAAGGCACCTACAGCTGCCCAGTCCAGGATCTGATGTCAGGCTGGATGATATTTACAGACGAGAATGTCAGCCTCTCTCACAGGAGCATCGATAGCCATTAGCTAGTTAGGCATTAGCCATTCCAGCGCTGCTGTTAGTTGCTTTTTAAAAAGCCACTGGATGTTAGGAGATAGAAACACTTTAAAATTGCACTTATGACAACAGGTTTTAAAGAGCAGGGAGTCCTCTGATGCTTTCAGCACGTTGGGAGGTAGGAACTGATTCACAAATACCTCTCTTTTCCCGGCTCAGAGGTGAGGAAAAGAAGAAATATGTGCACATTTCTGAACATGTCCTGTGGAAAAGGATGTGAGCTCACTGGCAGGGAGGTGAGCTCGCAGTGACTCAGGGTCCTGTTCAGCAGCAGTAACAGCACCAGTGAGAAGTCTGGCAGGGATGGAGATCTGCATTTTGACTTCAGTCTGACGTGTGGGAAAGTGCTTTCTGGGGGCAGCTTGGACTTGTTGCTTAAAAACTTGAACCTGTGCAGAGTGAAGTGGCTTTTGGTGGGTGCTCCAAGCATCTCCTCAGGTGCTGCAGTGCTGGGGAGAGGTCGAGGCTGCTGGACACTGTGGCTCACTGGAGCCCATCATGGTACAGGGGAGCCTTTTCTTTTGGGAACTTCACCATAAAACTGTGTTCCTGCTTCACACGGAGCAGCCTGAATGTGACAGATCCCAGGAGATGTTGTGGTTTCCTGCCTGCCTTGTACTACACGGAAGCCTTACTCTGAGCTCCCTGAGAGGAAACCCAGCACAGATGGGTGGGAGTGCAGAGCTCCTGGGCTTGGGCTGGGTTCAGCCCCAGGCTGCAGGTTAGCTAACCCATTCCCTTCAACACCAGATGCCTCTAAGCAAGAGCTGCCTCTAACCGCTCTCAATGCTTTTTATCTTCAAATATCAGCTGCCCAAGCTTGTAACATCCACAGGATGCTGCCAGATCCTCATTCTCTCCATTTACAGTAAGAACATAGGGCAGGAGGGAGATTCTCCTTTCAGGCATCCAGGGCAGAGAATGGATGTGGAGGAAGATGGCTCTTCCCAAAACAGAATGGGGAAAAGGAGCAGATCCATATTTATATAGATCTGTCATTTCTATGTAAACCTGGGGAATAAAGAGCAATTTTATGTACATTAGATAAGGGAGCCATGTTCTCCTTGTAAATGAAGCAAAGATTAAATTGGTCCCAATAGGATGACTCTTAATTCCTTCCATTTATATATTCTTGTTTTATTATGCTTGTGTGATAGCGGCACTTTGTAAGGAAGAATGAACAGACAATGTAATCAAAGAAGGTCCATAGGAATGATTTGCCTGAGTTATCAATATTTCTGATGCTGCTTTCTGGGTTATTTTATTTATATTTCTCCATCACTTCTTGACATTTCAGCTCTGCTTTTAACAAGGCTGGGAGAAGCCTCTGCTCCTCTGCCTGCAGCCACCCGCTTTCTGCCACGGGAAAGGCAGATGCCTCCTGGCAGCCCCGTTTGCCCCAGCTACAGTGTTACAATGCCATTCAGCATCTTTGCACCTCTCAGCCCACAATTAAGAAGGAAATATGGCCCAAGCCCCTGCTCCATGCTAAAGATGGAAGAAGAATTTTTTTATGGTAGGCAGTAAGAGCATTGCAGCAACCTGTTCTACCAGTGATGCTGAGCACCAGAAAAGCCCATGAGCTCCTCTGAGTTGACTGTTCTCCAAAGTCCATCACACAGCACATGGCCCCAAGGCACTTGCAAGCCCCTTGTGCCGTGATGGAGCAGTTGTCCATGCCCATCATGCCCACAGTGTCCATGTCCATGCACACGAGGGCTGTGGAGAGACAGAAATGGGAAAGCATGTACGAAAGAGCCTGACTGAACTCAGTCTGAAGACTGAGGGAGATTCTATGGGTAAGTCAGTGAGATGTGTGCTGCTGACTTGGGAGGCTTGTCTTGCACCTTCCATGTGCAAAAACCAGAGTTTTGGAGGGAGGAATACCTGCCTTATTCCTGGCTAGTTGGCTGTGGGCACTTTCTTTTGAAAGTGGTGTGTTTGCAACTAGATGGTTAAGGTGCCTATTGTGAAATTCTGAATTCACAGGAACTTAGGGAAATGTTGCATAAAGAAAGGTCTAGGGTAGATGGTATAGGAGCTTTGTCTGTCTGCATGGTGCACACTAAACACTGTCCTTCCTCAGGAAATAGGGGCAGAGGGGGAAGCGGCTGTGGGGATCCGTGCTGGTATCTCTGCACCTCCCTAGGGGGTCAGGGCAGGGGCGTATTGCTCACATAAACACCCAGGATGGAGAGATGCAAGGTGTGGGAGCAGCTCCTGGGCTTGGGATGCTTTGGGATGCACAGAGGTCAGGAGGGAGACGAAAAGCGATGTGTCAGCTCCTGGGCACGTCACACAGCCATGCGGCACTGAGCCAGGCGCCGGCACAGTCACTGCTCAGGGACCTGGAGCAAGCAAGCGTGAGGATCTAATCATGGCTTCTTCACTGGGGGCACGGCCCCATCCCCTGGGGCAGCAGGGTGCACTGCCGGGCCACACACAGAACCACAGCCAAGTCAGGCAGCCCTGCATGGCATTTCTTTCCCTGGCACCCACCTACAAACACTGAGATTTTGGAGCAAAAGCACTTGGCCAAACCAGGCAGCTGTTGGGTCTGGGGTTAAAGCACAAGCTCTCCTCTTCCTTTTCCCCAGAACCAATTTATTTGGTAGGTGAAAATCTCGGTGGTTGCTTCACAATTGAGCTTTGCTGATCTTGAGGTGTCTGGGAAGAGGGTGAAACTCCCTGTTCCTTGCGTCTCTCCAGGGGTGGGCGGAGGGGAAGCACATGGGCACTGGTGCCCATATCAGGTGGCACAGGTTCTGCCCCAGCCTGGTCCATGGCTCTCAGGCATGAAATAAGCAGCCAGGAAAGTTCCCTCTGCTTGGAAGGAATTTCAGAATGAGATACAAGGGGCAATTTCTTTTCTCCTCTTTTAGCTCCATCGATGTTCCTAATACAGTGCAGGATGAGTCTTTAACCCTGTGTGATGTGATGCTTGTTGAGGCACCTTGTGTTGGAGCTGCCCATATGGAGCATCTACCCTCTTTGTGCAGCAATAAAAGTGTTTGTGTGTCTTAAACGCATTGCCCAACAAACATGCACACGGGGCTGTGTATATTGTTTCATAGTTATCACGCTGTACTTAATCGGATTACAGAGATCTACAGACAAATGAACATATCGCTCTATAGCCTTATCATCTGCTGATAAGTAAAAGCCTAAAGATTGTAGAGACAATTATGTTTTGATATTCATCTTAATACTTGTTCAGGAGACAAAGTGAATAAATTGCTTTTCTGTGCTGCAGCTCCAGCCAAGAGGCAGGCGTGAGGCAGAGCTCACTGACACCGGAACACAGCTCCAGCTCTTTTCTGGCCAGCCAGCGGATCCAGCACCCATACCCTCAGTGTAGGGTCAGGCTGGAGCTTTTCTCATCTCCCAGTCTCTGCAAGACAACCCCAACACAGTCTCACTGAGCTTCTCACAACAGCGTTTCCCAGAGGTGTTCCCAAAACCAGCTGTTGTTGGGCATTGCAAGCGTGAGCCCCCAGTTCATAACCCACTGTTGACCTTTATTTCAGCTGCTTGCAGCTTTGTCTGGGTCTGAAGCTGTTGCTTCATTGTGGGGAAGAAGAGTGCATACCCCCTCCAAAAGCCGCTGTACAGGACATTGTTGTCCTCTGGATGTCCCTAGATGTGGCCAGGGGTGGAGGTGGTGGCACCTCCAGCAGCAGGAGCCCCCCTTCCCCACCAACACACCTCCTCCCGCAGTGCAGGCCAGCAGCTGGCTCATGCTGCTCACATTTCCCAAACTCTCTGACTTTGCACGTGGCTGCCCAGCATATCTGTGCAGAAAATCACCTCCATTGTCACTTTGGGAAGTCCTTGGCTCTCATTCTGCCGTGCTGCTGCTGTTCTGGGTGTCTGTGGTTGCTGCTGAAGGTGGTGCCAGGCTCGGGGCAGGAGCAGCATTGCAAACCCAGCAGCGCCAGGTGCCCACACACCGTCTGCAGAGGCTGAAGGGACCCACTGGTTATGTGTCGGTGACCAGCCCCTACTGGCACTGCAGAAACCATGAAAAGAACAGGGCTTTTGTAGCTCCTCTGTTGGAGGGTGGAGCAGGGGATGAGAACCGGAGCAGAGAGAAGAGCCTTGCTGGGAGGGAATATTCCCACTCCGTGGTGTCCTGTGCTTTTGGCCATATTCTTGCACTAATCTGGAAAAGCTTTCTGGAAATATTGGAACCAGCTGCCCTCCTAATGAGGGTTGGGAGTGTTTATATTACTGAAAGTGTCAAATTGCTTTGTTACAACAAAAACAGGAGACACTTTGAACCAGAAAATTAGATGAATTCAGCTTTGTAAGATGCTGGAGCTCTCCTAAGGATCTGAGAAACAAAGCAAAGGAAAATAACATGGTGGATGCTCCCAGCTCTGATGCATGGGCACGCGTTCAGGAGTGAGCTGTGCAGCATTAGTCAGCACAGTGTCTCAGGCCATGAGCAGAGGTCTCAGGTTCTGCCAAGTGAGATAGTTTAACTGGAAAATTTATAACCAAGTAAACTGTAAAACAATAGCGTGCATTGGAAACAACATCAATGTTTTTCAAAACTAATTGATTTTGTCATAAGCCTGTTTTTATAGATGTGAAACCCCATTGAAATCTCTCCAATTTTCTTTGAGCAGTTTCAGTTTAATCCAAAACCGTGTTTTGCTAGCGATAACCATTTCAGAATGGGCTCGATGATGGTTTAGAGCAGTTTCCCCCTAGAGCAGCCCCCTGCCCACAGCATGCCCGGTTCTGGTGGCCACGTGTCCAAGAAACAGACACAGCTCATGCCATCTCATGATGGATCTCGGGCCAGGATTTCCAGTTAGAGCTCAGCCTGAGGCACTGCATGGGCCCTTCCTGAGAGGAGAACATGCCCCATAGCCAGGGGAGCACCCACAGCCCCTCTGGGGCATGGCTTGCAGGAGAGCTGCCCGCAGTGAACAGAGCTGGGCTCAGCCCAGGTAAAGACGTGAGCAAGTGCCCTGAACCTGAATCTCTAATCTCTTCTTACCTACACATCCTTATTCCAGGCAGGCTTTTACTCCTAAAGGGGTGAGAAGAAAGCATGGGGTTCTACTTGCCATTACCTGCATTGAAATAGCACTGGAGGGTTGTCATCTTTAAATCCCACCAGGCGGATGCTTTTGTAACATCTTAAACCTAACCAATGAACCCAGAATCAACCTCCCTAATAGAACAGGGAGATAAAAGATTCATCCTTCCACATACTTTAGCAGTAGGAGAGCACTGATATTTCAAAGGCAAGACAGACATCCTGGAGGTGAAGGCAGAGGACACATGGGAAGCACAGAAAGGATGCAGACTTTAAAGGTGAACAGGAGGGCATCTGTGCTCAGCACTGTGAATGCTTCGAGCACAAGATGAGACCTCTTGATTCCACACCGAGGTGGAATTGCACATTTCTGCCTCTTATTTACTCTGCAAACAGAAAGCAAACTGCAGCTCTCCTTGCAATGCGCTTCTGTGAGGTGGGGCTTTGAGCATCCTGGCAGGCTAGCCAGTGCATGCGCAGCTCTTACCCACTGTTACAAGGTGGTTTCAGGTGGGGTAAATAGCTGAGCACGTGCAAATGTTTTCATAGAACAGGGGGACACTGATTTCCCTGGAGCTGCGAAGGTTTTTGCCTCCAGCGCCTCCAGGTGCAGCTGTGCACTGCCCACCTTGGGGCTGCAGCTCCAGCAAGCCCAGCCCCACAGCAGGGATGCCAGTGAGGGCTGGGATTATTGCGTAAATACAGCAATTGCAGCACCTTCCATCCCCAGAGCTCCCCTGGTGATGTGCGATGTGCGTGTATGCCTGTGTTTATGTGGAAACTACATGTAAATCAGCAAACCCACCGAGGAGCAGCTAGAGTGGCAGTGAAGAGAGAGGTTTTTCTCTTAGCAAAACATTGGCACAACTTTATCCAGCCGTGTTTTGAACCTGTAGAACACAAATCTGTTGAAGGCTTTTAGATCTGACGGTGTTATCTATGACTGTGGAGGTGTGAAGCTGTGGGTCATGAGATGTGGAGAGATCAGGGGGAATCCATCAGTATGAGCTGCCCTGGGGTTATGGTTTCTCTTAGATGTTTGCTGTCAGCCAGTGTCCAAAACTGGGCATTATTTGGACTTTTGGCCATCCCTGTGCTGTAGGCAGCAGCTCACACTGCACCCACCTCCTAACGCCTGTAGCTGGGGTGAGGATGGAGCCAACCCAGCCCAGAGCAGAGCAAGGCAGGAGGCAAACTGCCCAGCCATCGAAGGCACAGCGGGAGCTCAGGGAAGGTGAATTCTGGGCGTTGCCAGCACCTGGGCAGGCGCTAACAGGAGGTGAACACCCAGTCCCTGAGACCAGAGTGGGAGGTTTTCAATGACTGCTTCTCCTGCCACGTACGTGTGTGAAGTGTGTGCAAGTTGGCTGTTTTTCTTTGTTTTCCTGTTTTTTTTTTTTTTTTTTTTTTTTTTTTTTTTTTTTTTTTTTTTTTTTTTTTTTTTAGCCATGCAGATATCTCTGTATGAGTCGCAATTTTTAAAAATAACTACAGGAGATTTTTAATTCAGGTATGAATGTGACTTCAGCTGGGGCAACTGATTTCCTCTTGCTAAAGGGAGTAAGCTGGTTTAGGGTAAAGCACCACTCACTGATATGATGGCCTGCTCCCTTCGGGGCAAAACAGTCCAGTTTGACTAAAAGGGTCTGTATACAAACAGACTTAGTGCATCCCCACCAAAATCGCCCACCCCAAGGACACCCTTCTCCCTGCTACGCCAGCACAGGCTTCCAGGGCCAGCAGTGAGTGAAAGCACATCCCTGGCACGAGCTGTGCAGGTGCAAAACTGGGAGACGGAGGGATTAGCATGGGCAGGCTACACTCCACGCAAAGCAGGGAAATGTCAACAGGCAGCCAAATTAATTAACGACGGATGGGCAGGGGAATGGAGTCCCCTCCCTCTCTCCTTGCAGGGGGTGAGGGCTGCTACCCCCTCACCAAGAGGAAGAATAACAGACAATTAATTAGCAGCAGGACTGGCTGCATGCAGAAGACACAAAGCCTGGGCCACCGTTCGCCCTATTTGCATGCAAATCTCCTGTGGGTAGGGAGGATTCAAGGGGGCTGCCTGGAAGTGATGGCTGGGAGAGTTTAACCTTCGATATTGCAGGAGGCGTTGTTTGTGCTTCTTGTGACACCCGGGTGGGTCAGGCAGACCACAGAGGAGCATAATTAGGGAGGGAAAGGAATGCAAAGTCTTATTATTGAAGATACCTGGGGCTGACGGCATGAATACATCTGTTATAATTGACCCACAGACAGATGATGATGACTCCTCTGTAGAGATGGCCACTTAATCTATTCCGTGTGCCAACATGGATGCGTGGAATAATTGCAACTTTGGCTCAATCTTGCTTCCGCTCTTCTGGAGAATAGTTAATTTATGGCAGAAAATAGTGACTAATGTTAGAATAAATAATATCATGACTCAAGTGACTTGTGAGTGCTGCAGATATGATGCACATTTAATAGGACATGACTTATCCAGACATGTAATTCTTTTTCTGAGCAGAGTAAAGTAAGTGTGGCAGAAATGCCAGAAACAGCTTTGCAATTGGAATATGCAATTTAAAAGAAGTAAAGATTACTCCCAGGTAGTTTATTGCTTTAACTACATCAAGGCAGGTCCCTGTAGCAGACTGCATAATGACTCTCATTTCATTTTTGGTTTGTGTCAAATATCTTCAGTTAGTTTTGCTTTATTGGCTTCATGCAATTTATTGCAGCACTAGAATGTGATTGTAATGCAACTAGTATTTTAGTTTTATCTTCCACTGGTAATTTTTCTTCTTTATGGAGCCTATACTCTCTGCATTAATAAAAGCCATAGAAATTATACAGCGTGGAACTATGTTTTAGCAAGTGCCAGTTCACTATAGAAAACAGAGCTAGAATTGCTGTTCTCCAGCCCTTTTCTGGAGCAGACCAGTGTGGGCTTGTGCAGGGTACCAGGATGCTGTGTGGCACCTCCTGCACATCCTGATAACTATTTTTAAATATGTTTTTTGGTCATATTGGTAGCAGCAGCTCTTTGCTGATCATGTCAGTGAGTTTAAAGGCTACTAGGTCAAAACCGATGGACAGAGCCCGACCTCGAGGGGCTTTGTGTGGTTTGCTGGGACCGCTCTTCACCCTTTCACACCCAGCTGAACATCTCCCATTTGCTGCATCCCCACGTAATGAAGCATCTCTGATTAACTTCTTAACAGAAACATTTCCCTTCGCAGTTTTGGTTTGCCTTGCTGCAACATGGGCATGTGGTGAAGGTTCATGCAGCGTCACCTGGGACCCCAGCACCTTTGTCACCTTCAGTTTTTCTTGGTAGTAAAAGGTAGTAAAAAAAGGCCAACAAACACAAGAGAAAAGGTTTTGTGTGCAGCTTAAGGAGCTCACCTCATGGAAGCCCGAGCTAACTTCTCCAAGAGGCAGTCAGTGGTTTACAGAGGCATTTCTGGGAATCCAGCTTCCAAACCCCACCAACTTTTAATGGCAGCTGGGCACCTAATTCTCTTAGGCACTTTTAAATTTGCAGTCAAAAAATATACAGTATATACAGGGGGTGGGATTTTGAAAGACGAATTGTGTTTGCAGTGAAATGAATTTCTTTAAAAGCCACGTTTATTGCACTCTATGGCCCCCATTAATCAAAAAGTTATATCTGGCCTTCACATTATGCTGAAAGAAGTATGTGAAATATTCCTAAGCTGCAAAATTACTCAGGACTGGGGCTTTTTTTTTTTTTTTCAATTCAGTTTCATGGAAAATAAGCCACTTTTGGTTAATGTTTGTCTAAGGTCCAGTTGTGGGTTTGGCTTTGTGTAGGGCTCCAGCCTGGTGCCATGCAGCCTTTGGGTGGCCTCTACCACAGTCAGTGGCATTGTTGTCACAGCAAGGGGGTGACAATGCACTGCACTGGGGATGCAGGTGGCAACTGAAGGTTGTCTGGAGTGAGCATGGGAGGGGTTGTCAAGGTGGGATTATTCCTAACCAGGTCTAACCTCCCTGATGCTCCAGAAGCTCTCTTTTTTTCTCAAACACTTAGTTACAATATAGCCTCAAAGCTTGAAAAAGTTAAAATCTGCAAGAAGGTAGAAATGATATCAATTTTCTTGGTCAGTTTCAATTTGAGAAATTGTATAAAAGAATGGATTTGAGGGCAAAAAAAAAAAAAAAAAAAAAAAGGTGAGAACTTTTTAACATAAGCCAGTAACTTGCGTTTCATAGTAGACAAATAATTTCTGATAAAACACGCTTGAGATGCTCAATGCAAGACTTTGGGGCTGGACTTTGTGAATACCTTATCACAGTGGTGTCTGCAAGGGCAACAACAACACAGGCTATAAATAATACATATCACCAAAACCAGGTCCCCTGTGCCTGCTTGCAGCTGGGGTTATGTGTGTTTTGAGCTGAAGTCCTGTATGCAGAAACACAGTGTTAGCCATCATTTCATGGGAGGGGCTGAAAAATCTGTGGAAATGCTCCGCTGACCAGCCTTACCCTTGTGAATGCACTCCCAGGGCTCCTGCAGCATTTTGCAGGGGTGTATGTCACTCCAGAGTAGGTGGATGCCCTGCTTCACCTTCCTTCCAGCAAGGAAATTATTTTGGTAAACTCAGTCTGGATAAATAAGAATTCCCTTTTCTAAAGCCTCTTTTTGATGAGGCTAGATGAATTCCCAGAGGGTGTATAAACTTTCTCACAATGATGACCATTTGCAGAACAAAGAGGCAATTTTCTTCTCATTTCAGGCCTCTCTGACATTTTCCCCCTGGAGGAATAAATGTTCCCATTATTCTCCCAGCTTCACTGACATCTGCCGGGCTGCGTCCCAGGTCCTGCGTGGGGATGCCCGGTGCCTGCCTTCAGGCTGGGCTGGGCTGAGTGCCCACCAAAGGAGCAGGCAGGGGCTCTCATTTTAGGTGGCATCCAGCCTCCACAGGTGGGTGAAACCCAAAATTCAGAGGAGGATGTATGCTACTGGCTCACCAGCAGCAAGCCCCCTGATTCTGAGCCTGATGATGCCCATCACTGCCCAAACCCAGCATGGCTGGTGCTGATGAGTTATTTTCACCCACTGATGTAAAAAGTGGATAAGGAAACCTGCGGCTGTTTGACAGAGGGCACACATATCCCCAGGCCAGCCCCTGCGTGCACAACCACTGCATCCCTACTCGTCCCATCCCAGCCAAAGTTGTGTCACTTTGCATCCATCTCTGGTGTGCTCACATGTTCTGTTTGGTCTCTGAGAATGGCAGAGATCAGGGAGGCAGCAGAGGGTGTGGAAAGGAATTGGTGAGTAAGAGTAATATATTTGGGAATACTTGATATGGAGTGAAAGGAAAAAAAAATCCTTTTCAATATCATCTGCTGTACAAGTGCTTCCAGGGAGGGTAAAATCTCACTAAAGACAGGTTATAATCCTTATTGATACGGTAAATAGAACTATCAGACTGGAAAAGATCACATGGCAGTTAAGATAAAGGCTTGACTTGTCCCAGAACCGGGCTTATCAGGGTTTAGCAGTGAGTGAGTTTTGTTGCTTAGACTGCATTTAAAAGTTCATTGATCTGCAGCTAATACCAAGTTGTCATAGTTTCACATGTAACAGCCTGCGGTTTGCAGAATCAAAGCCTTTTCCTAAATCAATAAGTGCAGATTCAGTGAGATTGCTGGAGCCTACTGAGGTAGACAGTGAGAGGGAACAGGCACATTTACTGAGGTTGTGATGGGAGAGGACAAATGTCTGAGGCTTCCTGCACCCTCAGCTGCTCCCTGGCAGCTTCAAACCCAAAAGTAGCTCCTTGGTCAGCAGGCTCTCAGATCTCTATTGCTATCATCGCTCAGAAGAGCTCAGGCATTAAGATTCCCAGGTGGCTTTCCAGTAGGGCCAAAGGACAGCTCTAGGTGTGACTGAGGACGTTGCTCCTCCACAGCAGCACCACCCTGCCTGCTCCAGCAAGCCAAGCCAGCCCCATCCCCCCAACAGCTCCTCCTCTGCCCATCTGTTATCCTAATTCTGTTCCAGCATCATCAGAAAGCAGGACTCAGGATACCACATGCTGTGTCTATCTGCTTCCAGAACCGCTGGCCAATTTCAACTAAATTTGACAGAGAGAAGGGGATGCCCACAGATATTAGTTTCTTACATTGGGAGAATAAGTAGACAGGCAAAGAAGTGAGGTGGCATTAACTTGCTCAGCAAGGAAAAGGCTGCCAACTTCCACTTTTATTAAACTTCAAAGAGTCCCCACAGGAGAAGGTGAGGGGTCACCAGGCTCTGCGCGTTTTATGGCTCATGTAACAGCTTATTTCAGAATCAAACGGTGCAGAATGCTAGCAAGCAGCACTCTGATATTTGAGGTCTCTACTTGAAGCCGTCTGTAAGCACAAAAATACAATGCCAAAAAAGGGTCTGAGAGGCACATCAGGGAAGCTGGTGCATGCAGTAAGGTCTCCCACTTGGCATACAGAGTGAAGGCTGATGTCTTTTGGGGCTGACTAAATATGTTTGACCGTGCATTTTATGTCTGTGGTAAAAGTTATTACAAGATGAGGCTATTAGAAATTATCATGTACTAATTATCTGAGATGTTAGCTGATAGACAGGAAAATGCAAAGTGAATGAGGCCTGAGCTTTGGAAAGGGGGAGAAGATGGTCCAAATCAGCTTAAAGCACAGCTGTAGGGAGAAGAGTTTTTTCTGAGAGATTAAATGTGCTGAAGAGAAGCACTTCCCACAGAGCCTTTGTATTCAGCATCACCTGCACACAGCCAGTACCTGGCCCACTCCCCTCCAGGCTCCTGCTGGGGCTAGGGCTGCTTTCCTGTGTGGGGAGGATCTTGTCTAGAGATGCGGTGTCTCTGGCTGCTGTAAAATAGCAAAATAAAGCCTGGGTTTCAGCAAGTAACTTGACCACATGCTTAATCTGAAGCACGTGGTCCGTTCTGCTTCCTGCTCTGCAGAGCCTGTTGACATAAGCTCACAATCAGGCCACTGCATAAATCTCTTTTGAATCTTTCCAGTTATCAGTGCACGTGCTGATCGCCGCTAAGTCAGGGGAACACAAGCGTGTGCTTGATGTGGTAGTCTGGATGCTAAGCATACGCTGAAGTGCTTTCCTGAATTGGAAGCTCTGAAGGCTGAGGTTGCTCTGAAGCTGTAAATAGTATCATGTTCACCCCGAGCATAAAGCAAAGCGTGGATTATAAATCTAGGAGGGAACCCAAATGCACTGAGCTCCATGGCACAGAGTCTCTCCTTGCTTGAAACTAAGTAGTGAATGGATCACGACCCTTTTGAGATGAGGACAGTGCCAAGATTTGCACATTTATTGTTGTATTTGAAAGTATTACGATGTATGGATGGAAAAGTAGGGGGCCTGAGTGTGCAAAAGGCTCTGAGTGATTTGGGGATCCCAGTCACAAAGAGGGCAAGTCTAAGCAGGAGGTGTTCTCAGCTGTGCCCCAGCCTGATTCCTACAAGACAGCTAAACTCCCATGGCTCTGGACACAAAGCAGATCGCTGGCATTAATGGGGTAGCTGCCTCTCCTTTCCAAGAGGCTTTATTCTGGGATAAAATTTCTGAACTCCCCTATGCCTCCTGTCCTCTCTGCTCCTCCTGCTCCTCTCCCTGAGCTGTCCTCTCCTCCCCCCCAGCTCCGAGCGAGACAGCCACGGTATTGCCGACCAAGTGTTTTAGGAGTCCCTCACTGCCAGGCTTTCTATTTCGAGTGCTGGTACAACAAGTTGCCTTTGAATCCCATTAGCCCAGTGCAACTGCAAACTTCATTTCACACATAGAGAGATTATTTTTCCCTTGATGAGCCTTTGTTGCCTTCTGTCCCTCCCCTGAATGCAGCGCGGTGACAAAGGAGGCTGGCACGCGTGCCCGCACTGGCTGCCAGCTCCTCAATGCCAGCTCTTGTGGCTCAGGCTGCTGATCCTCCTCCTCTCTGAGATGGATTTGTAAAGTTTGCAGCAGCTCTGTGGCGGCAGGGCCAGGCTGCAAGCTCCTGGCTGTGGCCAGCCCAAGGTGCACCTGGCAGCGAGGCTCTGTGCACTCTGATGCATTGCTTTGGCAATGGGTAACATCATTTTTTGGCTTCTTCTGTGGCCCCCTGGGTAGGCTTTCACTGCCAAAGCTGTTACAGTAGATATCTCAAAACCTGTCTGTGAGTTCAGTGGGTTGGCCTGGAGCTTGTCTTTTGACCAAAACATAAATTATCCATCATGGGGAATTAGACAGCATCTGGATCAGCACGGCGCTGGGACGTGTGTGCTGCTGGAGAAGGAAATTCCTTCAAATACTGCTTGACACAGCTCCTGCTTCAGCTCCTTTTGCAGTTTATTTGCCCTGTGACATCTCCTAATGCTTTTTCTTACAGCTTCAGTGTGTGCAGACGTTATTCCTTGAGTGTATCAACTCTTGGTACAGAGAAGAAAGCTCACTTCCAGCTCCTATGGTTGCAGAGAAACTTCAAACTACTTTGAGAAAAAAAAAAAAAAAAAGCAACCCATCTCACAAATATCGTGCAGACCTTAGTGTCTGGTGAAGTAAAAGGGCTGGGGGTGATGAGGGAGGTGACATGAGCCATACTTTTCCAGTGCTGGGTCTGGCAGCAGTGGAGATGACTTTGTTCTGGTATCCTAATGAGGGAATGAAGTCCCCGCGCAGACCAAGCCCCATGTGACACAGGCTGAGCCCACTTCTGGGCTCAGCCAAGCCCAGATCTTACCTGGAGGTTTTGGGAGCAGCCAAAATCTGACCCATTATCATCAGTAACCATCACAGCTGGCAAAGCCACAGGAACAGCTGGAGAAGCTGATGGCAACGAGCTCAGTTCTGCCTCCTTCTGGGCTAAAGCAGCCCCAAATACACCCTGTTACAAGTCACCAAGTGCAGGCTGGTCCCATGAAGGGATGACGCATGGAGCTGACACCCAACAGCTGGAGAAGACTAGGTCAAACAGATCACAGCCGCTGCTGACCCCCTGCAGCCCAGCAAAATGTTCTGTACCCTGTGAACCAAGTGTACAAAGCCTGTTGGCCAGTGTTTAGAACAGTTTTGTGTCTGAAAAAGGCAAAATCAATTCTGAAACCTGCCCAAAGTCTTCCTGCCTGTGCAGATGTCTCCCAGCCTCCTTTAAAGGCAAGATCTCTCCTCAGCTCACATGCTCCCTGCTTTTTCATATAGGAGCATTTTCCTCATGATGGAGAAGGAATGTAACCTGTAGATTTATAGCCATAACGGGAAAAAATACAGTTTTCCTTCCAAAATAGCCTATGAACTCTATGCCTTTGTGGTGGTTTTCACTTCTGCAGGAGCTGTGCTGAGCCCTCTGCTACCACACAGTGTAGGGGTGGGACTTCCCTGTCCCCAGCAGCAGAGGAAGGAGTGCCACCAGTCCACCTTTTCTCAGGGAAAATCTGAGTTCTGTTTTCTAGAGCTTCTTGGTTGGCCCAATGAATTGATTGCGAGAGATACAACTTGATGAAGAGGCAAAGTTTTCCCAGCATAGTGCTTCACTCCAAAAAGCAGAACACGCAATAGATTTTGTTTATGTGCATGTCCCTTGCTTTTTATTTATACACATGGTGCTTCGAGCTAATCGTACATTGCCAGGCATTGCAGAAGAGCTGCTTTCTTCTGTGTGTCCCGTCAGCTTGAATGGATTTGTAATGCAGCGTGGGGAACAGGGTGGTAGCAAATTTGCATTGTGAAGTTGATCGGCAGAGGTGGGAAGGGCTCACTGCTCTCAGCATCTCCAAGAGCATCACTGAGAGGTTTGTCACAGGAAGTCCAGAATCAAAGGCTGTGTGGTGGTTTGTAAGTAATGGGAAATCATCTGTGCCACAGCTGAGCCCCCTTTTATGCCATGTAGACAACATTTTGCATGGTCGGGTCTCAGAATGCAAATGGAGGAGAAGGGAACCTCAGAGACCACTGCAGGAGGAAGGAGTGAGCAGCTCTGATGTGCATTGGTGTGGGGGCCTGAGGGGAAAGAATAGTGCCTGGCGAGTTGAGCAGGGCATGCTTACAGAGTCACAGAGTCATGGAATCATTTAGGTTGGAAAAACCCTCTAAGATCATTAAGCCCAACCATTAACCAGGGGTGTCCAGCATGTTCTGTCGCTGCCTCGCAGGATCAGCCTCTAGCAAGCTGTGCTGGGAGAAGATGAAGGGGCCATGCACTTGCACAGCTGAACTCTGGTCCTCTGTGGGTCTGTGCTACCAATTTTCCCCTAACCAAGCCCCCCAACCTGCCCAAGGTGCTGGAGCAGGTGTCGTGTGATGGGCACACCTCATGGCGTGGGGACGTGTGACGAGGACGCGGCATGAAGTGGGCGCTGCCCACAGCAAGCTCCAGGCCAGCACGCAGCAGCGTGCCTGGTGCTCGCTGTACAGAGCAGAGAGATTTACTGACAAATAATTGTCATTTGCTAACCTTGTCATGGCAATCTTTGTCTTTTTTTTTTTTTTTTTTTTCCCGGAGGCACTCCGATTGTTGAATGCCAGCATCTGTTACAGACCAGCAAACAAGTAAACACTGAAATTCCTGGTGGCTTTGAAAGAGCATTTAATGCTTAGCTTTCTACACTTGCCTTTACTAGGAAAATTACTTCAGGATGTGCTTAGAATACATACGATGATGAGTGTCTGGGAAAAAAATAAAATAGAGGAGGCAGCCCCCTGCTATAGACAGGCTGAAAAAATCCTCAAGTCCTCCTGCCAGATGTTGACATTTTGATTTGCATAAAGGTAAACTTTTAAGTCAACGGAATGTTTAATTTACTTAAACATCCCCAAGAAATAGCGTATGTTCACAGATAATGAGTTTGCATCATAAGCAATTTTCTTCAGTCCTGTATCCTGGCAAATTGTCTCAGAGCATCTTTATTTCTGCCGTCTCTGAGCTGGTGCAAGGGGGGGACAACTCCCAGGGCAGCTGAGGTATCACCAGGAGAGAAGAGCAGAGCAGGTGTGCATCGAGGAAGGTAATGGGATATTTCTCCTTGACTTGTGGAGTAATGCCCCACTGCATGTGGCAATGGCAGCAGTGACAGCCCCAGCTCCAATGCTCCCACCACCCCACCCCAAACCTGCACTCCCTCTTTTCTTCCTCCACAGAAATTTCAGGATTTCTGCCCACAGAGAGGCAAGAGCTGAGCTTGATTTCTTTTGGGTGGGGACTCAGCAGTGCCCATGGACACAGCCAGGCTCCTGCATGCTGGGATGACCCAGGGCAGGGGACCCAACTATCACCAAGGCAGGACAGCATCCCCGGTGCCTCCACTCACAGAGTTCTTCAGGGCTGCGGAGGGAAGACGCGGCTGAAATACAAAGTGCCTCCAGTGCTGTGTTACCACTGCTGAGGCGTGCTACGTAAGTGCAAATTGCTGCTATAAATCATAAACATCAAAAGGCCATAAGTGCCTAATAATGGCCTAAGTGGCTAATTTGTTTTATGTGCTACTGGAAGAAGCGCCGTAAAGATATGGAACAAGAAATTGCCCCCATTGTGGCTTGGCCTCTGATACCGAGGAAGGCTGGAAGGGGGTGGCAGCGAAACGCTGCTCTGCGAGGTGTGCAGGAGTGTTTCCTGTCAGCATCTGTAACTAAAAACACTGCACGAATCCCAGTAAGACCCCTCCCCTGGCAAAGTAAAGGCAGCTCCCGTGGGTCAAACTGGGATCAAGATGTTTGTGAGAACCGGTGGCATGTGGGAGGGGCTGGTGGCACACAGGGAGCATGGACCTTCCAGCCACCCCTTCCCCATTGCCATGGCTTCCAGTGGGGTTGCAGATCTGTTTCAGAGCTGCCTCCTTCTCCCATCTGAATGACAACTGCGTGCCCTCAATCTGGCTTTTAATTGCTTTGGGCCTTTTGGGGTTACGTGGTGCTTTAGAGGTTCTTTCTGGCTGGCTGGCTCTGCCTGCGGGATCAGCCTCTGAGAGTTATAAATACCATAATCCAGCCCTTCTGCACCCTGAGATATGTTCCTCCTGCGCTCCTGGTGCTCTTTGGGTCTGCACTGCCTTTCTGCTCTGCTGTCCCCAGAGTGAGCTTGGTGTGTTTTAGCATGTGGTGCAGCTGGTGCGATGTTGATAGGGGAGCAGTCCTGCATGGACCGAGCCTTTTGACCTTGATATTGGTCAAATTCCACTGGTCAAAATCCAAGGGGATTCCACTTCCCCTGGATATTCTGGCTCTGTAATCCAGTGGACCCCTCTGTAAGTACTGCTGAACAACTTCCAGGTGTTTTCAGTGGGATGCTGATGGAGGAAGGTGCTCAGAGCAACTCCTGTTTGCAAGGTGCTGCAGGATGTGGGATGGCTGGAGAGAAACATCACTGAAAGGACCAGGTGCTCAGCATCCCTCTGCATGCTCTTATATCTCAGATGGTTTCATGAGGTCTGCACCTCCACAAGGAATCCCTTCTGTAACACTTCCACACCAGTGCAAATGAGCTGAGTTAGAGCACAAGGAGTGCTGCTTTCATGTCATACACAGCCCTGCACAAAACCCTCAGGGAACGGCCTAGGGCATAGCCCTAATTGCTCTTTTCCTCTTCTGATATCCGTGATAATGGAGAGGAAAAAATTCCTTTATCTTGAAATTGCACACCAATAACCAACATTTTTTTTAAAGTATTTCTTTTATGCTTATCACTTCCATAACACATGTTCTGTGTGCTTTATGGACAGGAACCAGAGGCTGTGGCTGACCTCCCCATGCCCAAAGAGCAGCAGAAACCACTGCGTGGGGTTTTGTCTGTGAGCGTGGTGGGGGCACAGGTTGCTGGGAGGAGACAGAACCAGGGCAGCTGACGTAAACTGGACAAAGGGATATTCCATTCCATATGACAGGGATGAAGGGAAACAGCGCAGAACATAAATAAATCATAAACAAAGAATCGTATGTCACTTGCCAGCATGCTGTGGCCAGAAGACCCACGATGTCCCTGTGGTATGAACAGCCCATGAGGTCTTTGGTCACTTGAAGGCAGAAAAGGTCATTTCCCACTCCTCAGAGTCCTTTAATATCAAAGTCAATTCTTGTCTGCACAGTTTCAGCTCCCAAGACATTCACGCCACTGGTTTATGTTATTGTAATTTTACTGTATTACTGACTAATAAACCACAAATAATGTACTTTTGTGCTGTTTTTAAAGAACAGTAGTGAATCATTTATTTATTTTGCTAAGTAACAGTGTAGGTGGCGCATGTTGGCAGCGGAAACAAGGTCAGAGCATGGACCTCAGGTGCTGGGGACATCTGTTTTATGGTCAGTCCCTGGCTGCAGGGAAATCCTCCAGGGTTTCCTAGTTCAGCCTCCAGGGTTTGAGCTTGGGCTTAGCCAGAGGTGTCCTGCTACCAGGAGCTGCTGTGCGTGTCCCATCCTCCTGCCATCAGCGCTGGCACTGGGTGACCAAGCACCTCTCTCTGTGTCTCTGCCCTTTCCCTTTTCTCTCCCAAGGTTTCCACGTGTGTGCCAGGCTGCTGGTGCCTGCTCCCTATCTCCATGTGCTGCTGCTCTCCCTGCTCCCCATCACCCTTCCCCTGGTGACTTTTGCTTCTTCAGTTACTTATTTTGGCTTAACAAGGACCATGAACAGACCATCCAACCTGCCCAGCCCTTTGAGCAGTCACAGGAATAAGCTGCTGCTAATACTGTGTCATATCAGATCAGATTAGCTTTTTTCTCCATTTCACACACTATTCATCCTCAGCAGTGCAAGCACACGCGGCACTTGCTTCATCCAAAGCCTGTGTTAGGAGCTGGCTTTTAATGGTGACAGCCAAATTCCAGGCTGCGGCTGATCCTTGTGCCTTGAATTCAGGCTGTTGAGTGGCCAGGTTTGGCTTTGGGCTGTGCTGGATTGATGGCACCTGTCTCCAGTTTCACATGCAATTGCCTACAGCCATTTACACCCTCTGGCTGTCACAGATGGCTGTTATTTATGGGCACCTTTCCCAGCAGGCATGACTGCCCCTTGTTGTCCTAGTGACCTCTGAGGAAACAAAATGGGTGCTTCTGGGTGGGTCTGAACATCTTTACACCCTGGATTGCTTATCCATGCTGGCCCCTTGATGGCCTGCATGCTGTGTGCTGGTGCCCATGCTAACCAGCATGGCATAGCATCTCTTGTTCGAGAAGTGTGGTGGACTTCGCTGTGGGTTGCGCAGACAAAACTTTGCTCTTTGGGGAGAACACACAGCGGCTGCATCCTCAGAGCCATGGAGATGCTGCACCTTCACCAGGCACAGATGCTTGCTGCAGCAGCTCCTTGCTGTGGTGGGAAAGAAGGGTTAAAAGCGTGGGAGCAGGGAAGGGAAAGGTCAAATATGTAAAGGCACTTTCATGTACTTAGGAGGAAAGTGGTAACAGGAGACCTGTTAAATTTTTTTTATAGCTGGCACCTAACAACACTGGTGTTAAGAATCATGGAGCTGTTTAATAGCAAGTGGAGGTGTATGTTAGTTAATTAGAGGCATGCTAACAGAGAAGCCAATTGAGAGATATTATTTTAGTATTTTTTCCAGAGGGCATATCAAGTCTATTCACGAATTAATAAACAGATTGTAAAGTCTAAGCAAGCATATTAGGGAAGCGTGTGTGTATATACTGGGTGTGTATACGGGGGCTATGCACACTTGTTTGTTTGTTACCATTACATTTGAAATATGTTACTTGTTTTCCATATAGACCTCAGTGGAAGAATTATAGCATATTGGGTTTTTCCAAAGACTCTAATTAAGATCGTTGGAGTTGATGTGTGCTTACTGAAAATATGCAGTGTAAACAAGACCTAAAACACACAAATTAACCTCTGAATGCAAAGGCATCCAAAGCGAGATGGCCAGCCTCAGAGCCAGGCTGGGATGTTCATTAGGTGAGATGAAATCACAGTACTCACTCAATTTGTTTGACTCCCCAAGTTAAGTTCTCATTGAAGAGGCAATTTAAGAGACATTAAAAGCTGTACACAGTTAAACAGGGCATCTTTGCCCCTCAGATCTCTTAGCTGCTGTTAGATGTAGTTACGTTGTCAGTAAGTGCTTTCTTCACCATACAAACTGGCGGTGTGGCCACCAGCAGAACAGACGGCGGCTGTTAGGCAGGGCAGGGACCAGCCCATCTGCAAGATGAAGTTTCCCTGTAGCTGGAGCTGGTGACAAGCACTGGATTTGCTTTGACATCATGAGAAGAGCAGGAGCCATTTAAGCCTGAGTAAGGCTTCACATCATTAAGCACAGTCCTAATCTTTTTTTTTTTTTTTTTTTTTCCCCTAACACTGGTTTCCTTTCTTAAAGGAACCTACCTTAATTCTCAATTGCCACTTGGTTTTCTGCAGGAAGACAGTTCGTCCAGCTCAACCTATTAGGAGCTGTGTGTTACAAAGCGGCATAGTGCTTCATGGCTCATTAGCAGGCAGGGAGCTTCCAGGCAGGGGTTGCTGTGTGTCTCCAGCTCTCCTGACTTCCTTCCTCCACTCCAATTTCTTTTTTTTACATTTTAATAACAACAGTGAGGACAAATCATGGCCCAAAAAAGTGTGACATTAGAAAGCATCTTGGTATACTTGGTTCCCCAGCAGACCCCGTGGATGCCCAGGAGCCCTGACCCCTGCACCTTCTCAGCTGGAACAAGGAGCTGGAGCTCATGTCTATCCCACAGACCTTGCTCTGGGCACAGACCCACTGCTCCCCATGCCACCATCCTGCCCAGGCTGGAAGGAATGATGGAACAGAGGAAGTACCAGAGGGATGGCAGCCAGTGTCCCTCCTGCAGGGCTTGGGGCAGCCCCACAATCAGGGTGAGTATTGAAGATAACGATAAATGAAGGATGCAAACCTGAAAATAACTCTACATATGCTTCTATCGATCTTCCAGCAAAAGGCCTTGTTCTTGACATTTAAAATAGAGAGATTGTTTTAATGTCGTGGCCCTCGCTGGGCTGGAATTAAGCAATTCAGCTCACAGAGATTCACAAAGACCCTTCTTGCAATCTCAGCCCAAACATTTCAGTAAATGCCTGCTTGGTAAATGCTGTTGGAGAAATGCTGCCCAGAGACACTATGAGTCACAGAGAGTGGGGCGTAGCTCACTTCTGACCCCATAGGGACAGCATGCAGGGTCAGCCGCAGCAGGGATTTCTCCGAGCATCAGATGGGAAGCAGCTCCCTGCCCTGTCTGGAGCTTCCCAAAGCCTTCTGGCTAGGAAAGGCAGGGAGGTAAGCCCTAACGACGGGCATGGGCAGCCTTTACCCTGGGGAAGAGCTTCAGAGGGATGAGCTCTGAAGTTTGATTGCCTGCATGGCCAAGCTTGGGGGAGCGTGGCCATCCCTGCCCCAGTGCTGCTGGCCACTGCTCCTGGCTGTTGGCTTGTGAGAGACACGGAGGAGCCAGGGGGTTTGGTTACAACACATTGGGATTACTTTAATAACTGCAATTTTTCTGTTAAAACAGAAGTATTACTTGCAACCTAGAGCCTGGAACTAATTATACATGTGCGGTCTGATTAACCATTAATTTAACTCTATTAACGGCTGACACTGATGCGTTTACTTTACATCACTCACACAGTTGTGTTTCCAGACCCAAGAAGTTTGTCAAGGGGTTGTGAATTAAAGCAAAAGAAGAACATAACTAGTGCCTATCTCAGCAACAGCCTGAGGAAGCCCTGGAAAAGAACACATCACAGAAATGAAAATTGCCTTTATGCAGAGTAACCTGACTCAATTTTATTCTAAAACCCTCCAGGTAGTTCCAGATCTCTGCTCTTCCCACCATTCCCACTGCAGGACTGAGCAGGGTAAAATAGCACTTGGCTTGTGAGGGGAGCACAACCGGTGCCCATGGGTCTGGGAGGACCCACTCATGGAACCACAGAACTGGTGGCTGGTGCTGGGGGAGTGCTGAGCTCCCTCCACGGTGCTTGACTGCCCTTGTGGAGGATACCAGCATAGACTTTGCTTTGCAAACACACTGCTCTGCGAGCTCTATGCATGCCTCACTGCGGAGCTGTTCTTGACCACAGAGCACCAGCTGCAACCTTGTGCTGCTCTGCCACACACACGTGCAGTGCTGTATTGACAACTGCAATGGTGCTGCTGGCAAGGAGAAGGCTAGCTTGTAAGTACAGGGAGGGAAGAGGGAGAGATCTATTAAGAAAAAAAAAAAAAAAAGAAAACAGAAAGCAGTGCTATAGCAGGTACAGCTGATAGGACTAAAAATGAGAACAGAAGGCGAAAGCTCCCATGTGATATTCTGGAATTCCTGCTCTGCCACAGGTCAGGTGAGGTCATCATAATGATCCTATATGGCCAGAAATCAGGCGAATTGCTGCTTCCTGTATGAATCTGGGTCTTAAAACTGCACATACCTCCACTTTTTACAGATGGGGCCGGTATCCACCCGTCTGTAAGTTTTGTCTGACAGCTGTTTTAGCAACATATGGTGCAATATTAAAATGTGCTCCTTCGTTTGAGCATAGCTTTAGGTAACTCTCAGCATCACTTGGTTGCTTACTAATGTTGCTGTAGTATGTAATGGAGTATGTGGAAAAAAAGGGGCCCTTAATATGAATGCCAAAGCTGGTGATGCTAACACTGGTCCTCTCTGCCGTGCCAGTTTTATGCTGGTGCAGCTCAGCTAAATTAAACTGAATTGCTCCACTGGATTTTCATCGACTTAAATCAATTATACTAGCATGGAAGAGGTATAAAAGAGTGAAAATCAAGTCCACTTAAAGAAAAAGCAGAGGAGATATTTCTTTAGGACATGAACTGTTCATAATCCAATGGATATCTTTTATCCTGTGTATTGATCTTCTTCTTGTAAGAATTAACTTGGAGTTAATTTCTGAATTGTCTGACCTCAAGCAGTTAAGCTATTGCAATATAAAAAGTCATAATTCAATTAATAAACCAATAGCATTTGCAATATTTGACTTTTTTATTAGCACATCACCGTTTCCTTACACGAATGTGAACACAGGGAGCATCCAGCATGAAGAGGAGAGAGGTGAGTGATGTCCCCGCAGGGTGACAGCACACCATTCATGGCAGTACTGGTGGCAAACGAGAGGTGTGGTTGCCCCTTGCTCCTGGCTCACTGAGAACAAGGGGAGGAAGATCAGGCCTCTGGGTGACAGCACTCAGCTGGCAGGGAAGAAAGCAGTGGTGGGAGCACTTAGAAGATGGAGCTGAAACAGAGGTGCTCAAGGCCAGGCTGGGTGGGCCCTGGGCAGCCTGATCTGGGGGGTGGCAGCCAGCCCATGGCAGGGGGTGGGGCTGGGGGGGCTGTAAGGTCCCTTCCAACCCAAAGGGTTCTGTAAGTCTGTGATTCTGTGAAACCACAGTGTGCAGCGAGCAAAGGCTTTTTGGAGCCCTGCCCTGTGGGCCCTGTGGCCAAGGGCGCAGCAGCAGCACACAGCATCAGATCCGCGCTCTGTGCTGTGGAAATGAAGGCATCTCACGAGGCACCTTCCTCTCGTGAAGAGTTTCCAAACAAGCCCTGTTTCCCCAGGAATGCGGGGCAGAGAAAGATGTCCACCGCAGGAAGGATGTAAAGATGAAGGATGTTTGCTAGAAATTTGGAGAGAAGCAAGACTCTTTTTCCAGCTGTCGGTGCTGATACCCTTGCATGCAGCGGCAGCTTGTGCGCAGCATCCCTTTACAATGGCAGTGGGGGAGCTGGGAAGTTGTTGTATCAGACTATCAGGTTGTTGTGTTGGATTACACATAATGCTATCACAGATGACAGAATGCTTGCCTCCCATCAAAAATTTAAAGAGCAGTAGACCTCTTTTCAGCTGTCATTGCTGATAACATTTTATGCACGAGTTTATTCAAGCTCAAATTGAGATGCAGGCTGTCAATAAAGAAGCCCTGGTGGATTAGGCATCGAGTGTATTAAAGCTAATGACACTAATGTGGCTACCCAGCGTAATCTGACATTTTGAAACTGCAACAAAGCAAGCCCTCTAGATTCTTGCTGGTGGTCTCACCAAGGCTGGGCTTTTATGGGGTGGAAGCAGAGCAGAACAGCACATAACGAGGGTACAAGAAATGAACAAGCTGAAAGCCCCAGAAAGGTCGGCACAGCCTCACTCCCCAGGAGGTGGGGTGGGTGCTGCCCTTCTTCGTGCTCTTAATTCACCTCTGCTCCTTGCTTCCAGGGAAGTGGGGAGGGCAACAAATTACAGTCCTAAATCACCACAAGGTGACTCAGATTACACATTAGGGAAAGCAGACTGAGGGCAGGAGGAGTTCAGTGTGGAAGGAGATTGCTGGGGAGGGCAAAACGCCTCCATCATCACAGCCCTTTAAGAACAGGTGAGGACAACGCCTGCCAGGAACAAGGGGTAGCTGATTTTGTTTTGGAGACCCAGCAATATTTTCTGCCATTTGTTTTCTAGCTCTCAATAAAAGCTATTGCTCTTTACTTCCAGTAGAAAGGGGACACCAGTGCTTGTATGGCAGTAAACTGCTTGGGCTAAAAATAATTTACTGAAAACTATAACAATTTGTGGTGTTCCAGCTGAAGGTCTGGTTACACTCTCAAGGCCAGGCTGGATGGGTTCCTGGGCAGTTTGATC